>CM060685.1:213375691-213975691 GCA_030686995.1 Artemisia argyi
GACAAATATCTATCTAGTATAATGGCACTAATGTTACGACATATATTCAGAAGATTTTCAGAAATAAAGAACCTATCAAGCTTATTCATTTTATTAGCAGACTTATGACACCATGTATATGAACTCCCTCCTAACGAAACCTCTTCCAAACCCGCATTGGCAATGAAAGAATTAAACACATCCGCACCTAGAGCATTGAAGGTGGATCCGAACCTATCATATTTAAATCTCACCTCATTAAAGTCTCCCAACATCACCACCTCACCATCCCAGTAGTTTGAAACATGTGCCAAGTAATCCCAAACCATCCGTTTATCTCGCAAATCATGAGGACCGTATACCACCACAATAAGAAGATTTATGTCGGACTTCAGCCACACCCCCCGAATAATAACAAAATAATCCGAAAGGGTAATGTTACTTCTACTAAAAGAACTCGGGTCCCAAGCACACAGAATCCCTCCTGAATTACCAACAGAATCACTATGCGCATAATCAAATTTCATATTACCCCAACATTTCTTTACACTAAACACATCAATCTTTTCCATCTTGGTTTCTTGAAGAGCCAAAAAATTAACTTTATTCTTAACACATAATTCCTTAACCCAATCTTTTTTGGCCTTTTGGGCGAGGCCTTGGATGTTCAAGGAAAGAAAGTTCATCGATGAACTACTGACGCTCCTTGTGATTCAATAATCTTCGTCAAATTATTCATACAACCCTCCATGTTATACCCCATAGTCTGCCCCACTTTCACTAATTCATCTATCAAACTTAATATCGATCCGCCGGTTCTCAGTGCCACATACTTCTTAAATAGTCTAGATCTAACAGATTCAGAAGCATTATTTGTAGAGTCCTCCTTATCATTGGTTCCATCCCGCCCACTCTGCATAATGTCCTCATTACCATTATTCACACCGTTGTTGTAATCACTCCTAACATTAACCTCATTCGGTTCTGTCTCCTTCGATCCCTCATCAGGTGTAAATCCCGGTGGGTATTTGGGACTTTGATCATTCTCCGTATTACCATCCTTATTTTTGTTAAGTAGAGAATACAAGCCAAAAGGATCCTCTGAATGCACCTCTTTCTGTCCCGAAGCCTCTTCGAACATTGTCTCAGGCACGTCTTCAACGCCATTATCATCACCACAACTAAGAGAATCATAAACTATGGGAATCTCATCATTAATACCCTCCTCAGATATATTATCATCATCAGAATCTTCCATAAACTCCGGAACCCATCCCGGGACTTCTTTGGCACGAATCCAAAACCCCTTACCTCGGAAAATGATTTTGAATCGTTATAAAATATTCAAACTTGTCTTCGTGTATACACACAGTCTCTTCGAATGAAAACACATGTCTTCCTGATCGTCAATGTCCAATAATTCTCCCCATTTGATAGCAATTCTCTTGAAAGTCTTTTCTGACCAAAGCTTGAAAGGAATACCTTCAACTTCGATCCAAACAATTCTACCTTTAGGAGTAAAATCATTAAAAGCTCCTAAGAAGGCGTTAATTTTTGACAGTGTTGTTTCCAACGCATTTTATTGGTATAAGTATAGATGTAAAGCCTCGTTTAGTTGGGACGATTGGCTCAAAAACCCTTACTTGATTTCGGTGTAATTCTAGCTTTTTGCTAGTTTTTGTAAATAAATTGCTGTTAAAAAAAAAAAAAAAAAAAAAAAAAAAAAAAAAAAAAAAAGTCTGAAAATATTTGTAGTCTTCGAATGAATGACCCAAAAAGAATGGTGGCTGAGCTCCTCTTTTTCTATTGGTCGAATCGTGTATTTTTCTTGCTTACAAATCAATAATTGGCCAAGTTTCCAATCCTCTCATCAAGTGGTGTTGTCAGGGAATATAATCGATGTGTCGGATGTGTATCATTGAAGAGATAAGGTGCAAAATTCAAGCTTTATTTATTGGGTTTTGCTAATGAAGGGCTGTGGTTAAAAAGTGAATTTCTAATACAATTGGTTGTAGGAAACTAAATCATCCAATTAAAATGAAGTGTTTGTTGTAAATCCATATATTTAGAGATTGTTTCCGCTTTTTTCGGAATTTTCATCCAATCATAATCATTCATTGTAATCATGTAATAAAAAATTATTTCTTAACCACAACCCTTAGCAAAACCCTTATTTATTTATTTTTTTTCTTTCCGGTTGAACTCCTTTTTGCGTTTCTGTCCAAACCAACCAAAAAAAACTTGGGCTTTATTACCCGCACTCGTCCAAATAAACCAAGTCCAACACCATGGGCTTTAAGTAATTAATTAGTAGCATAGGGCCCAATGATATTGATAGCTCAAAAGTCCAACCCACGAGTTGGTTTTTCCAGCAGATAAATGCCCAAGCAAACTTCCAAATTTCGTGCATCATAATATTTTGAATGTCCAGCTATCCCTTTTATCTTTCCGCGGCCTTTTGAATCGCCTAAAACGGAGCTTGGATGAAGAAGTTATGACCAAGACAATGTGACAATATCCAAATCTTTCTTGTCTTCATTTTAAACTTGTAATATCACAACTTTAGCTCTTTTTCATGCATAACCTACATAATCACCAAATACCCTCAAAGTACATGTATAACAACGAATAATAAAGCAATAATGCGTAATTAGCATGCTATGAGGTGTATGTAAAATACACCGATCATGGGATGACTAGGATGTCAATGGTTATAATAGACTTGTAAAGGCTTAAGCTTTTTAAAATAAGTTTACGCAATTTTATGAATCTTTTATAAGCTATGAGCTTACATAAGCACAAGTTAACTAAAACATGCGTATAAGGGTTGTTTATAATTAGTCAAATTAATACTTTTAAAACTATGATAGATTAACATATAGAAACTTGAAATATATATAATTTTAAATAGATTTATTTTTAGGTGATTTTAAAACAATTTTATGAAAAAATAAACTAATTTTTTCGGCTTCAAGTATATGTTATAACTCGTTTCACTAAACATACATTTTCGGCCAGTTTGGTAGGGCCGGCTTTGGGCCAGGCCGGGATATAAGGGCACCATTTTCTGAAAAGCCCAAATGTATATATGCTAATGCGAAGCCTTCCTTAAAACCCAATAATAAGCCTTGGATATGATAGTTATATTCAAATTTGAGGCCAGTTATTAATTCATCAATTATCACCTGTCAGCAAAAAACAAAAACAAATAAAAGAACAATAACTCTTGCCTTCGTGAGTTGCATATCGATCAACATCATCGCATTTAGTTTATATTCTGCAACGATTTATTTTTTAATTTTTTTTAATTTTTTTAATTTTTTAAGGTTATGGAGAGGTAACTCTTGAGTCTTGAGCTTTGTTTTTCTCTTTTTTATGCATCTTTCGTTTAGATTTCAATTTGATAGGATTTATCGCATGTTATAAAGTAGTAATATCATACTATCTTATAAAGTATTTAACCTTTTTGAGGCATTAACGCCTTAAAATTCAGTAATACAAATTTATAAGGTAAATGTACAATTAATTTAAACGCACTTTCTCAACATTAAATACCTTAAAAACTTAATTTAATTTCAACAATACAAGTATTCATGCAATGTTTACCATTCATTACGTCCTCATATCAACCAAACATGATTAATAACGGTAATAAATCATTACATTACATCATTTATTTCATTACTTTGTTTATTATATTCAGTTGACATTTCATTCCGTAAAAGTAATACTGGTCATGTAAAAATTCAATTGAGGTTTAGCCATGTAAATATTGCAAACTTTTTTTTGTCAGTGTAGAATATTGGAAATAGTGTAGAATAATAATCCTATTTGTCGTTCGATTGTTTTTCGTTAGCTTTTTATACTTTGACTGTGATCAATGTAACTCTACAAATGGCTATGCAAGACGTATGAAGCCCGACAAATCACTAGACTTTCACTATTTTTAGATTAATTAAGTGATTAGGACACAATGACCTTCAAAGTTTTACATGCTTAACTATAGATAAAGAGGTTAACATATTTGGATGTTACTGAATTTGGCATTTTTGCTCATTATTTTTTTTTTTATTTTATTATAATTTTTTTTCACTTGATATTTAGATATTTTTATAAACCTAAGCGTAAAAACAAGTGATTTGAGGGTAAAATTTTAAAAAGTTTATCAGCTTAAGTAATGTCTTCAGTAAGTTTTGTAGTCCAACGTATACTTTTTTGAGTTAGTACGTAATCCGTATATGGCTTTACATAATGTTCGTAAATGAATTTTGAACTATAATCTATGTCTTGGGGTTTTTTTTAATAAGGCTCATTCTGAAACAATGTAATAACTTAAAGGACCACAATCAGCAGACCATGTGCAATAGTCCATCCATTTACCTGATCCGTCAAGCATCCAATACAGTCCACACACCAAAATAAATTTCATGGGTTCTTTTAAAACTTTCAAAACTACAAAGGACCATAATCATAACTCAAATGACCAGACTCATCATTCCTTAAAACTATTTGAACTATAGGGTTCATTTCGAAACAATTCTCACAAGTTAAAGGACCATAATGACATTGGTCCAGTTATTAACTCATTACTCGCTCATTTCCATTATATCACAAGTTAGGTCAATGCTAGTCAGTAGATTAAGTTTTGGTTGCCTTTTGCTCTAGTTTCCATTATATCACTAGTTTAACAGGTTGTTTGGATTAGTTTGTTTAGTTGTGTGTTTGTGGGATTTAGTGTTCAAAACTTGATCATTCATCTTACTCAGTATCTAATTAGACAAGAACATCTAGTATTTTAGTGGTTATGACCCTAAAACTCAAAATCATCTCTATATTGGTCTAATTACTTTTCTGTGTTGGATTTGAAGCAGCACAAGCTTAATTTTAACTCACAAGTAGGTAATAAAGCTCATTTTAGTTCTCATATAGCTTAACTAATCGTATTCAGTCCTTAAATCAAGATAAAAATCCCTTTTAGTCAAAGTTTCAAGTTTATGCAAAAAGTCAAATTTTATACCTTGTGCAGAAATCTCAAAAATCCCAAGAATTGTTTAGATTTTTGTGTGAGGAGTTAGGGCTTGAAACTTTCAGAAGTTATAGTCCACCACCTCATCTTCAAAGTCCCACCTCCATTATATTTTTGTGAATTTTTCTGTGGGCCCCACAAGCCCTCAAAGTAGCCCCACCAGGGCTGTTTTTCCGAAATTCCAGCCATTTAGTTTTTGATTTTTCATTTCTTCATTATAAGTCCGTTTGACCTGAAATTTGGTTTGTAGCTTATACTTTTGCTTATTTACTTAGTGGTATTTTTATTTTAATTCTTAGATTTTTTTTACAAGGGTAAATCACCCTTTTTAGGGCTGCAAATCTTGAATTCAGCAAATACCATTAAGGGGGTGTTTGGTTCAGGAGTATGCTATGTACCCTAGTGTGTTTCAGTAGAAGTGTTTGGTGTAGACATGTTTCAATAGGTCACAATAGGATAGTCAAGTAATAAAATCCAGAGGTCTTTCATAAAAAAGTCAATTTCATGTTTGATTTCATCTTATATACATAACTGTTAGGATTTTTGAGTACCAAGCTTTCATTTTAAGTTTAGAATCTGTTATTCTAGCTTGTTTTTGCTTCTGTTTAACTTAAAACATTACATTAAGCAATCTAGGTTCATTAGAAATCCACAATAGTCAACTTAGGTGTTTAAGTCTCAAAAGTCAAAATCATCCTTAGGCAGAAAAACCAAAAATAGCAAGAATTGTTGTGATTTTAGTAATTAGTTTTAGGCTTTGTGCTTTTCAGAGAATGTAGTCCACCACCTCATCTTTAGAGTTCCACCTTCATTGTATTTTTTGCCATTTTTTGTGTGGTCCCCACAAGCCAAGAAACACAGCTGCAGGGGGCATCACCTCCCCTGCTGCAGCAGCTACTTCTCCACTGTCACCACTTTGGTGGGCCCCACAGGCCACCTCAGTGGGCCCCACACCCTCCCCCTTGGCTCTTTAGACTCACAAGCTGGCCCTCTACACATTTCAAGCTTTTGTTGAAGCTTAAGCTCCCTGGGACCCACCTAGAATCACCCCTTAACTCTGTCCCATTTCTGTGTTGAAAACAAGTTTTGAAGTGCTTATTTGAGTGCTTATTGCTTATTCAGTGGTACCCTTTAGTTGATTTAGCTTCATTCCTGTCCAAGTAACTTAGTTGAATCAAGTTTCACCCCTGTGGACCCCACAGAGGGTCATTTCCATCAAAAAGTCAATAAAAGTCAATTGTCAAAGCTTTTAGTGTCCAATTTGCTTATTTTTGATATCTAAAAAAGTTGTTTTTACAAAAGTTTCATGTTTTTAGGTATAAAATAGTTTTGTAAAAGAAAAATCCAGAAAAACCAATTTTAAAATAAGTGATAGTTTCTATTTAATGTAATTTAACTTTTTAATTTTCCTTTTTAGATTTTTATTAAGTAACTTACATTTTTATATTTTTCTTAATTTCCTTTTATATTAAAGTATTTTTAGAAAATTTTCCAGAATTTTATTTTGTCATTTAGTATTAATTAGATTTAATATTAGTTTAATTAATTATTAACTAATATTTAAGTATTAAAAAGCATAATTAGTTTTTATTAAGCAAACCCTAGTTTTTATATTTTTCCTAGCTTTTATAAGTTATAAAATAATTTTAGGAATTTTCTTATAATTTCTACTGTTCATCTTTTAGTTTTTATAATTTAAATAGTTTAATTAGTAATTAATTAATATTTAATATAATAATTAGTAAAATAGTCTAAATATAATTTTTAGGAACTTTTTATAATTTTTTAGGATTCCTGTAATGGTAATTAGTTTTATAAATTTTTCTATAATTTTCTAGTCACTTTTAGTATTATTAGTAATTTAAAAATAGTTTAAATAGTTTAATTAATATAATTAGTAATTAATTAATATAAAAATCACAAAAAGACAAAAATACATATTTTTAAGTTTTTATATAATTTTTAAGTTATTTTAGAAGTTTTGAAAATAAATTTTCATTTTCTTAGTTTTTATTTAATATTATATTATATTTAGTATAAGTTAAATATTAATAATAAGTAATTAAATAGTTTTAATTAATAATAAATAATAAAATAATCAAAAAATAATAATTTTCTTTTTAATTTCATTTTAAGTTTGTAAAAGTTTCATTTTCACCCCCTGTAGTTTATTTTTCCTTAAAACTCACCTTTTTCTTAGCATGCAATCGTGTCTGATTTTAATTTGGTTTACGTTTATACATTTCTGTTTCCCGTAATTGTTAATACTGTTATTCCTAATCCTTCCAGTAGTATAAACAAATCCAAATCTTTATCTGGTTACTTCCCATTCAAATTCACCCGATCACAAACCCGTTTTTATACCATCCACACCTCGTCGGGGCATAACGACCCGGGGAAACACTATACTTCCACGGAGATTGACTCTTAGGCTGTTTGACCTAGTTGACCATCCTTTGGTCAATTTAGGTTGACCGTTTGGAGCCAATCAAACATATACCAAAATTCATCACTCATAATACCTCTTGAACAATTAGATTTTCTTTTTTTGGGTAAAAGGTCAAAAGACCCGGTAAATATATTACTCCAAAAAACAGTTAAGAACAACGGATATGAGTGAATCCCATATCTCAGCCCGTTACATAGGCGAATAGCTTACATAACAAGGTACTTCCTACTTTCTAGACAAGAAAACAAAGCCACTACCACATCATAAAGAAAACAAACTCGAACAAAAATAACTACTTCCTACGACCTTGGAGATTAAAGCCATAAATGGCATTAAGAGCATCCAATTCCCCTGGGAGATCATGAATTTGCTTCGAGTAATCATCATAGTCATCAAACTCATCTTCACGCTCTTGACTTCGACCAAAAAGATTCGCAGATTCGTCGAACGTGTTAAGAACCTCCTCCTCCTCACTATCAGTAACCACAACCTCACCCACCTTGGAAAATGGGTTAGCCCTCTTAGTGACAGAGGCAGACGGAACAGGATGACCATCATCATCTACAAGAGTACCTTTCCCATCAATAAGAATCTTTTCAAACTTACTAATTTTATCAACTAAAGGAGTAGAACCAACTTCCTTAGTTCCCATTGAATCACTCACAAGTGGTTCTTGTGATGTAGCACCAGTCTTAACCGACTTATCCACATTAACTTCCATTGTACTGCCAGTATCCACATCCATGCTGGTGTCATAAGTAGGAATACCAAACGTATCCGTATCATCCATATTAAGCGCATCAAATTGGTTAGATGTAGAGATCGTTGTTCCACTCGTACTAGCCACATCAGAAGTCTTCTTCTTACTATCATTAACTTTCTTGGGTACAGTAGGAGTCTTCTTTGGCTGATATTCAAAATGCTTACCCACAACAGGTTTAGTAAAACCTCCTCGACCCGTATTCGAGGCAGCTTGCTTACCCTTCTTCTTATTGTTAACAGTCTGAAAACCATCATTAACATTCTTAGAAGGTTGAGCAGTCGGTATCACACCCTTAGGACAATCCACCAAAACATGTCCAAACACCTTGCATTTATCACAGCGAGGCGGTTTCCACTCATATTCCACACGGATCTTCTCAATAGTCGAACCCGAACCGTCAAGTAAAGGGATCTCAACAGTAAGGCTGTCCCTAAGTACCTCATCCGACTTCACTTCAATCATACATCTAGCAAAACTACTCCTACCCCAAGATTCTTTGCACATCTGACTAGTAAATGCATCCAATCTCTTGGGAGTCCCAATCAAAGTAGCAAGCAAACTAAGGCCATCATCAGAAAACATCGCTAAAGGAACATCATGAAATTTAACCCACACCGGAATGTGAGTTAAATCCTCTTTCAACAAGTTGGTATTCAAAGTCCAAGGTTTAAGAATAATAGGAACATTACGGATCAGCCATGGACCATTATCAAGCACATCATCAACACCTTTCTTCGAAGTAAACTTGAAGAAGAAGAACCCCTTAGCGTTCATCATTACCTTTTGTAACCCATACTTAGCCCACGCATTGCGAACATAATAATCCACGACAGGAAAAGCAAGGCGCTGACCAAGGAAATAACCATATAGAGTATTCTCAAACCGCGTGTTCACCTCTTCCACTACCTTCATTGGGACAGAAAGGTCAACATTATCCTTCTTATTGCTGCATTCTAATCTTCTAAAATTAGACACATGTTTCTGAGAATCATTAGAAGCAACACCCACATAAGAAACCGACTTCACTCCACTAGTAGTATCCTTAGTAGAAGCACTTGGACCAGAAATATGCCCAATACCACTTGAAGAGGAAGCCTTATTAGCAACAATTTCCCGTTGAATATCAGTCATGGCATTATCAAAATTCTTATGTGCATTAGATAGCAAGTGCTGCAAATCAGCACTTGTAACCGGCTCCAAGTCGTCACCATGAGATGCATCATTCATAAGTGGAATCGGCTCCACTTCCTGAGTACCACAATCAGGAGCATCATCTACCTTCAAACAAACATTACTAGGGTTCATCGTTGAGGGTGTACTCAACTCACCAAAACTAGTAGTGACCGATTGAAGGTTACCAAGTGAAACCGGCTCCACCAGGTCATGTACGTTCCCAGATTCAGGCCTAAGGTTATCCAAGACCCTAGCAGATACACTCTTCTTGCTAAGAAACCCTTTATTCATCTCTCCCTTAACCCCACTCAACAAACAGCAGCAACACACAAACAAGAACAAACCCTAACTTTAATAGTTAGGGTTTACACACCAACGCACCAATTCTCAACCACCAACCATATTCGATGTAGATGTAGTCAACAGGATAGATTAATCGACAAAAGATGGATCGACAAGATAGATTAATCAACCAAAAACCGAATAAACCCTAGCCACAAAAGATGGATCGATTAAAGCAGGTTAGGGGTATGCAAAATCCAAATATCTTTTTCTACCATTTTTTAAAATGTATGCAAAATCCATTAGAAAAGAGGATGTTTGATTGTTGATGTTGTCAAGGGTTTTACATCAAGTACTTTGACCATCATAACTCATATATGAGAGTTATGGGATTTTGTGTGTGGCGTTTGGAGATAAAGAAAACACAAAAATGTGTTGTTTTCGTGTTTTTAAATGAGAAATAGATTAGATGATGTTTGTGCGAGAATGATAAAAAGAAAAGGCTGAGCACTAATATTTAAGTGGGGCCATAAAGGAAAGAAAAGTGGGGTCATAAAGGAAAGAAAGAGACCAATTTACCCTCATACGACTTGCACATAGGAGCTTTAACGGTCAAAATTAATGTCAATTCGGTTAAAGGACAGCTGTGTTAAGAGTTTTATTGTTAGTAATTGTGGGAAAAAAAAAGTCAAGTGACCAATACTAAAAGTCAACACAAACCATAAGGACCATTTATGTAATTTACTCTTATAGTTTGTGTAGCAAAATGTTTGACACAAAAAAATGTTTTGACTATGTGTGAACATTGCGTTACATTATTTTCTTTTGGTTTCATGAAATATTATAATCCTTTTAAATACATATACTTCAAGTTTCATGTTATTGATTGTAATTAAGAACTTCTAATGTTTGTTTAATATATATTCATCTTTTAAACAACCCTTTCAACCTATGTTGGATAAAATTTGATCACAGTATTTAGCATAGGCATGAATAATAATTACCGTGTTTCCTTAATATTTGATTAAATGTTGGTTAGGTACTCTAACGGTGTGTTCTTGAGTTTTCATAATAAAGAAAAGGGAAGTAAAGTAGGAGTAAATATTTTCCTACCACTTTTAGAAAGAAACACTTTACTTCCAAAATCATCCAAATCATACTATGTGAATGTAAACCTTTTCACTTTCCTTCTTTAAAGTAAAACTCAAGAACACAATGTGAGAGTAAACCTTTTTAGTTTATTTCATTTTCTTCCTTTAATGCGACTCGAGAACACAGTGTAAAAGAACGCATTATCTATTTCACACTAACCAAATTAGTACTCCATACTTTATTGAAGTTTTTATGTTTAAACCCATAACATTAAAACTAATTTTTCACTACAAAGTATAAAAAAGATTAAAATAACAATAATTAAAATAAAAATAAACCCCAAAAAAGCACGTGCAAACAACAACAAAAAATCACTCAAATAATTTTATGCATCACTTTCCCTCTAACAAAAACCACCAAAATTTCATCAAATCCACCCAAACCAAATTCAATTTCCCTCCCCTTTTCCCCCAAATCAAAACCCAAACCCTAACCTTTCAATCCCACAAAAATCAACCTTCAATTCAAAAAAAGTTCGCATTTTTATGTAATAACTCCAATCTTTTCACAAAACCCATCTTTTATTTCCATCAATTTCATCAAATTTATTAAAAAATAATAATTGATTTTTATTGTTTTTATGGGTGCAGGTGAGATTGATAATTATGGGTAGTGAGGATGAATCAGATAGTCGTACTACTTGGGATTTTTATGTATTCTGTTACTGATTGTTTAGTTTGAACTGGTTATTGTTGGCGTATTCAGAATCATAAGTACGGGTGAAATGAGCTATTTTGGTTATTGTTACCGATAGCAAAGGTATTATTTTTTTACACTCTTGATGTCTCTATTAAGTATCTCAAATAAGGTAATATTAACAACAAAGCCCTCTGTTTGAAACTAGTATTCATAGGAATTATGGAATTTTTTTGTGATATGATGTGATCTGATTGATTAATGATATATTTGGAAAGTGTGTAGTTAATAATTTGCTCCATGTGTATCATTAACGAACAGGATAATATGTTAAAGTGTGTAGTTAATAATTTGTTTTATGATACTGAAAATCTAACTGTGAAGTGTGCATCACTGGTTGTACAGTTTGAATCTGAGAACTAGTATGGATGAACAGGTTGTATAATAGGAGTTTAATATAACTAGTTAGTTTAGGAGTGTTTTATGATATCAAATGATCTTACCGGTTAATGATGAATTTGAAGCACTTAATTTAAATTTGCTTAGTGTGCGTTACTGGTTGTATGGTACATATATTGCTGCACGTCCGGAATAATTCAACTCTGAGAACTGGAAACTAATATGGATCAGTTTGATATAACTTGTTTAACAAAATAAAACCCCAATTACACGAGTACAAGCTATCTGCTATTAAACTAATATGGATCAGTTTGGTATAACTTGCCACTGCCTTCACTTGTCATGCTGCTGCACCCTCACATAAATAAGATAAAAAGAAAGATAACTGGCTAAGGATTTCAACTCCAAGATACTAGCCATCTGCTGTTAAACCTTCTACCAAACATCCCAAAAACCAATTTTGCAGGAAACCTACTTTATGCGCCATCTGCTGTCAAAATGTAACCTCAAAAATTAGTTTGTTACATTATTTTTTTTAGTGATGGGAAGATATTAAAAGCAGCAACCTGTAACTTAATAAGGAGCTTAGTGGTGACTTGATCAATGGAGTCAAAAAGAGAATCAACTTTAGAAGTGCAAGTCTTAAACTTGGAAATAAGCAAAGAATAAGCTGATGAAGGGAGGGAAGGAATATCTCTCCATTCACAATAGGATTATGAATCACATATCTACAAAACAAATTAAAAACTAGTAATGAATTAAACCAAACTTTTTTAATTAAGAAAAATAAATAAAAGTTGAAATAATTACTTCCAAATAGAAGGGATGAAGTTGGTATTAATTCCAGCTTTATCGAATTCAGTTCGAATGAAGGTGGCATAAAAAACAGCTCGAAACGTTGTCATATTTATCAAAGTGTTTTGTTCTAATTTAGGGTTCATGAATGAATGATGTGAGATTTATGTGTCTGTAATTGGGGTTTTATTTTGTTTCAGTTGGGCCACTAAGTACTTGATATAACTTGTTTAACTAATATGACCGATGTAGTGTTTAGCAATACACGAGCATAGTACTTTAAACACAGACGTAGGATCATCAAGCAGTTACAGTTTACAATCTTTCCTACTCTAAATTCTACCTTTGCCATCATACTGTAAATGATTTTCTAGAAGTTGACGTTTAGGGATCGGTGGTGCTTACCCCTTGTTGAATCTCAGTATCAAGTGCTTTAGGGTGTGGTGACTGTGGTCTTCTTTGCATACCCAGGGTATATATTTTAATGTTTTTAAATTTATATGTTTGTTGATGTTATTTGATATTGACTGAATTACTATATACATTAAACTGAATCAGAAACGTCGCCGTCTCGATGCCACCTTCCGCTTCATGGGCTCCCGCCATTTTCTTGGGCTACCTGTTTTGGTCCAAATCCATCCCGTTAAATTATTATCATTTTCGTAGATAAATCTCTTTCACCCAGAAGCTTCTTGAATACTCACATACACACACAATCGCCTCCCAGACTGCGGCATTATTAGATCGATAAATCTCTTTCACACAATAGATGATTCAATCAACCCAAAAAAAAAAGAGTGGAGGGTTCTTAAAATCTTGAGTTGCCGACGGCTTTCTTATATCTGATGGGAAGAAGAGGCGGCGAAGCTGGCGGCTGAGGTAGGTTTAATATTTTTTATGGGGTTTGGTGTTTTAGGCGTTTGATTCTAAAATCACTACATTTTTTTTGGGTTAATTAATTGCATAAGGGTTTTACAGGTTATGAATGTTACTTGATCGCAAACAAGGTCGGAGAACATGAAATCACGGTGAGTTTTTTTCTACAAAGTGATGCATTGTGTTATATGATTAGTTAATCGCATCTGATGATTTTCTGTTTCAGATGAAATCACGCCATCTGGATCTTCACTATGATGGTGGTCTGTCTCAATCACATGCACCAGCTTGCCAACTTTTTTAGCCCAAAGCGCAGAAAGCAGAGCAATTTACTCAAGGAGTTAGGTGGGTGGTTTGCCAATTATGTTTACTTTCTTTCTACGCTTTATGTTCTTACATTGTTTATAATGAATGTAGGGAGTAGCACTGGTGTCAGCTCTCACAGTGCTTGGAATGCTGCAAATGATTGCGGCTATGTTTGTAATCTAATTCAAGGTAACCTTATACGTTTATGCGTTTTGCTTATACAAAAGCCGATGCTTAGTAGTCTTATGCGTTTTGCTTATACAATGGTATACCTTATGCGTTTTTGCCTTCACGTATGATGTAGTTGCATTAATACTTCCATCACCATTTGAAAATACTTTGTCCTGATAACAGTTAACCAGTGTTTGGAGCAAAGGCAAAAAACAACCAGAAAACTAGATGAGTGTCACGCAAGGCGTGTGCGCACAGACAATGGTATACTTAATATGGCCGTTGATTTAGTTCATGGTGTTAGCGGTGCTGCTCAAGGATCAACCTCTAATGCAGCTGACCAATGTTTAGCCCAAAATAGAAAAAAAGGCAAGGTAGAAAGTGAGCCTCCACAAAGGCGTGTCCAAGCCCGTGTTGCTACAGTCATGGTGCAACCTGTTCCAACCTCTGATGTTCAGAATCTTGAAGAACAAACAGCATCTCATACAACAGGCCCACCTTTGCGCCAACGTTGAAAAAGAAACAGAGGAGCTGATGATTCGAATACAAGGCGCCGGAAATCGTCATCTGATTGTACCAGTGCTTCGCCTAATAGGCTAATACTATTCATGTTCCTGGGTGAAGCGTGTGGATCTCATGTCAGCGAAGGTAAACTTCTATAGCTATTTGTTTACAATATTGTTCTATTTATATGAATACAAATTTCACTGTGCTTATTTTAAAAGTCTTTTATCAATACATGCAGCTGCATCACCTGTCTATGTTCCATCCTCTAATGTTCAGAGTCCTCAAGAACAAACAGCATCTCATAGAACAGAACCACCTTTGCGACAACGTAGAAAAGAAATAGAGGACCTGATAATTCAAATACAGGGCGCGTGCAAAAACGGAAATCGTCATCTAATTGTACCAGTGGTTCACCTAATACTATTCATGTCCCTGCTGAAGCGTCTACCTCTCATGTCAACGAAGGTAAACTTCTAACGATATTTGTTTGCACTATTGTTTTACTTAAATGAATACAAATTTCACTGCACTTAATTTACAAGTCTTTTATCGATATAGTTGGGTTAAATTGGTTGGTTTTTAACCTTGAAGATTAAAGTGAAATTGTTAGTTATGAAATGATATTGTGTAACCATGGTGACCAGGTTACATGTGTTACAAGTAGATACAATTTTGGTGTTGAGTTAATGGTGAAGATTAATAGTAATTTACAACCTACTAGGTAATAGTTTGATTTTAAAAAGTCAAAGAGCTTCATCTTCAGTTTAATGAATTAGAATTGACATTAGGATTGGAGTCATATTGGCTTTTTAATAAAAATAATAATTAGAATAGAAGGTCAAAGATGTGTCTGTTTTCAAACTTTAGCAGTTAGTGGCATTTTATTAATAAAGGGACATCTTAATGCGTACATTAAGGTTGCGTACTATTAAGACGAACAATAATTTTGTACATTGTTTTACTTTTGGAAAAGTTAGTAGAAAAGCAATATTACCTTTGGTCATATTGCTTCTTAAAATTGATGTGTAAATAGGTTATGTGTTGCATGTATTTTGACTGTAACACCTACAAGTTATTTGTCTTACAATGTGTGGTGATTACGGTTGCTTTATTTTGAATAAGCATTTTTAAGTGTCATATTACCTTGGCATGCTTTTGTTTTTCATAATCTTATACCTACATATATTCAGTTATATTGTTTTTTCATGAACATTTGGACTCGAGTTTCCGCTGCAATACAATAACGCATATTTTCCACCACACGGGATACCAATCTGACCTCCATTTCTTTATGTACAGTTAACAGGCCAAGGTTTGATGACAACAGCGCAAAACCAAACGACAAAGGCGTTCCAGGTAACCTTACGTCTTCATTATAGGGCCATTTTAGGTATTTCAGTAGTTGACCTCAGTAGCTGTTTGTAGCATTCACTGCAAATTTTAACCGAATGAAAATTGTAAACATGATTGTTTATGAGTTCAAATTTGGAATTTGCAGTTTCCATGGTATAAAGGAAGAGCAGTTTCAACCAACCTGATGTACGGAGTGGGACGAATGACGCATTGGAGACTGAAACAGTCGGGTACACCGTACGTGGCTTAAAACAAGTAACTGTAGTTTAGCTTCATTTACTTTTAAATACATGACGGATTAAGCATTTAATCAAATAAATTTTGATTGCCTCATTTTTTAGCCTTAGCTGATATGGTTGAAATATACATGTAGAGATTTTTGGCACTCATTTTTGCCATTGACCACTGGTATAGTTGAAATATGTGTAACTTTTATATATGCAAACTGTTTTGCAAAATACACAGAAAAAACTGTCCTACTCTCTACTTCAAAAAAATACCGTAATAATCAGCGACGTTAAACGACGCCCCGCCGCAACGCGGCAGGCTGGTGCCCATCTCGTTCATATTAAGGGGGGTGTTTGGGACTCTTGCTTTTTTACTGAAACTATAGTACTACCCTGTTTTTCAATAGAAAGTAGCTGCAACAAAATTGAATTCTGATTATTTCGAGATTCTTACACAAGTGAACTACTATTGAATTTTGAAGAAGAGTGAGTGCGGATTATGGAACTTTAAGTAGTGAAACTGAAGCATAACAACATTATCTTGTATTTAGTTGTAGCTTGGTAAGAGGCTGAGAATTTCTGCCAAAGTTGTCAAAGGGTCTAGGTGCACTAAACAACGTTAAGGATATAGCTATATTTTCTCTGATTTCCCTCAAGTAGCTAGATAAGTTGGCAGTTGTAGGTAGTTAGTAGAATGGTTGTAAAAGCACCAGGTTTACTTATATTTTCTCTGATTTCTCTCAACTAGATACGTTGTCACTTGTAGGTAGTTAGTAGAATGGTTGTAAAAGGACCAGGTTTAGCTATTAAGTTGAGTACATAGCTCTGTATCATGGGTCACAAACTGTAACGAAAGTTAGACAAAGATAACACCTTAAAATCACATTGATTGATAAGTGATCTTAAGGATCTTATCTGTGTTTAATCTTTTATTTATCTGAAACTTTCTGTATGTATGCCTGTGTTTTTCTTGGATGAACCAGTGGATGCCTGCACTAGGCAAGTAGGCATCGGAGGTTACTTCCATACACCAATCTTAGTTTATAGCATTTTCGTGTATACTTTTTTCATTGTAGTAAAGTTACTGCTATAAGGGTCAAGCATCACTTAATAGAACAACTTAGGATCTGCATATATACATTCATTCCTGTGAATCTGCTGGTGTTCAATATGTGTGGCATCAATTGTAGTGTAGTGGATTCTTTTTGTTCTGATCTACTTATCTGTACAGCAAGTTCGTTGATGACCTGTTTATATAAACTTATCTTTGTTGATGCCAGTTTCATATCTTTGTTTCTAAGTGAAATTTTCAATACCTCAAATTGACTTAACCACTAACAGTTTCATATAACAGTTTTAACTATAACTTTTGGTTTTCATTTTCATTTTTTAGGAGATTATGGTCTGAAGCGTCACGTAGTTTAATGTCTTACTACTCTAATGTGTTGGTACTTGGTGACATCCCATAGCGTGTTTATTCAGGACCATCAAAGTCTGTATGCTATTAACCTTCTAGTTTCCTACTGAACCTTGTCACACACTTAGCATTTCATTAATGGTTTTGATATTAATCTATTTGATCTTAGCAATAAGATCAACTCATTATCTAACTTGTCGGTTTTTAGTCGGTTTTGTCGGGTTTCGACCCGAACCAACCCGAACCGACCCGACATGTCCGGAAAAGTGCAACCCGATACAAAACCGAGTTTCATTCGGTCGGGTCGAGTCGGTTCGGTTTCAGACGGGTTTTCGGGTCGGGTCAGGTTCCCAAAAGCTCAGCCCTATCGTGAACAACTTGATAGATTTGAGAATTTGGATGGATTGGTATGCCCTTTAACATCCACCAAATAGACATTTTTGTTTAAAGAAAACTTATAAACCACTAATTGTCAAGTGTGGTAATTGCATGTTATTGTAGTAGACTATTGACTTTTTGACGTACAAGTTCACACAAATTGTCTATAGTGTATAGTAACCATGTTGTCCCACTATCTTTGGATCGATATAATAAGTTGCAAAGTAATATGAATAAGTAAATCTAAATTGTCATTCAACCATTAAACGATTCTAATACATATGTATATATAAGGTTTGAATCGTTATGACCCAACCAATGTGTCCTTTCGGTTATAGTTCCAACCGGTATAACTAATAACTAACTTTTCAATAACTAACTTCTGTAACTAACTTTCGGTTACAAAGTTTCTAACTAACATCTTTGGTCCTTCGAGTTTTGAGAAGCAATGAAGCGAGATTATTGGTTCACATTCTCCTCCTTAATCTTGATCGTTGCTTCTTGTTAAATCTTGAACTCCGAGCATTTGTCGCATTGTCATGAACTTCAATCTTGGTAGAGCCTTTGTTAGTATATCTGCTCTTTGTAGTTCTCCGCTGACATGTTCTATATTGATGTGTCCATTCTCTACGCATTCTCGAATGAAATGATATCGAATGTCGATGTGTTTACTTCTTCCATGAAAAACTGGGTTCTTGACTAGTGCAATTGCTGAAACGTTATCTACCTTCAACGTAATCTTCTTTTCTTCATTTCCAGTTAATTCACTGAGTAATCTTTTTAACCATAAGGCTTGACATGATGCTGCAGTAGCTGCCATAAATTCTGATTCACATGATGATAGCGCCACTGTCGGTTGTTTCTGAGTACTCCAAGTAATGGGTGACTCTCCAAAATAAAATACTATGCCAGTAGTTCCTTTTCCTTGATCAGTGTTGATTCCATAACTACTGTCGCTGTAACCTGTAATCTTGCATCCGCCTTCTTTCTTGTAAATTATGCCATGCTCCTTTGTTCCTTTAATATATCGGATTACTTGCTTTACTGCCTTTAGATGATGTTCCTTTGGGTCTTGCATCCATCTACTGAGTAGTCCGACTGAATAACTAAGATCTGGTCTTGTATGTAGTAAGTACCTGAGACTTCCAATTAAGCTTCTGTAATAAGTTGCGTCAACTGATTCTCCATCTTCCGCCTTGACCAACTTAGTACCGGGGTCCATTGGTATCTTCGTATCATTACTATCATTCATATTTGTTTCCTTCAAGATCTTGTTAATATAACCTGTTTGCTTGATTGTAATCTCTCCTCCTGTCTGTGTAACTTCTATCCCAAGGTAATAAGCTAACAATCCTAAGTCGCTCATTTCAAACTTCTCTTCCATCTGGGATTTGAATAATTCTACTTCCTTCTTTGGAGTGCCAGTGATTATCAAATCATCCACATAAATTCCGACTATAATTGTAGAATTCTTGTTCCTCTTTGTATATACTGCTTGTTCGAGATTACACTTCTTGAATTCTAATGACTTTAATGTTTGATCAAGCTTCACATTCCAAGCTCTCGGTGCTTGTCTTAAGCCATATAAAGCTTTAATAAGCTTGTACACTTTTCCTGAGTTTTCTGGTTGTACAAATCCTTCAGGTTGTGTAACATAGACTTCTTCTTTCAAATCTCCATGTAAAAATGCTGATTTTACATCCAAGTGATGAACTTGCCAACCATGATATGCTGCTAACGCTAATATTAACCGTACTGTTTCTATCCTAGCAACTGGGGCAAATACTTCATCAAAGTCTATTCCTTGTTCTTGTACATATCCTTTTGCTACTAAACGTGCCTTGTATCTAATGATCTTTCCTTGTGCATCCCTCTTGGTTTTAAAAACCCATTTGAGTCCAATTGCCTTTTGATTATCTGGCAATGTAGTAAGAATCCATGTCTTATTCTTATTTATTGAATCTATTTCAATTTCCATAGCTTCAATCCATTTCTTATCTACTGATGCTTCTTTATAGTTACGAGGTTCTTCTTCTGTGAAAAATAAACTAGGTGTTTCCACTACTCTTGCAGTTTCGTAAATTTTTGCTAAACCTTTCAATCCTCGTACTGGTGTATGATCATATCTTTCATCTGATGTTTCTAATGAACTAATAGTAGCCTCTTCTTCTGCTGAGTTAGGGTCATAATGGAATGTTGGTGGTGTAATTGGTGAGTTTGGTTCTGATGTTGGATCTGGTAACGGATCCTGTGTTGGATACATTTCATCATCATCTACTATGTTGACAGTTATAGGAGTTGTATTGTCAACTTCGTCTACCACAAAACTAGTCCAAAATGTGTCTTGTGTACTTGTATCCTCTTCATTCTTCTCCCAATTCCACGGCTTTGTTTCCATAAACTTTACATCCCTACTAACATGTTTCTTTTTCCTTATTGGATCATATAACCTACATGCTTTTGATCCTTCCTCTACTCCTAAATAAATCATTGGTATGCTTCTATCATCCAGCTTCTTTAAATGAGGAATTGTTACTTTTGCATAAGCTGTGCATCCAAATATCCTTAGGTTCTCTAAATTTGGTTTTCTATTATAGAGTGCCTCATATGGAGTTTTATCTATCAGGGCTCTTGTAGGTACCCTATTTAGTATGTAAATAGCATGTTTCACTGCTTCCGCCCAAAAAGTTAAGGGTAACTTCATGGCTTTCATCATACTCCTCGTAGTTGATAACACTGTTCTATTCCTTCTCTCCACTACTCCATTCTGTTGTGGTGAATATGGTGCTGTCAACTGTCTTGCTATTCCATTATCTTTACAATATTTGGTGAATTCATTTGATGTAAATTCGCCTCCTCTATCTGTTCTTAGCACCCTCACTTTCATTCTTAATTCCATTTCTATTTTCTGCTTAAATTCCTTGAATATACTAAATGCCTGATCCTTTGATTGTAGAAAATAAGCCCACATAAATCGTGTACAATCGTCTACTAACAAGAATATAAGTTTCTTGCCTGAGTGTGTTGTTGGACTAATAGGACCACAAAGATCATATATTAAGTCCAACGGGTTCTTTGATCTGAATTTAGCTTGGTTTGGAAATGGTGTTCTACTGTGTTTTCCTAATAAACATGCATCACAAATCTGTCCGGCATGATTTATTCTAGGTATTCCTTCTACTAGACCTTTTCTAGTCATCTTGTTGATATCTTCAAAGTTTAGATGACCTAATCTAGCATGCCATAACCATGCTTGGTTATCTATATTTGCTAAGAGACATATAAGTGTGTCTATCCGTAATCTAATACTGTAAAGTCTGTTCTTGGATCTTTCAACTTTCATTAACAACTTTCTGCTCTTATCATACAAAGTCAATCTATTTCCCTCCATTATAACTTTACAACCTATTTCTGTAAGTTGTCCTAGACTTAGTATGTTGCTTTTAAGGTTTGGTATGTAATAGACATCCGATACGACCTTTTGTTCTTGGTTTTTGCAACCTAACAATATAGAGCCTTTTCCCTTTATCTGTACATATGATCCATCTCCAAAACTTACTCGTCCTGTTATGTTTTCATCCATATCTCTAAAATGACTTTTGGTTCCCGTCATATGATTACTTGCACCGTTATCTAAATACCATATGCTTTCGTCCTTTGAAGCATATTTTCCTGGTTGAATTTGGCCTTCATTCAACAAAACTTCCTCATGTTTGGTTTCGTGCTTAGTCATTAATAGTGATGGTTCTTCATCTTCTAAGATAAGGTTGGATTGTTCCTTATCTGTTAATTTTACTCTACACTTTCTCATAAAGTGTCCAAGTTTGTTACATCTGTAACATCTTAACTTACTCACATCCCTTCTATTCGTGTTCTTATTAGGGTTTTCCTTATAATTGGGTTTTCCTTCTTGTGAGTTATTTCTGTGTTTGTTATTTTACCAGTTTCTTCGTGCATAGTTTGATCTACCTCCATGCTTATTAAAATGTTTTCCTCTACTTGAGTGTTCACCGTGTGTGAATAATAAATTATCCTGGCTTTCAACTTGATCTCCCTTCCGGAGTTTTATCCTTTCCTCAAATGCTTTGAGTTTTCCTGTGATCTCATCTAGGGTAATGTTGTCTAGATCACTAGTCTGTTCTATGGATGCTACTATCTGAATGAATCTATCTGGTGTGGAATCTAATAGTTTTCTAACTATAAGTGATTCATCTATTGTTTTCCCTAGTTCTGTTGCCTTCGTGACATAACTGTTTAACTTGTCTGCAAATACATCCACCGTCTCATCATCCTTCATCTGAAGGGCATTAAATCCTATCATTAAAGATTGTAATCATGCTTGTTGCACTTTCTCTTCGCCAACGTGTCTCCTTCTTAATGAATCCCATAATTCCCTCGCTTTTTTACAACTTGCCACTTGTAAAATTACATCCTCGGTCAACGCTTGATATAACAAGGCTATTGTTGCCTTATCTTTCTTAACATCTAATTCTGTGTTCTCTTTGGGTTCTATTGTCTCCCACAAACCATGTGCTTCTAATATAACCTTTATTTGTATAGCCCATACCGTGTAATTTGTGTTTTTCAACTTAGGACATTGGTATTGTGCTATAGGTGTTAAGGGTTTTAATGTAGTTGTTGCATTCGTATCATCGCCCATCTTGAAAGTATTTATGATCTTCACTTTCGATTATTCGCGGGAATTTTCTAATATGGTATCTCCTCTAATATGGGAATATATATAGTTTTCGGGAATTCCTAGTAATTACGGGATCAATAGTAGTTCTCGGGATTCCTAATAGTATAAACTAACAAAATCTATACTATTCTAATGAATTGAAATCCAGAAAATTAGAACTTGTGACCTCGTTATCGTATTTGAATATGAGATGTATTCCCTTGTCTCCTTTTTCGTTTATTTCCTGCCTCGTTATTTCTTTCCAAATCGACTTCAAATCTTTCCAAGCAACCACTCGGATTTTGCCTTGATACCAGTTTTGCACAGATCTTTGTTTCTGATTCCTTGCTTCTGATTCTAATCAGTAAATAAACGCCAAAGATCCTTTGTTCTCCTTCTTGTCGAATTGATGATGTTGTTGTTGTTTTTTTTTAAACGAGCCCCTCCTTTTTTGTTGTTGTTGTTGTCGAATATTGTTTCAGAAAATTCGACACAAACAAAAAATAATAATACCACACTACACGTTGTTATCTTTTTCTTGTGTGTTCAACTTGATCTCGTTATCTTGAAATCTCTACGTTTCTTACACACATCTACTTGTTACCACGCCTTGGTAAATATGAATCAAATCTTTCTCGTTGTTTGATCCTTGCTGCAACGAAACAACCAATATTTTGGTTATACAGTTCCTTGCGCCTCTCGTTGTTGTTGTTCTTTTGTGTTAAATCGACACAAATTCCACACTCTTCTTTCCAAATGATCAAATAATATTACGTATACGCTTTTCTCAACCAACAACGCCCTTTGCTTTGTGTTTCTTTGCCTCGAACTAGTTCCTTTTTCTTACACAAAGTCTTCTCTATCTTCCTCGACACCAATACGCTTGATGCTATGCGTTTGCAACTCCTACGTAAAACAGATCGTGCACTATCTTTTCTACGCGTTTCCTTATTCAAAACGTGTTTCCTTCGAAGATTTAAAAGAAAACAAGTTGTATCTCTTCTCGCTCAAAGGGGAGTAACGAATTGTTCTTCCTCTTGTCTTGCGTCTTTCTTTGGCTTCCCACTGATTTGTGTTGATTTCGTTATTGCAGAAATCGTTGTGATGATGTTGATGTATAATCCTTGCTCTTGATGCCAATTGTTGTCCCACTATCTTTGGATCGATATAATAAGTTGCAAAGTAATATGAATAAGTAAATCTAAATTGTCATTCAACCATTAAACGATTCTAATACATATGTATATATAAGGTTTGAATCGGTATGACCCAACCAATGTGTCCTTTCGGTTATAGTTCCAACCGGTATAACTAATAACTAACTTTTCAATAACTAACTTCTGTAACTAACTTTCGGTTACAAAGTTTCTAACTAACATCTTTGGTCCTTCGAGTTTTGAGAAGCAATGAAGCGAGATTATTGGTTCACAAACCATACCTTTTATTGAATTATTCAAAGTTTGAAATTAATAAATAACAAAACAACAAACATGAATATGATATGCATGCACCTTCCCAGCCTAGTGGTCTTTGAAAAATGATAAATATTAAACAGGTCTTCAAGGGCTGCTACAGCCTAGTGGTCTTAAACTAGCAATGGAGATATTCATTGATTAGTCACTGCATATGTGCATCATTTGCTAAACTGTTTTTGTAATTTTTTGTAAAGTTCCTAGCAGCAAAAATGGTTGACCAGCAATAAGATCATAGCAAAGTCAGCAAAGTGTGGATCAAAAAAAGTGCCAACTTGAGTTGAGAAGTTCCAACATCTTTCACATTTTGAACCTTCCGCACGTGAAACACCGATCCTAGGTAAAATCTGACCAGAAG
The DNA here is from genome assembly GCA_030686995.1 of Artemisia argyi. Taxonomy (NCBI): domain Eukaryota; kingdom Viridiplantae; phylum Streptophyta; class Magnoliopsida; order Asterales; family Asteraceae; genus Artemisia; species Artemisia argyi. Next base: position 213,400,089 of record CM060685.1, read on the forward strand.
CATGTTGACTCCTAGGTTTAGAATATCGATGTAAAAACATGATACACTATAGAGGTGAAAAAATGCGCTGTGTAATGGGGGCTAAAACAGGCTTCATACGGGTCAACCCGGAACATTTTTTGTCAAAATTTCTAGAATTTATAGATATTTAGTGTCTATGATTAAGAAAACTGTATTTGTATATCAATAAATAATCCCAACTTTATTAATACAAATATACAATGATTTATAAAGTTTGATGCATTAAAGTTACTGTTTGGGAGACCTTCTGCCAGTTTTCTGACCCGTTTTGTTCTAAGAGACCTCTTTTAATTAACCAGATTTATCCATTCATAAGTCGATGGATCAAAATTGCCATGTATAATAAAATTATTCTTTTTGTCAGGAGACTACCTGGAGCACAAGTCACAGCTGCAAGAGCACGACCCGGTTGACCAGCAATAACATCATAGCAACGTCTGCAAAGAGTGGGGTGATTAAGAAAAGAATCAGCTTGAGTCAAGAAATTCACAATTTGAACCTTCTGCAAATCCATATTTTCTTAATAAACATATTTTTTTTTAAAAGAAAATTATAAACTACCACGGAGTAATTGTTAAGTGTGGTAGTTGCATCGTTCTTGTAGTAGATAGTAGACTATTGACTGGTTGATGTACTATTAAGTTCACACAAATTGTCTATAGTGTATAGTAACCCATATGATATGCATGCACCTTCCCAGCCTAGTGGTCTTTGAAAAATGATAAATGATAAACAGGTCTTCAAGGGCTGCTACAGCCTAGTGGTTTCAATTAATTGCAACTAATGAAGTGGTGGTAACTTATACTATACATGGCATCCCATAGCGTGTTTGTTACAAATCTATGTATGACAAAATCTGAAATTTCATTTACATCTGTAATGTAGTAAAATGGATGAAAACCACAAAGGTTTATAACTAAAACTTTTCACTTTGTTTTTCCAAATGCTGCTCAGGATAGTATGTGCATCATCCTTTTGTTTGTTCCTCGATGAAGTCTTTAATCATCTCCTTCAAATGCTGTGTACGAACAAAATAGTTGTAATTAGCTTAGGATATGGAGTTGCATCTTAGAGAATAGATTCATTATAGTACATTAAAGTCCCACTAAAGGATTTTTTTTGGCAAAGCTCGTTTTATAACATGAAAATGACTCATTCAACCATTGAAGTCAATATGGGAGTCTAGTGTTTTAAAGAAAAGCAAATTTAATGCAGGCATATGATGAAAATTTGGGATCCAACGGTTAGATAGAAACCTGCAGTTCGTGATGAAGCACAACACGTCTTCTTCAGTCGTCAATTTTTCTGCAACATCAAACAAATACACAATTAAGACTAGAAATAACAGAAATGTTAAAAAGTTAACAGGAAATCATTTCTACTAAAATGCAGTATGTAATGCTCTCTAGGAACAACACAAAAGCAGTTGAGCAAAGAAAGCTTCCACAACAAAATTTGAAAACCACAATCCATCCCATTATAACGATATTTGGAAAACATAACTCATTATAAGCTTATCGGATTGAACTAGTAGAGGGCTGAGGCAACTTATTACGATTCAATAATCCCATTATTACAATACACAATATCGGTATCACAATCGAAAGCCCAACAAATAAGAAATTCATCAACGCCACACCCCTCAATAAATCCTCATCAAGAACACATTTAACATCAGGACTCCCCTCGCCAAGAACAATCACCACTTTACCACACCCTTTAAATGCAAACTCATCACTATACAATGACAACCCAACTTGCAAAACCCAAGTACCTTTCAAAACAATCCCACCCGACAACTAAAAATCAGCAAAAAACGCAGACAGCCAAATGGAAAGATAAAAAATAAATGGGATGATATTGCCATCTCTAGTTTACAGCCTATAGAACTACTTTATTAGAGCAAACTGAGTTGTTAGTTTAGAACTGCTTTCTTAGGTGTGTAAGCCCAACCCAACCCAACTCATTTCACCCTTCCTATAAAGTTAACCATTTTAGCCCATTGTCTGACCCACTCCCTTTGCCAGGGCAATTGTGAAATTGATCAGAAAGGCTTAAGGAGAACATAAAACAGGGAATATACCTGACCAAGTCTCAACCAGTGGCTGTCAGAGTAATGGAAGAACCGGTAAAGAGCTGCAAAACCAAGCAGTTTTTTGTGGAAGTCCTGTTGATCACTTTTCTTCTCAACTAGAAGATACATCTGCCAGTCGGGATCAGTAACATCAATGGGATTGCTACCTGATACAGAAACAGTTGATATGGAGAATTTAGCTCTAATATATGCAGATAAGCATGCAAAACCACATATTTATTTGTTTATCGAGAGCAACTGAATGTTACCAACAACAAGGAGAAGAACAAGTGGTACCAATCTACAGTAAAGAAGACCCATAGATTCACTCTCGACGCAAACAACCTAATCATAACAGATAGGATTGAGCAACTGCATCTCAACATATTAAAACGTGATGCATGCATATAAAATGCAACTTTCAATTAGATACTAAAGACCTCTTTTATTTACTCTGTAAAACGTGAATCAAAAATGGTGGTAAACATGACATGACCTTTCACGTAAATGGTAAGTATAATACGCACCTCAAGCTCATCTGCTTTTGAATCCTTTAACCCCTTGCTATTCACAGATGGCTGAAGTATTTTCCCATCTGAAATCATAGATCTGTACATCGACAAGCATCAAATATCAACCAAGAAATCAAAATAAAAAGGGTGATAGGAATCAAATTAATGAACCCACGGAGACACTTTACATACTTGATATACTGATTTTATGTGGAAAACGTTTTGAGGAAGTCATCTTTTGTCTCAGCAAGATTATCTGCAAAAACATTCTGCACAGAAGAAAATGAGATGGTCATCAGCATTGCGCTACTGCACATAAATAACAACAAACATGCAAAAGATGTGTAGGATGATCACCTGAAGAGAAGTTTTAAGATCCGTGACTCCTTTCCCAGCCTTTACCAGAGACATACAATATCAACCATTGAAAAGACACGAAATCAGATTTATACGCACAGAAACCAGTCATTAAAGAACGGAAACACTATTAAAAAAAATAGAGTACACAATCTGTACTTACATCAGATGTGCTCTCAAAAGAAATATCAGCATATGCTTTAAATGATATGTTGTTGATCCAGACAGTGACCTGCATTAATTTTGTACACATTAATACTAAAAACCAAAACACGATTTCTTTGCACGATAGAAAGATTATGAACAATGTTGATCCAGGAGCAAACTTTTTTTTTTTTTTTTTTTTTTTTTTTTTTTTTTTTTTTTTTTTGGGTGACGTTTATACAAGTGCAAAGACCCCCAATAATATAAGAGTAGCATATGCCAGAAACCACTTATAAAATAACTTAAATATCGATAAATTGGATAATAATGGTATATACCCTTTAAGCCTTGGCAGCCGTATATTTTTCCATCTTCTTCAAAAAATATACTTGGGTCAACAGGTCCGATGAGGAAGCTTTTGGAGATTTCTCATCCTCTTCTTTAGAGACTGAAATTTAATATACGAAGACATCATCAGGGCTAAGACAAGCTCAGACAGAGTTACATACTACGAAATCCACTTAAAAACAAGATAAACAAAATGATACAAAGAATAAACAGATCTTTAGCCACTAAGCAACTAGCCAAACATACCAATAGTCATTTATACCTCTATACGTATATACATCATGATAAACAAACTTCTATTATTTGAGAACAACTCAAATTAAAACCTTGAACATCAAAAAAGTGTATCAACCTGCAACTCCAAATTGACAATTGCCACAAAATTATATTAGAAGGGGTGGTTGTGGATTGCAAATTTTCAGCTTACGCTCTATAAGCACTTCAAAATAAGCACCTACCAATTGCATAAGTTCATAGCAATCCAAACACTTTGAGATGCATTTTTCACTTTTAACAACACAATATGCATTCCCAAACACCCTCTAACCAAATCTAACTTTATACCAACTCTAAAAAGTAAAATTTCTTTAAATTTAAGTATCTTCTTAGTCCTAATATATCAAAACCTCAATACCAAATTTACATTTTGAAAGGCTACTAACTATTCCAACTTGGGGAATAATTTACAGCGCATCCAAACACTCTGTATAGTATTATCCGAAACAATTACTGGTTTTATAGTTGGTAATGATAATTATGTAATTTTACATCCACTCTATAAAGTCATTTTCCTCCGGATTCAACCAACTTAGACCTATAATTCAACCATTAATAAGCATATACAGAGCTGTAAACAAGATAAGTATCTAATCAGAAGAAAATTCAAAATGATATGTAAACAACACATAATTCAACAGATGTATTATACCTAACTTGATAATGGCGACGACGATTGAAGACGGTTACGGTGACGATGGTGCCGGAGTTAGGGTTTTGGTGGTGGTGGATAACGACGGTGGAGATGATTCGGTTGACGACGGAGTTAGGGTGGTTTGGATTGGCAAAATTAGGATGGTGGTGGTGGTGGTCGATAATGATTAACGATGGTGGAGCGATTAGAAGAAGAGAGCGATTAGGATGGTCTGTACTTTACTTTTATATTTTGTTGACTTTATTAGTTTTTTTTTTAGCCTATATTTGCTGTGACTTTATTTATTAATTTTTTTAATAGCTTAAATTTCCAACTAAAAATACAGGAGTTATAGAATTGCCCTTTATATTTTCTTGTTGCTTTTTGTTTTTAATAGCCTACATTTGGTGACCTTTTTTTTGTATGTTTACTTCCAGTTTCGAGTGTATTCTTGGATAGTTATAGCGGCCCATAGGCGCGAACATCAAAGATTCAGGTGCTTTGAAGAGGTTTTGCTCCTTATTTGGGTCTCATTAGGTGGCACATCATTTCAATACCGATACTTTAAAATATCGCCTCATTAATAACTAAGGTTGCAAAAAAAGTTAGGAGCTAGTCAGGCAGTCGACAATCGCCTAGTGCCTAGGCGGATTGACTTTTTCTATATAAAAAATTAAAATCAAATGTATATTAATAAATTTAAGTATATTTTAACATAAAAGACTAACTTCACATAATTGATGTTATAGTAATGCATTATTCATTGTTGTTTAACATTTCATGTTCACATTTACTTCACTAAAAGTACAACACACATGTTGACAACAACTCCGATCAATTGAACAAACACATAATGGTATAATGTCAAACCCACAAGCAAAATCAAACACAAAAAGGGAATTTAATACTCATTTTGCATATTATTTATGTGTGTGACTGACTTATGTGACAAAATCCACACACGAAGAAAAACCCAAAACATCAAAACCCACAGTTCCACACATGAACAAAACACCAAAAACAATAATCTAAACTGAAAATACGAAATCTAAACCTCCACATATTAAGTTCGGATGTACGTGATTTCAGAAAATAAAGAGGGGTTTCAATTAAAATAATAGCATGCCTTCAAATCTTCAATAATGTGTGTTTTAATTGTGATTGTTGTGTTTTTATCATCATGAATAGTTCCAATTGTAGATTCAAATGTGTATTTGGTCAGAGTGTATGAAAAAGGGGTTAATTGGGGTTAAAAAACCACTAATTTGAAGTTTTTTTTAAGTGTTCGCCCGCCTAGCTTCAAATCGCCACGGTAAGTGACCGCCTAGTGACTAGGCCGCTTTTTTCAAATAGATACTAGTACTTATTATTATAGATGAAGGCACGAGAGGTGTTTGAACCTGGTGCAAGGGTAACACATGTTACCTAGACGTGTGTAACCACTGTACGAAAATAAGACTTTTCACATGGGTCATTAAATTTACAATGTACTATGTTCAGTGTAAGAGAATTCACACCACAAATTGGTGGATTACATAAGTCAACTTTGTCTTCTTCAATACAAACATTCACTGACATTGACAAAATAAGGGAATCATTGATAAAGGTATCACATGTTTTTTTTTTTTTTTTTTTTTTTTTTTTTTTTTTTTTTTTTTTTTTTTTTACCCTTTGTCTTGCTAGACTACTTAAGTTTACTAATGCTTTTACTTGATATTTACTACCCAAAAAATAAAATGCAACAAAACATAAAATTTACAATGATACTTGCTCATATATTAGTTGGTTATATTATTTCTTGCAATTCTGCTACTTTTATTTTGAAACCTTTAGTTGTAGTCACTGTTGTTACAAATATTAAATTATGCCTACAAAATTAACAGGAAAAAAAAAAAGTAAAAATAATAATTATACATACCAACCTATGCCTGATTATTATTGCCTTCTGTTATAGCAATTGCTTATTTCATGAAAGCATAAGCAGTTTTAATAAGCATTACCAAACATCCCCTGAAGTCAATTTAATCATAAAAGTATTGATGTTGTATATTATGAATTCTTCTTACATAAAGGGACATTTATATTTTTCTTTAGGACAACCAGGGCTATTGGTTTCTTGATTAATCTAGTCCATATTGCATGACGTTGTACCACTCTATCTTTCCCGAAAAGGTTTCTGATTTTATGTTATTTTCTAGACCAATGTGAGAAGGTGGTCAGTACGATGGAGATGAACAAAGTCGATTGGCTGCTCTTCGATTAGCAATGGAATTAGGAGCTAATCACATTGATGTTGAGCTTAAGGTTCTCTTAAATAAAAATCGATTTCTTTCTGTCATGGGCCTGTCTAAAGTAATACTATTAGTGTTCTTACATAGTAAATTCCTGTTATACTATCAGACATAATATTTCTATCAGATTTCTCATTTTAGTTACTCAAATGCAGGCAGTTGATGATTTCAACAACTTAATCCATGGAGACAAGCCTACAAAATGCAAACTCATAGTTTTCTTCCCACAATTATCAAAATACTCCTTCGATAGAAGAGCTTGGGAACCTTGTGGCCAAAATACAATCAATAGGAACATTGTCAAGTTTGCAACAACCGCTGTAGATATAACTGATGTAGCACGAGTCTTTCACATTACTTCTAATTCTCAAGTACGCGGCGTAAGTCATGCATGTAATGAAATTTTCTTATTGGGCCGAAAACGATTGGTTTGGAATTGTTGGACTATTTGACTCATATGGGGCTTAAGAAATCTACGTAATTTGATGCCCCCGCCATGTACGATGCCCTGGGCCGTCGCCCGCTCTGCCTATAGCTAGAGCCGGGTTACGTCGAGTATAACTAAATGGTGAGTCCGGGTGACTGAGAGGAAAATGAGATATTTGATGGGGGTAATTCCAAATTGCTTATTATGAACTGATAAGTATTGGTGAATTTGATATTACAAATCTGCTCTTAGGGAGATATAAGCTATTTTCTTAGGGTGAAATAAGCTGATCATCTGCTTATAATCTGTTTGAAATAGTAATCCCAAACACCCCCTTATTGTGGATAAGGTTTGAGTGTCTGGGCATGATTATATGAAGTCCTTTGCCTACTCTTTTTACTTGCTGATGCGGTTCTTTGGGACTATTTTTCGATATTCGAAATTGTTTCTATGATATGAATGTTGGATTCATTAGTATTGTGAATTGCTTGATGTGGGAATTGGGATTGTTGACTTTTGAGTTGAAACTGTTATGATGTATTAGTATACTGAATTGTTATGATGTATAAGTAACAGTTTCGGAGTTGCCTATTCAAACAGCATATCCTATTCTGATTATGTTATGTCTTAAATCCCTAATTAGCTGATTGCCGAAAACTTAAACAAATGCAATATCTGATTATCTTTCGTCACTGTAGAAGCCTATCTACACACTTTTTGCAGCATTACCTTCTGTTATAGCAATTGCTTATTTCATAAAAACATAAGCAGTTTTAATAAGCATTACCAAACATCCCCTGAAATCAATGTAATCATAGAAGTATTCATGTTGTATGCTGAATTGACATCAGACAACTCCGTCGATATTAGTATTATGAATCATTAGAAGTATTGATGTTGTAACACTTTATCTTTCCCGAAAAGGTTTCTGATTCTATGTTATTTTCATGGGAAGGTGGTCAGTACGACAGAGATGAACATAGTCGATTGGCTGCTCTTCGATTAGCAATGGAATTAGGAGTTGATCACATCAATGTTGAGCTTAAGGTTCCTTTCTTCTTGACATTAAATGAGTCTATTCATGCTCATAGGCTCGTCTAAAGTACTATACTGTTATTTGTAACTCAAATGCAGGCTGTTGACGATTTCAACAATTTAATCCATGGAGATAAGCCTACAAAGTGTAAACTCATAGTTTCTTCCCACAATTATCAAAATACTCCTTCGATAGAAAAGCTTGGGAACCTTCTGGGCAAAATACAATCAACAGGAGCTGACATTCTCAAGTTTGCGACAACCGCTATAGATATAACTGATGTAGCACAAGTTTTTCACATTACTACTAATTCTCAAGTAAGCGCCGTAAGTCATGCATCATAGATTCGAGAGATATATTTTCGTTTGCATATAACAAAATCTATAAGTACATAAATTTATCAATTGGGTTCCAATAATGGCAATTGGTAATGGGTGAGAAAGGTCTGATGTCTCAAGTACTCTGCCCCAAATTCGGTGGATATCTAACATTTGGCACCCTTGACTCCTTGAGAATGGAAAGGTATCGGCACCCGGGCAGCCCATAATTAGGGATCTTTTGGACTTGTTTAATTTCAGACAATTAGGACCTGACACAAAAGTATTCGGTATTATTGGGAAGCTAGTTGGATATAGCAAATCACCTTTGTTATACAATAAAGCATTTCGATCAGTTGGTTTTAAGGAGGGTGGCAGTGGTGGGCGGCATCACCAACGGCATGCCCATGCCGGCGGTGAACACCACCGCCACCTAGCCGGCATGCCCAACGGCATAGGTCCAACGGCAAACATTGCCTCAGCGGTTTGGATATTTTCGAAGCAAAATATGATCGTTTGTAATTAATTTTGGAAAGTTGGAGGAGCGGTGCAAACCAAAAAATAAAAAATAAAATAATAATAAAAATAAAAATTCCCTATATATATATTAAACTAATACACATACATTTTTAACACAAACAATACAATTCACATATATAACCAATTCACATATTTTTACAATGGTTTTATTATCTTCTTCTTCGTCCGACTCGATATTGAGTCCCGCCGAATCGTTCGAACTATTGCCATCTGGGAAGCTCGTACTCGGCTAACATCCCCGGTGTACCGGTGTCGACCCGATGCGACGCGGGTACCGGTGCGGAATCCGGACGGGACGCGGGGAGGAGAAAGTGGACGCGGCTGTTCAGGCCTGGCATCAAATTTTTAGATCTATATTACGTAGATACAAAAAAAAAAAAAAAAAAAAAAAAAAAAAAAAAAAAAAAAAGACATGAAGAAGCAGATGAATCTGAAAATGAGAGATGATGTTGGGAAGAAGATGGTTATTGTTTAGTGGAGAGAGAATATAAATTAATAATGTATTTAATAGGGCCCACATGGGTGAGAGGAAGTAGTCTTTTAACTTTTCAAACACAATTAAATTTTTTTTGGAAAGGTCAAACACAATTAAATACTCCGTAACTTGCTTAGTATTTAATAGTCATCATTTTAATTTCTTTAATTTACAAAATCTGTATTGTAATATGTCATAAAACTTTTAACATGTCTTGTTTTTAGATTTTAGTATTAGTATTGAATTAAAATATTTACTACTAATATAGAAAATGCGAGTAACGATTCTATGTTAGCGATGAGTCATTTTTTAATTTGTCTTTTGACATTGTTGGGACAAAATTTAAGTTTATTTATAAAAAAAATTGTTACATTATGAATTATAATACCCCGTGTCCCCGAGTCCATATTCAAAATTTGGACTCTTTCAAAACGAGTCCACGAATCCTTGAAATCATATCTTGAAAGGTCCGACCCTTGGACACTTACCCGAGTCTGACACCCGTACCCTAGTCCGAGCATCCTAGCTTTACATACTTGATATACTGATTTTCTGTGGAAAACGTTTTGAGGAAGTCATCTTTTGTCTCAGCAAGATTATCTGCAAAAATATTCTGCACAGAAGAAAATGAGATGGTCATCAGCATTGCACTACTGCACACAAATAACAAGCAAAAGATGTGTAGGGTGATCACCTGAAGAGAAGTTTTAAGATCCGTGACTCCTTTCCCGGCCTTTACCCGTGACATACAATATCAACCATTGAAAAGATACGAAATCAGATTTATACGCACAGAAACCAGTCTTTAAAGAACGGAAACAATGTGTACTTACATCAAATGTGCTCTCAAAAGAAATATCAGCATACGCATTAAATGATATGCTGCTGAGTGCTGATCCAGACAGTGATATGGATTAATTTTTTACAAGTAGCATATGCTAGAAACCACTTATTAAATAACTTAATTACCCATAAGTTGGATAATAACGATATATACCTTTAAGCCTTGGTAGCCGTATATTTTTCCATCTTCTTCAAAAAAGATACTTAGGTCAACAGGTCCAATGGGGAAGCTTTCGGAGATCCCTCTTCCTCTTCTTTAGAGACTAAAATTTAATATACGAAGACATCATCAGTGCTAAGACAAGCTCAGACAGAGTTACAAACTACGAAATCCACTTAAAAACAAGATAAACAAAAAGATACAAAGAATAAACACATCTTTAGCCACTAAGAAACTAGCCAAACATACCAATAGTCATTTATACCTCTATACATATACACATCATGATAAACAAACTTCTATTATTTAAGAACAACAACTCTAATTAAAACCTTGAATATCAAAAAACTGTATCAATGCGCAACTCCAAATTGATAATTGCCACAAAATTATATTAAAAGGGGTGGTTGTGGATTGCAAAATTTTAGCTTACGCTCTATAAGCACTTCAAAATAAGCACCAACCAATGTGATAATTGCATAAGCTCATAGCAATCCAAACACTTTAAGATGTATTTTTCAGTTTTAACAACACAATATGCATTCCCAAACACCCTCTAATCAAATCCAACTTTATACCAACTCTAAAAAGTAAAATTTTCTTTATACTTAAGTATCTTAGTCCTACTATATCAAAACCTGAACACCAAATTTACATTTTGAAAGACTACTAACTATTCCAACTTTGACAATAAATTACAGCACATCCAAACACTCTCTATAGTATTATCCGAAAGAATTACTGGTTTTATATATAGTTGGTAATGATAATTATGTAATATTACATCTACTCTATAAAGTCATTTTCCTCCGGACTCAACCAACTTAGACCTATAATTCTACGCTCAAATATTCGTTAATCTGTTTTCACTACATTTACGTTAAATTTAAAGCATCAGCCTAAATTCACTTCAACTACAACAAATGAACATCTAATTTTCTTACTATTAATAAGCACATACAGAGCTGTAAACAACACATAATCAGGTGTATTATACCTAACTTGATAACGGCAATGACGATTGAAGACGGTTACGGTGATGATGGTGCCGGAGTTAGGGTTTCGGTGGTGGTGGATAATGACGGTGGAGATGATTAGGTTGATTATGGTGGTGGTGGTGGTCGATAATGATTAACGGTGGAGCAATTAGGTGAGAGAGGGACAAAGTCTTTATTTTTATATTTTGTTTTTATTTTTATCTTTTGTTGCTTTTTATTTTTAATAGCCTATATTTGGTGACTTTCATAAGGGGGAGGGAGTGGTTCTGTCAGTCACTCTCCCTTCACTCACTCTCAACCAATTTCCTTACGCCACATCGTTCTTCACTTTTTCCCTCACTCGCTCATATTTTTAGAGGCGCACTTCACTCACCCTTCACTCACTTCTTTTTTTTCTTTTCTTTTTTCTTTTTTAAATTCCATTAAAATTTATTAAAAACTAAAATTTCATTAAAATTAAATAAATATTACATAATATTATTAAAAAACATAAAATAACTAAAATTCTATTAAAACTAAACTTAAAACATTAAATCCTACAAACTACACGGCCACCCGTATTTGGCGCATATCTCGCGTTTCCGTGTGATGACGAATTGCTTAAACTCCGGGTCCGGGATATTGTCGTGCGGGTCCATATCGACCTCTTCCTCCTCTTCGACTTGTTCTTCATCAATTTGTTGTGTCTCGGGTACCACGTTAACATTGTCAAAATATTCATCATCATCGGTATCATCACGAATGGGTAACGGTTCACTAACCCGTTCATGCCTTTTTTGTTGGGTATAGCGCGGCTCATACGGGTCGAAGTTAGTAGGCATTTGTGGTGGGGTTTGTTGGTTATAGTTCACCTCAAATGGGTCGAAGTTAGTAGAAATTTGCGGGAGGGGTTGTTGGGTGTAGAAAACCAATGGTGAAGATTGCGGGTACATTGGGGGTGGTAAGGTTGTGCTTGAGAAGATGATTCGAGACCGGGTTGAGATTGAATTCGAGGACGAATTGCGCCTCTCGATCCACGACCACCTCTTCTAGGATCTCTAACTTTTTTGCCACGTTCCATATTTTTTTTCTTTCAATATGTTTTTTTTTTTCTCTCGGAAGTTTTATATATATATATATATATATATATATATATATATATATATATATATATATATATATATATATATATATATATATATATATATATAGGGGGCCTTTATTTTCAGAACCCTGTTAAGTGCGGGAACTGCGAGAACCCACTTATGTACTACTAATAAAGCATAGTCTGCAACATATCAATGCAAAATGGTTTTTTTGTAATTAAAAGAAACCTCAATTCCTGGAAACATTAATGAAAAGGGTAGAAAAGGTATTTTAATTTATACATTACCTCATTAACTGCATGCTACAAAATAGAGATTTTTTTCTCAATGATAATGATCAGGTATCAAGTTGCTTCTTATAACATAACTGATCCTCATTTTTTTAATTCCAAAACACACACCGATTACACCTACAACCCTAAACCCCCAAATCTCTCAATAGCGGCTAGAATCAAAATAAATCAGATTCGTATATTGATTTGTTCAAATAACAATAACATCAATGGAAGGTATGCTCATCATTGTTCTTTGTTTGTAATTTTTTTTTTAATTTTTTTATATTGTTGATGGTTTATGGTATCGTTGGTAATTGTGAAGGCATGCATGTTAATCGTTTGTTTTGATTGTTTGATTGTTGGATTAAGGTTAGTTAACATTTGGTTTTTATTTGATTGTTCGATTTTTTTTTTTTTTTTTTTTTTTTTTTTTTTTTTTTTTTAATTCATTTAGACTTTGTTGTTACAGAAATGTCAACGTAGAAATGTATGAGTTAATTGTGATGATTTAAGTTTTTTTTATCAATTTTTTTTTATATATGTATAAATGACTGAAAAAGGATGATCCAAGGATGACATTGGTGTTTTGCTACATAAATGTTTTTAATATATGGTAGTTATTTAATAAGATATAGATGTATAGCTTACAATGTTGTTTGGACTTTGGAAGTAGTAACAGGGGTGTTTGGATGTGGTTAATATATCATGTTTGGTATGTTGAATATGTAAGAGAATGTAGCAGGTGTGTTAGGATGTGGATAATGAAAAAGCTGTAACAGGGGTGTTTGGAAAAGATGTAACATGGGTGATTGGAATATGTGTAACAGGGGTGTTTGGAAAATGTGTAAAAGGGGTGTTTGGAAATGGTGTAACAAGGGTGCTTGTAAAAGGTTAACATATGAACTTTGTTAATCAAAAGTAATTGTATTTTTTTTTTTGTATTGTTTTAGCAATCAAGGATTTTTTTTTTTTTTTTTTTTTTTTTTTTTTTTTTTTTTTTTTTTTTTTTTGTCTGTTAGGAGAAGTGTTTGACCATTTTAGAGTGAGCAATGACGTTGTAGCTGTTAGGAGAAGTGTTAGGAAAAGGTGTAACAGGGGTGTTTGTAAAAGGTTAACATATCAACTTTGTTAATCAAAAGTAATTGTCTTGTTTTTTTTATGTGTATTGCGATTTAGTATTTTGTATTTTGGTATTGTTTGAGTGAGCAATGATGTTTTTTTTTTTTTTTTTTTTTTTTTTTTTTTTTTTTTTTTTTTTTTTTTTTTTTTGCGTATTTGTTGTAGCTGTTAGGAGAAGTCGAAGGCAAAAAAAAAAAAATAGTATTTGATTAAAAACAAAAATATTTGTTGGAAGGTAGTTGTTGTATTCTATTTTTAATCAACAGTGATGTACTGATTTATGTAAATTGGTATTTGGAATTGTGATGCATGTCTGTTAGTTTGATAATGTATGAAAGATTAACAGGGTTATCGGGGTGTTTGGATGTGGGTTAGATAGTGCATCTGCTTTTTTTAATAATGTAAGAAATATTAACAGGGGTGTTTGAATGTGGATTTAAACATGTGTGTATGAAAACATGTTTGTTTCAATACATATATGTTCCAAATCATGTGTGTTGCAAAAATTAACAGGGGTGTTTGGATGTGGCGTATTCGTTATGCCCGCTATACTATATTAAGGTGGGATTGCGGATTAGAAGATGAAAGTAGGAAGCAAACAAACCAGTGGTAAAATTGAGAAGGAAGTATGCTGCGCGATGGTTGCTTTCGGAGTGCAACATTCATAAGGATAAGATTCTTGCAGATCTGTCCGATAGTCAAGCTGAGAATGCTATTGTCAAGACAAGCAAAGTCCTTCTTAGTGACGTTTGAATGGGAACACTTATAACAATGTTAATGCATATCTTTTATAACTTGTTTATTGGTTTATTTGATTAGAAACTGATATGAACAATAGGTTATAAGGCCTGATCTTTTGTTTTTTGGATTTATGGGTCTTTTGTTATCTTTTGGGAAACTCATCTAAACATGTTGGTAAATGAAAGTCAGTCATTGAAATGTGGTTTTTGTTTGGTTAATATTTGATATCTGTAAATGCTTACTATTAATGCATGTCTGTTTAAGTTAGTAATGAAAGTTTATAAACATGTTACCCAAATCACGTATGTTTTACAACATGTGTGTTTTAAAACTTGAATGCTTCTAAATATGTATGCCAAAAACATGTGTGTTTTACAACATGCATGTTTTACAAACATGCATGTTCTCAGAACACTTATGTTTGACAACAAGTCTGTTCTGAAAACATACATGTTCTATTGAACATGTATGTTGACTAGTTTATTAGTAGTTAAATTCGGGTGAGTTTGATCGAAAAGTCATTATCAGTAGGTAAATGTTGGTATGACTTTATTCTATCTTCTATCATATACAATAGTTTCAATACAATTATAAAACAAAACAACTATGGCTCAAAACATGCATGTTTCATGACACTTATGTTTGACAACAAGGCTATTCAGAAAACATACATGTTTCTCTTGAACATGTATGTTTACTAGTTTATTATACTGATCTATAAGTGGATGATTATGGTTCTCGAGAAAGTCAAATAACTCATAAAAATTTGTGCCTCTAATAACTTTCAAACTAATCTTTGCTTTGCAATCAGTAAGTGTAGTTGAGGATCTGCATTTTTTTTCCATCTACATTATCATCTTCTTGGGCATGATGATTGGCATCTTCATTAAGTGTATTCTTTTCAACAATCTTCCTTGGTTTACCACCTCTATCACATATGACATATTTGTGTGTCACTTCCCCATTATAAGTTTGGATCCTGATTTATGTACACTAAACCTACCCTTAGCAACATAAACCTTGTAAATATTATACGCTTCGTCAAACGTTTGGAAAACAATACCCTTTTAGGTTGTTCATCAACATGAACATTGGGGACCCAATATGTGTGTCCCTTTGGTGTGGGAATGAACTCAGGGTCAATATCATAGACATCAACAACATTAGCTTCTACAAAGAATGAAAATACATGTATTAGCACAATCTAAATGTTTCTTTTTATCAAAAGTATAGTAAAATAACAGAAATGTTTAAA
Organism: Artemisia argyi; assembly: GCA_030686995.1. NCBI lineage: Eukaryota > Viridiplantae > Streptophyta > Magnoliopsida > Asterales > Asteraceae > Artemisia > Artemisia argyi. Next base: position 213,416,017 of record CM060685.1, read on the forward strand.
AAGCATATGTGAAATTGTAATTAATTTGTAGTCATGATCCAGCCTGTACTAGGTAAACATGCATGCGCAAGGAAAAATTCATATTAACAATTACGAAAACAAACATACATCATCAGTTTAAGAAGATAAGCAAAAATATAATGGATTAAACATGATGAAATCAACGTAAACACATTATCTCATATCTCCAACTCAATTACATTATTTTAAATGAAAGTTTCTAAAACTTGCAGCTATTATAGATGGACCAAACATGTATGTGCAAGTCATGTATGCCCACAGCCATTTTAATTCAATAAAGCAGGTATTATACATAGACCAGACAAGTATGCCCAAAGCAGGTATTCAAACAAAGTATTTTAATTCAACAAAGCAGGTATCATAGATGGACCAGATAAGTAACCCACAGTCATTTAATCAGTTTCACGTCATTAAAATTCTAGATTACAAGTGTTTGATATTAAAGATAGTTAAAAAATTATAAAAATGGAATAAAAAGAAACCATTGTTGTCGTGTTGATCATGTTGTGGATTCTCATGTTCATGATCTTATTCCGATATCACAAGTGTTTGATTATCTGTTTCTTGCACAGCGGTATCATCTGGAAAACTAACATTGTCGTCATGAGCCATATCAACAATATCAACCATGTTTTTTAGTTTATACGCAAATGATAGTTCAATGAATCTTGTAATCTGGGTTTGGGTTTTTGTTTGAATCGTGTTTATGGAGAAGAAGATCTAAAAAAATAAAACTCTAATATAACAAACCGTATCTTTGCATAATTTTAGGAAAATTTGAATTATCAGTTTAAAATTTATCAATGTAAATTCCCCTTAATGCCCCTGCAGTTAACTATATTAATTTAAACAAAAAAATACTTTACTAAATTGTGATTGGTCAATGAGAGTTCTCGCAGTTCTCGTACTTAACAGAGTTCTGAAAATAAAGATACACTATATATATATATATATATATATATATATATATATATATATATGGGTATGTTTTTTTTGTTGTGCTTTCCACCCTCAACACACTCCTTTATATAAAAAAAATTAACGTTACAAACACCCAACGGCTAGATTCCTTCCCCAACGTTCATATTTTTTTTCTTCCCCGTGCGTGAGCTCCTCACTCAAAATGGGCTCCCCGTGCAGTAAGGAGATGCCGGCGGCGGTGTTCCCGTGAGTGAGGGATCCCGCCCCGCACTCTCACTCACAGGGGCGGAACTAGGAGCCAAGTTTAGGGGTAGCGAAATACAAAAATTTGTTTAGGGGTAGCGAAAATTTGTTTCAGGGGTCGCGAAATCGCCAAAAAATGGCCAAAAATCGCCAAAAATGGCCAAAAATTCCACTACCGGATAAAAGTTCAGGGGTAGCGACCGCTACCCCTGAACTACATGTACATCCGCCCCTGCTCACTCACCCACTCCCAGTCCTCTAAATGGGTTTGATGTTAATCTATTTGATCTTAGCAATAAGATCAACTCATTATCTGACTTGTTAGTATTGGTGATAAGAAAAAAGTTTATAGGTTGGAAACGAAAAGTAATAAAAGTTTGAGGATTTGAGGATTAAACATAATATTTTAAAACCCGGTTCGACTTCGGTGGTTTAACCGGTTGAAAAACGGGTCAACCCGACGGGTAGGGTAAAAAAAGGGTCAAATTAAACCAGGTCAACCCACCGGGTTTGAAGCATCCCGGGTCAAACCGGTTTTCGATATGTATTAATAGTTTCTTTTTGAAACATATATGTATTAATAGTTGAAATTGCTCATAATTAATTATTTCAACATTATCTTTTTTACTTTTTACAACATTTCACTTTTCACTTTTACCAGTAAGTTGTAAAAACTTCCAAGTTACATACTCCATCTCTAAAATTTCAAAAGTGCAAGCAAAGTCTCTGTCAAAAAGCTTCAATTCATTCTTTGTTCATGTCTAAAGCGGTTGAATGATATACTCTTATCATATTGGTAAAAGGGTGAATATGAATATTTCGGTCATTTCAATTTTGCCTGAGACGAAAATTAAACAATTTATTTTTACTTTTTTTTTTTTTTTACAAATATCATGTATGCACTGCAAAGTTATGCAAATTGCGCCGATTTACTCTTTAATAGGATACTATAATACAGTAATTGTTAAGAAACTAATTATATTCAATCATTAACATTCACAAACATCAATCATTCTCGATTATAAATTATGGTTGTTAAAATTTCGATCATAATCTTAATTACTTACAATTTTACGATACTAAGAAGCAAAATGATTAAGATGTTACGTATGATTTTTGACAAACTTTTATACGATCCTGATCTCGACTATAAGATCTTAAGATCTAATCAGATTTGATATTACTTTTTCGAATCACAAATTAAAAAACAAAGTTATGGATTGTGTTTTATATAATTTTAAAAACAGCGTGTTAATCTTTTTATATATTCCATACTAGCCTAAGGCCCGGCCGTTGGCCGGCTAGCTAAAATTTTTATTATTAAATATACAAATTCAGTACAAACATGATGTAAAATTTAATACGCTAAATTTTATAATGCTGAAAGATAAATAATGTAATATATAAATAACCTTGAATGTATTGTTTAAAAGATAAAAAGATAAAATTATAAAAATGGAAAAACTAAAGTAGACGAAGGACTTCTTTGTATATGATGTTAGTTGTGTGATTGCAATGGTTGCCATCTTTGTCACGACATAAAACTTTAATGCCCTTCTTGCTCTTTACCCGTAAGCCTATTTTTTTTGGACAACAATACAACTAAACCTTCAGATGTCCACCAGCAAAAGGCCTATACAACAAAGACGAAAAAAAACTCGGTGTTAAAATGTTACTAAGTGGGTGTTTCAGACTGCCTATTAAAGGGCTTATCAGCTTACGATATGCAGCTATGTGTTCAAAAAAAACTTTAAACTCCTAATCTACTTTTTCTAAAGAAAATAGTCACTCACACATAAGTAGATTTTACATATGGAGTAGTTTATAAAGCGGATAAGCAGTTTAAAATAGGCAATCACAAACACCCCTTAATTACATTCAATCTGGAGCAAATAAATACAAAGGAAAATTCTAACCTGTTGGGGAGTGTAGACCATGATGAATCTGCCTGAATAATGCCAAATAATACCATAATCAATTTTGCTCGAATTGAGAGGCTATAATCATGCAGCTTTTCTATTGCATAATCTCTATCATAGTTCTTGACTTTTCCACATAATTCAGATGCAACAACAATCATTCCGCTCATAACCTAAAAAAAAGTCGCATTAATTTTTTTTATAATGTTATAATTTCTTAAACAATTTTTAAAAATGCATAATTGATACAAAAGTGTGGCTTTGAAGTAGTCACTTTTTGCAAGATATTTAAGAAATCCGCAAGATACTTAAGGTAGAAAATTCTTACCGGACCACATGACCACACTTATTTTTCTCACGTCATTAATCTTCAAAGATTCATGAATGTAACTTTGTAGAGCCACATGAATTTAAGACTTCAAATGATTTCTTATATAAACATATTACTGAAAGGAGTACACAATTGCTACCGGATAGATTATAGATATGTCACCTAACACCCAATCCGAGTCCACCCCATTTGGAACCATTACTCTTAACCACCCAACTCGACCACTTTATTACGTACCTTAAGTTAATCAATTGCAATAGTGGCATTTGAAGAGCTACGCAGGAAGTAGTTTTTGAATTTGATCGTTTCACATAAAAGATTGGTCAAAATTTATTTTAATCTTTCAATCCTTAAACCAAAAGAGTTTTTCAAACATTTTTGTGGGTCAATCATCTGAATATCCTATTGTTACAACTCTAAACAGCAAACACACATCTATACACCCCCTTATACATAACACCCAATAACCATGATAGCTGCTAAAAAACTTAATAAGTGAGAGTTTCTAACATACCTTATCAATTCCGCGTATCTTCGTTCTTCATAACAACAGACTATAGTTTTTACTGAGTGATTAACTGAAACATCTTAAGATCATGATATTGCAAATTTCAGGGAGATTAAACATGCAAAAAAAATTCTCGAAAAAATTTACTTAGGACGATGAATATGTCATGATTTGATTCTATTTGCAAACACATATATTGAATTGATAAAGATGCATTTGATAGCTGTCACAGATTAGACGACGATTTACCGGCTGCTATCAATTACAGGCTCCACATGATGAGGCTCCCTGTCTCTTAAAAATGCCCGAGCATAGAGTTCACCTAAAGATTAACGTAAGTACTTATACAATCAATATATTCGGTAAACAATAAAAGCAGAGATATTATCACTTGTTACAATCTTCTCCCTTGCTTACCACCTTCATTCATTTGTTTATATCCAATTCATCAGCCCTATAACAAAGCATACACCATTAAGTCCCACATCCCCAACGCAAGGGCTGCCCTACTCGTTAATTAGGCATATTGCATGAATCAATAAGTTTCTACGGATCTTCTACATGTCAAAACTTATATTATAGTTGACAATAAGCGTGTTTGGATGTGTAGTGTCAAATAAATAATTATCATCTACATCAGTAGCCTAAGGGCCACCCATCAAGTCTTATTATGAAACATAAAAATGTAATACAAAAACTATTTAAATATAAAATCTGTGTCTTTGGTCATATGATAAAGATTTCTAAACCTTTTCTACATTTTCTACGTAGGGCACACAATGAAGGATTTCCACAATAACAAAAGAAGACTTACAAAAGTAACGTAAGAGTTAATTCTTGATATAGCTAAACAAACTGCTCAAGTAGAAGATTGAGTAGAACTTGATTTTGTGAGCATATGCCTGAACATGTTTTTGAGTCTCATTTGCAGTAGTTCTGTTAAGCATATGGAGAAAACTATAAAAATCATATAGCACAGTCTACGAATGATTAACGATTGTTATTAGAATGGATGAAATGATCTTCAAAATTTAGCAGACATGATTTTACACATAACTTAATTTTTATAGCTTAGAAATTCCATGTAATTTCCACTTATACTATACCCAAATAATAAGTAATCAAAGTTCAATATCATTTCTATTTCACCATTATTTATACGACCTTGATTATTGCAATTAAATATTTTGGCATTGGTCATTCAAAAACTCATTTGAATAGACAAAAACATAGAAAAGTTTTTACCTTTTGGGTAACTAAATCTCTTTAAATTCTTCATTCTTCATGTGGTTGGGCACTTGAAATCCACCATAGCTGGACCGCATGGTGTGCAGCTTTCGCGAAACATTAGTACGCAGAGGTGAACAGTGGGACCGTCACACTCGGTAGAATTTTGACTACTTCCCTTTCCTGAAAGATAACACCAAAAACTTAGACTCGTGTATGCAACATTATTAAGTTTATATCAGTTTGGATTTATGTTTTAAAAACAGCTTTTGTGATACTGAAAGTGTTATGTTATATAACATAGAAAGGTAGCTCTCACGTTTATCTTGAGTTATGTGGACTACTGGCATTAGTCTGTATTCGTCAATTGAACTTGTTAATAACAATTCAGTTCTTATCATGAGATGTCGCTAAAGTTTGAGTACTTACACTCACATAGACTAACCTAATAGTTTCACATCATCTAACAGATCCATTGTAATAGATAAATAAATAAATAAACATAGTCAATTTCAAATATGTAAAAAACAAATAAGGTACAACCAATGGTTCCTAGATCTGATCAAAACCTATACACTTTTTGAATTAAATGATTTACCTATCTTCAAAATCCATGTATACTGAAATTTGGAACAAAAGTCAATCACAAAACAATAGAATAAACATATAACCTGGTTCTTTTATGACATCAAGGGAGCCGACATTTCTCTTAGACCATATAGCATATTATGGGCTTATGGCATATTTAGGACTACCGATAATCAAAAAGGTCCATAAGATATCGTAATTGATAATATCTTATCTATGTCCATAAGATATCATAATAGATAATCAAAACGGTCCATAAGATACCAAGTCTATATTGAAATTTCATCTTCTAAAGTATCTCAGCAATAACATTAGCCCCTTGTCAACTGATTCAACAATATACTATTTCCAGCATTTGTGTATCCAGCCTAAAAAGTAACAAAAATGGTGTCATTTGATTAAAAACAACAAAATAAATTACTAACTTGAAAGCTTTATATGCTCCTACCAATGACGCAACTGCCACATGTACAGAAAGCCGCCATGTTCGGTATTACTTTCTGTGTTTCCGAACAGATTCCAACTATTTTTTAATAACACCAATATGTCAGAGTTTATGCACAACAAATAAACATTACGTCACAACATAAAAATAAACCGTAGATATCAATATTGCAATGGGGGTTCCTTACTTGAGTGCTTAAAATACGCTCGATCTTGGTAACTGGTACTCTATTTGTGTCAATGAAGCAAGTATACATTAATTTTAGTGTACGAAGATCTGGAATCAACACTGTTAGTCTACGCTACAAATTTTATCAGTTGCTTTTTATCAAACACATGATATACATTAATTTTAATTACTAAATGAGAAAAACTTGCATACCATTTAAAAATAATCATAGCAAACTACTGGTTATTATCTAAATTCATGGATAATTATAAAAACGTTAAAATTAATTCTACATCAAGATTAAATGCCAAATAATCATGTAAAGCCCCCAATCAAAAAAATCTAACAATATGTTGTTATTGAATGATGATAATTTAATTTCAAGTAATTGAAAATCAAATTCAAAAGCAAACAAACCTGGCTAAAGATGTAGATTCAATTGTGTCATCAAAACCCTAATTTCAAGATTTGAATGAATGGATGATTATTGTCGTATTTTTTTTTTGGAGCCCATTTGTTTATATCCAGTTGATTTGTGGAGAATTATCATATCATGATAACTCATATTGGGGATTAATTGATTTAGGGTAAACTGATTTTCGGGTATGAATTGATTTGGATTAAATTGTTTTGTTGTAAACTGATTTACGGTATGATTTATTTAGGGGTTGAATGTTTCAGTTATATTTGTGTTTTAGGGGATGACTGATTTGGGGAGAATCAGTCTTAGGTTATTAATTGAGGAGCTACTTTTTAGGGACCAAATTGTTTGTGGACAATTGGATTAGAAAAAATGCCAAGTGTCGAATTTTAAGGATTTTTGGGAGGTTGACTTGCCAAAACCCAACCTTGTTTTATATAGGTGGGAGATTCATAATTTAATACAATATTTTCATTAAACATTTCAATCCCACAAAACTAAATACTAGTAAAAAAGATGGTAAAAAAATAAATCCCTCAAAACCCCCCAAAATTTCACCATCCCAAAACCAAATTCAATTTCCCCCCAAATCAAAACCCAAACCCTAACTTTTCAATCCCACAAAATTAACCTTCAATTCACAAAAAGTTGACATTTTTATGTAATATCTCCAATCTTTCCACATAACCCATCTTTTATTTCCATCAATTTGAAAAAAACAATTATCATACAAACCGCCATATCAAAATACTCCTTCTAATCCATTGAGCTTGGGCACCTTATTTGTGAGCTAATGAGCTTATATGATTTCGTCTTATTTTGAGACTTATGGGCTCACATAAGCTTATTATGATGTACTGTAACAACTTAATATAAGCCCATAGGTATCAAATTTAGCTGGAAAATTTGTGCTTATATAAAGTAAGCCGAAATCATATAAGCTCATAAGCCCACAAACAAGCTTAAACAAACACCCCATGCTTATTGTGAACTGATATGTTTTTGTGGATTTGATATTACAAATTTTCTGTTAGGGTGAAATAAGCTGTTTTTGATAAGCTGATCATCTGCTTATTACCTCTTATTGCACTTTGATAATGTGGATAAGCAGTTTTGAATGTATGGGCTATGGACATGATTATATGCTTATTTGGGGGTTAAATAAGTTGATCGGAATTTGCTTATTCAGATTGTTTATTTGCTGTTGTTTTGAAATAATGAATAGTTTATCTGCTTAATGCTTTTTTGGTAATATATATGCATATAGTGGTGGATAGTATAAGGTTACCCTTATGTTGATATTAGCTGGTTTGAATGAGTTGATTATCTGGTTATGAGAATAAGTTATTAAAAATAGTAATCGTAAATACTATTGCGTTTAAATGTAGTAGATAAGCATAGTTGAGTGTTTGTATGTGATTGTATCTTTATTTGAGGGTGAAATAAGTAGTTTGGGATTTGCTTATTCGGACAATGTATTGCTTCTGTATCTTTAAAGTACTCTTAGCGGAATTGCCAAACTCATATAATTGCGTAACTGATTGTTTTTCGAGTATCTGAATGAAAACTGTGCTTATGTTTATGATCTTCTTGATACTGTTATAATGCGAATGCAGTTTTTTTCTGATGGTATACTGAAACCGTCTGACATGTGATTGGGATGTTTCAGAATTGGATTTTTTTATAACAGATTATCTGCTAATTCTGTTTTTTTAGCATACGTATAAATTTGACTATGCTTATCTACTTATTTTAGGGGTGAAATACGGTCTTTTCAGTAAGAAGTTTCCGATTGTTTAGTTTTAACTGGTTATTGTTAGTGAATTCAGTATCGTAAGTTTAACCTTAGGGGTGAAATAAGCTATTTTGGATAAGTTGATCTTCTGGTTATGAGCATAAGATGTTTAACATAGTAATGCCAAACACCCCTTGTTGCGTTTTGATACAGTAGATCAGCAGTAATAATTGTTAGGATATGATTATAGGCTCATTTGATGGTGAACTAAGCAGCAAAGGTAATGTTGACCATTTGATGAAATAAGCTATGATTTTTTTTGTAATATTGACCATTTTTGACGGTCGGTTTTTGTGTTACCGAATGCCCAAACAGTCTACAGAGTGATCTTATAACGTGTCAAATGTTATAAAAAGTAGAATGGATAAAAGGGCAAAAATGTGAAAGTATGTAGGCGCTATTTCTGCTATCGAGGATAGTCTACCAGATTTCTTTCTATACTCTCTATTAGAAGTGGTAGTGTGAATCGTTGGGTCAAAACAGTGCCTTTTGTCCAGTTATAAAAGTTTCATATCATATTTCATGTGTGACTTTCTACCCGTTCGACCCAATTGACCCGTTTGAGATTTACTTATAACACAGATTGGTACAACCGTTTACAGGTTCAGGCGTTCAAAATGGTGCAACAGGATCACCCTTGGCTGGTAGACTATTTGTGGTTATTGGTGCTGGCGGTGCTGGAAAAGCACTTGCTTATGAAGCAAAAGCGAAGGGTGCAAGGATTGTGATAGCCAATCGGACTTACGGTTAGATTCTACTAGTGTTCACATTACCAATCCTAGTCCTCGTACTTGATTGCAAATAAAAAATAATAATAAGAATTGTGTTTTTAGGTGCAGGTGAGATTAATAATAATGGGGGATGATGGATCGGATAGTAGTACTAGTTGGGATTTTGGTGGTGAAGAAACCTACATCAGTTGCAAAGGTATTGTTATTGTAAGCTTAATAACTATCAAACCAGTTAGGGTAAAATAAGCTGCTTATTAGCTGCGTAAGCTGTTGACCCCTTATTGCACTTTGATATTGTGGATAAGCAGTTTTGAAGGTATGGGCTCTGGCATGATTATATACTTATTTGGGGGTGAAATAAGTTGACTGGTAACTGCCTGTTCAGATTGTTTATTTGCTGTTTTTCAGACCCTTGTTAGATTAAGCCCTTTGCCTACTCTTTTTACTTACAGGTGCGGTTTATTGGGACTGTTTTTCGATGTTGGAAACTGTTTCTATGATATGAATGTTGGGTTTATTAGTGTTGTGAATTGCTTGATGTGGGAATTGGGATTGTTAACAGATAAGCATTTTTTAGTTGAGATTGCTTATTTTGAACTGGTTAGTATTGGTGAATTTTATATTACAAACTTGCTCTTAGGGTGAAATAAGCTGATTGGGAGATGCTGAATTGTAATCGAGATTAGATAGGATGGTTTGAATCAAGAAAGGTTTACTGATAGATATGATATCAAACCCTATATAAATGAAGTCCTTTGCCTACTCTTTTTACTTGCAGGTGCTGTTTTTTGGGACAAATTTTTGGTATTCACAACTGTTATCGTGATATGAATGTTGGATTTATTAGTATACTGAATTGTTTGACATGTGATGTGGGGTGTTTGGGGTTTTTGCTTATTTAAACAGCTTATCTTCTTATTGCTTTTATTAATCAGATGATGAAATGTGATTATGCTTAGCTACTTAGTTTAGGGCAAATAAGCTATTGTTGAGATTTGATTGGATAGTTTGAAACACTTTTTAGAGGGGGTTTAATGTAGAGAAAGTATGCAGACCCTTCTTAAATTAACCCCCTGTGCCTACTCTTTTTTTTTGGGTAAAGATTTGCCTACTCTTTTTACTTACAGGTGAGTAGATTCTTTTTTCGATGTCCGAAAACTGATATGAATGCAGTTTTTTTATATGTTTTTAAGGATACTCAATTGTTTGGGAGTTATGAGCTTATATGATTTCGGCTTATTTTATGTAAGCTCAATTTTCCGGCTTATTATTAGACTTATGGGCTCATATAAGCTTTTTATGATCTAATAACTTAATATAAGCCCATAGGTATCAAAATAAGCCGGAAAAATGAGCTTATGTAAAATAAGCCGAACTCATATAAGCTCATAAGCCCACAAATAAGCTTAAGCAAATATCTCCTGCATAATATGAACTGATGTTTGTGTGGATTTGATAATACAAATTTCCTGTTAGGGTGAAATAAGCTGTTTTTGATAAGCTGATCATCTGCTTATTAGCTGCGTAAGCTGTTGACCCCTTATTGCACTTTGATATTGTCGATGAGCAGTTTTGAATGTATGGGCTATGGACACGATTATATGCGTATTTGGGGGTGGAATAACCTGATTGGCAATTGCTTGTTCAGATTTTTTATTTTCTTATTTTCTGTTATTTTGAAATAACAAATTTGCTCTTTTGATAAGCTGATCATCTGCTTATAAGCTGTTTTGAATGGTAATCCCAAACACCCCCTTATTGTGTTTTGATATTGTGGATAACGTTTGGGTGCCTGGACATGATTATACTATATGCTTATTTGAGGGTGAAATAAGCTGATTGGGAGGTGCTAAATTGTATTGTGTTTGAAACAAGAAAGGTTTACTGATAGATATGATATCAAACCCTTTGTACATCAAGTCCTTTGCCTACTCTTTTTACTTGCAGGTGCGGTTTTTTGGGACTATGTTTCGATATTCGAAACTGTTTCGATATTGTGAATTGCTTGATGTGGGAATTAGGATTGTTGACTTTTGAGTTGAAACTGTTATGATGTGTTTAGTATGCTGAATTGTTTGATATGTGATGTGGGATGTTTGGGATTTTTGCTTATGTAAACAGCTTATCTTCTTATTGGTCTTTTTAGACATATGATGAAATGTAACTATGCTTGTCTACTTAGATTAGGGTGAATAAGCTCTGTCAAAATAGCATTTTAAGTTTAGGATGAAATGTGAAGTATATGCAAGTTTAATAGTGTGTTAGGGTGTGTTTTGGAATTGGGATCTGCTAATGGATAAGCTTTTTTCGAGTGGTTGATGAAAAGAGTGCTTACGCAGTATGTTTATGATCTCGTTCGAACTGTTATGATGTGAATGCAGTTTTCTTCTGTTAGTAGACTGAATTGTTCGACATGTGATGGGGGTGTTTGGGATTGTTTTATTGAAATTAGATACTTGCTAGGTGGTGTTTGGGATTGCCTTATTGAAACAATTTATCTGCTTATCGTGTTTCTGGAAATAGATATGCACTTGTTAGTGTTTCGGCACTCTGAGTTTGTTTATTCTAAACTGAATATAATGGTGGATTTGATATTTAAGATTACTCTGACATAAGCTGCTTTAAATAAGTTGATTAACTGGTTATGAGCATAAGTTATTAAAAATAGTAATCCTAAACACCCCTTATTGCGTTGATGTGGCAGCTTAGCAGATTTGAGTGTTTGGATGTGATTATATGCTCTTTTTAGGCTGAAATAAGCAGTTTGGGAGTTGCTTATTTAGATGGTGTATTTGCTTCTGTATCTTTGAAGTACTCTTAGCAGAATTGCCAAACTCATAAATCGCGTAGCTGATTGCTGTTTGACATGTGACTCTTCTTGAGATATGGTTTGTATTCATTAAGCAGTTTGAGATTGTTTATTTTAAGCTGATTATACTTGCTGGATTCATCATTACAAGTTTGCTCGTAGGTAAAATATGTTGTTTTTCATAAGTTGATCATCTGGTTATGAGCATAAGCTGTTTAAAACAGTAATCCCAAACACCCCCTACTGTGTTTTAATACAATAGATATGCAGTTTTGAGTGTTTGGATATGATTATATCATCCGTTGATGGTGAATTAAGCAGCAGTTATGAGTAACAGTTTTGGGGCTGCTTATTCATATATCTTGACTGAATCTGATTAGTTTACCTCTTATATCCGTTATTAGCAGAATTGCCAAACACTCAAATAGCTATGTGTCTAGTTATTGTGACACTATCTCTTGAATTGCATTGTGTTACAGTCAATCCTTATCTCAGAATTGCCAAACACTCAAATAAGCAGGTTTAATTTCAATCCCAAACACCCCCTGAAGTCTATACAACCATAAAAGTAATTGATTAGCAACTAGTTTAGTGTTTTGGCTAGTCTTGTATTGATTCTGTATGTCAAGCTGACAGCAAACTAGTCCTTCCGAGTTATTAGTACTATGACTCCCTTCTTACAAATAGGGACATGTAAATTTTCCTTGAAGCAACTAGGGGTGTCGAAGTGTTGATAAATTTACGCTGAATTACATGATGTTATAACAGCTTATATTCCTGTAACAAGTTTCTGATTCTATGTTATATTCTAGACCAACATGGGAAGGTGGTCAGTATGATGGAGATGAACAGAGTAGATTGGCTGCTCTTCGATTAGCAATGGAATTAGGAGCTGATCACATCGATGTTGAGCTTAAGGTTCCTTTCTTCTTGACATTAAATGAATCTCTTCGTGCTCATAGGCTCGTCTAAAGTACGATACTGTTATTCGTAACTCAAATGCAGGCCGTTGGACAGAGCAAATCACCTTTGTTATACAATAAAGCTTTCTGATCAGTTGTTTTTAATGGAGTTTATGTACATTTGTTGGTGGATAATGTAAAGAATTTCCTTGATACTTACTCGTCCACAGATTTCGCTGGGTTCAGGTTGAGTTTTATTTATATTATCGGGGCTAGGATTTCAGTTTCTAGGGTCTTTTTTCCCGTAAAATATCTACATCCTCTCATATATGTGCCTTCATACTTATTTAACTTTCTCTGCGCTTACAAGTCATTGAATGGTGGCTTTGTTGTACCGGTTGGGTCTTTTAACAACTGGTATATATAAATTTGAAATTTATATAAATAAAGTTGACATTTTTTATTTAAAGTAATCATATTGACCATTGGGTAACCTGGTACCGAATGCCCAAACGGCATACAAAGCCATCTTTTATTGAATCAAATGTTACATAACCATACAATGACTAAAAGGGCACACATGTGAAAGTACGTTGATATTTTATGGAGAAAAACCCGTATTTCTACTTATTCAGATTAGAAAAATGTATCATTTTTTGATGCAGTAGTACCATTCCTCACAAAGAATCTTTACTTCAATGTTGTGAAGAGGTTGATCCGTTTGCAAAGGTAAGTTTCATTTTTATAGAAACCTTAAGCGTTGAGGCTGATGTAGATGATTATTAAATTCCGGATTTTTATGTATTCTGTTATTGATTGTATGCTACAGTCAATAGGAGCAGTCAACTACGCTATCAGGAGACCAAAAGATAGGACGTTATCTGGGTGTAATACAGACTATGTAGGCGTTATTTCTGCTATCGAGGATAGTCTGCGAGGTTTCTTTCTGTACTTTCTATTAGAAGTGGTAATTTGGGCTGTTGGGTCAAAACCGTGCCTTTTGTCCACTTATAAAAGTTTCATATTATATTTCACGTGTGACTTTCAACCCGTTTAACCCATTTGACCCGTTTGAGGTTTACTTAAATCCTAAATTGTTGCAACTGTTTACAGGTTCAGGCGTTCAAAATGGTGTGCTTATTGTGTTTTTTGAGCAGATGCATAAATTTGACTATGTTTATTCTACTAAGTTTAGGGGTGAAATAAGGTCTTTTCAGTAAGGAGTTTCAGATTGTTTAGTTTGAACTGGTTATTGTTGGTGTATTCAGAATCATAAGTACGGGTGAAATGAGCTATTTTGGATAAGTTGATCTTCTGGCTATGAGTATAAGCTGTTTAACTTAGTATTGCCAAACACCCCTTGTTGCGTTTTGATACAGTAGATCAGCAGTAGTAAGTGTTTGTATATGATTATAGGCTCATTTGATGGTGAACTAAGCAGCAGCTATAAGTAACAGTTTCGGAGTTGCCTATTCATACAGCATATCCAATTCTGATTATTTTACATCTTAAATCCCTAATTAGCTGATTGCCTAAAACTTAAACAAATGCAATATCTGATTATCTGTTTTCGTTACTGTAGAAGCCTATCTATACACTTTTCGCACCGGGTCATTTGTAGTTCTGGTTCCATGGTACCGTCCCAAGGATATCTGCTTGGCTTATGAGCAAATTGAACTTTAAACATAAGAACCTTAATGGTCAATGAGCTTATTTAACTCTCCTTATTTTGTAAGTCTATTTTTCCACGCTTATTTTTTTGACTAATGAGCTTATTATGGCTTAAAGATGAAAAATAAGCCCATAAGTTGGAAAATAAGCCTGAAAAATGAACTTAGGAAATATAAGCATAGTTAAATAGGCTCAAAAAGCCCAAAAATAAGCTTAAACAAACACCCCCTTAGGGCTTATGCGATTGTCAACTTGAGCTTATGGCTTATTCAAGTTCATAAGCTCATAAGCCCTAATAGTTAAGCTTACTAGCTTTTTAAGAGGTCAATAAGGCCATTAAGCTGGACAACTAAGGTTAAAGAAACACCCCCTAAGCTCAAGATTATGTGCTTATTTAGAAGGTTTTAATAATTTTATTTTATGTGGCTTATACAAGCTTGTAAGCTCTTTTTATCATAAGCTAATCAACACTCGACAAGAGCTTATGAGTTTATTATCTTAAGCCATAATATGCTGATTGGAGATAAGCTCATAAGCTTAAGCCTACACAGTAAGCTTAGACAAACACCGCATATTTATAAGCTTAGTTATCTACTTACCTGCTTATTAAAATGCTCCGTGTAAAGTTTATTGGCGTGAAACATTATTAGTAGCCTTCAAGTGGCCAAAAGCTTCAACCCGTTTTTGTAAATTTGATGGCAACACCAACGGATTACAAGACCTAATGAAGAATTATAAAGCGATTAGTATGGACCTCTACTTATTTTGGCATTCTTTTTGTGGTTAATATTTATGGTTTATACTATATAATTGTAGCCAGGTCCCATGTATTCACATATAATAGATATCAACACTGTTTGTTGCAGACATGGCAGGTGTAGCTCGTGCAGGTTACCTTTATGGTTTCTGTGGTGGCAATATAGTCTATGAAGGTAAAGGCACCATGGACAGAAGAGGAAGATAAAATGCTAGTTGACGCACTCTTGGAACTACATGTATCAGGAATGTTTGTTCATGCTCATATTGAATCCGACTATGTGAATGCAGTGCACCAGTTGATAGATCCTGATAAGCAATATCCAGATAATTTCTTTTCGATGAATTCTTTAAGGCACAGGATGGCGACTATCAAAGATGACTTCTAGGAGTACCACTTAGTATGTTCTCAACAACTTTGTATTACTCTTTCTATTGTTCTTGATATTAGAACACGATGCTATCATAGTGATTTAAAAATAAAAAATGCTTCAAAGATGACTTCTAGGAAACACTCTGTATGAGTTTAGCTAAGTTTTTAATTTTCGCAACTTGACCAGTTACATATTCACAATGATATAATGCTTGTTCACAATGATCAACATGATTATAACATCGGTGATTGTTAATAGTTGATGAGAATATGACATGACATAATGCTTGTTCGCATGCTTTCCTTGTAGCATCATTCATATGATCCAACCAAACGATTTCCCCATTACGACATGCTTGGTACTATCTTTGTTAAGGACACAACTAAGGGTTCTAAAGCTGACGGTCTTGAAGTCAAAGCTAAAGACATGGTAAAAGAAAACCAAACTATTCCGTGTTTGGAAGATAATTGTGTGGAATCAAAAGTAGCTAATCAAGGAAGCAATGCAGTGAATGACAATATGGGCAAAGTAGCAAGTCAGATAAAAGATTTACCTCGTCTCAAACTTGATTAGCGTCTTTTGGCTATGTCTGTGATTGGTAGGAGTGAGCCACTCTCTGTGATGTTTGATCAGTTGGATGAGGATGGAAAAGTTCGTATGGCACAAATGGTTGAAGTCTGTCATTAAATAGTCAAAGTAGCATGTTTAGTTTTGTGGCATTTTGTGAAACTTTTTTTACGGGCAATATTCTCACGTGTCTTCCCATTTGGTTTTGTCATTTGATATTGTGTTGTTAGGCGTCTTAATCATTAACCCATATTATTATGGTCTGCAGCCTTAGGTAGCTATTTTAAAGTCTTATGATTCGGATTTAGTATTGTGGTTTGTTTGTGAATTGTGAGATCCATCATAGTGTTTTTCAGCAACATCAAAGTTCTGTACTGTATTTCTTTAAGCTATTTATTTTGGTGTAACCAATGACAAATCTATGTATTGGAGTTGCATTTAATATTTATTTTGCACCTGGATAGCAACTTCTTAGAAATCACAATCATTGTTAAAATTTTCTTTTTAAAATTTCTCATTTTGCCAATCCCATTATATTTGAAAATCATTTGCATACTTTTTTCTTTGTTTAAAACAAATCAGTGTACAAACATAGAAAGTAGGGTATAGATATAGCACAACCTTTTAATGCATAAGTTGGTGTGAATCAATCAGAAAGTTATGTGTGCAAATCCTCTTCCGTTATATTTGTCACGAAACATAAATAGATGAAAGAAATAACTTATATAAATCACCTAATGTACACATGCATAAAGAACATGAACCTTCACAATTATATGATTTTATAACTATCCAGGTTTCAGTGTTTCACAGAGCATCTTTCCGATACTCATAGTAAAAAAGGAATGTTAATGAGAACACGGAAAATTCGTTTACACTGGTCGAAACTCGAGGCCACATACAATTAGGCCAGACATAGTTCCTTCATGACTTGTAAACTTCATATCAATAGAAAGAGAGTCATCTTTGAATTCATGAGTTGAGTTAAATTTCCACAGTTGAATCTCCATCAATCCATCTTCCCTTTGTTTCGGAACCCGAGTGATACCATTTATGTTCAATGGGCTTGGGGTTATAAAATAAACAAATTCAGCCTCATTATTTTCTTTGTGGAGCAGGTCTCGTACTTTTACTGGACAATGCAGCCCCTGGCAGTTTTCTGAAAGCTTGAACACAAGGTAACACACGTATTCTGTATCTTGTGACAACATTTGACTTTTGATTGTGCAATTAAGATGAAATACTTGTTGCGGTAAAAGCTCAATCACCTCTTGAAATCTGCATGTAGGATAGATTAAGAACGAAGTTATATATAAATTAAAAAACATTGGGTTAGAAAATCTAGTTTTTCGTCTAAAAAAGTTTAGTGGTTGAAGGTATGGCTGGCAATACATGTGGAATTCGGGTTATTCCTCAACCCAAACATGACATGTTTAAGTAATTGGGTCAGACTTGTCAATCCCAACTTGTTTAAACATAACTTGAACACGACCCATTTAACCCGTTTATCTAACTCGGTTTGCGGTTTAGCGAGTTACACTGATTAAATATGTTAAATGGGTTGGCAGGTTGCCCTTTTTAACCCATTTAACCCACAGCACCTTTAAACAACTATAAAATTAGTTTTTTCTTTCAAAAAAAACTTAAACGGGTTGTCGGGTCGACCTATTTAACCCAACCCAACGTCCCAACCCGAACACAACCCAAAACCTGTTTCCACCCAACCATAACCCGTTTGTTTCTGTATCAATCTCAGGTGGTGTTTCATGTAGTGTCAGGAATTGCCGCCTCTAGTTAAAGGAAACTGTAACAAAAATAGCTATAGTATATGAAGCAAACCTGTACTCGTCTAATGGTTTTGGAGTAAAAAGATCCACATTAGAGAATTTGTATAAAACTGCCTTTGCCGAAAGCACAAGAAGTTTCTTTTTGTTGATCTCACCCAACCAAAACAACTCGTCATAGTTTCTGCATATCTTGAATATTTCTTCAAAGTTAGTTGGCAATTGTTGCACGTGATCCACATTGAAGTTTGATTTCAAGACTTGTTGGACTTCCTTCAATTTTCCGATTTCTTCATGTTTCACCTGTATACAAACCATGTTAAATATGCAATACAGAACATGGTTTTTAGTTTAATTTCTTGGTATGCACCTGACCTCTTTGTATATTGTAAAAATCACAAGATATAATTGCAAACTTACTTTGTCAATTGCTCGAAATTCAATGCCTTCAACATAAACCGCAGTTTCTCCACAATAGTATGATGAAAAGCTCTCAAGTAGAAACTCAAAAACGACATCTTCGTTCTGATTCAAGAATTGGTACAATTCAATCATCATCCAGTCCTTGTCTCTCCATGTTGCGAAATATGCATGTAGACTTTCGAATCCCTTACTATACTTTAGGTTAACACACACCGGTTTACTTGAAAATTTTCTTGAATCACTAAGTTTGAAGACTAAATGGACCCCATAAACAACATTTGGAGACAAAATTTGAGCGTTTGTCTTTATTTCGATGTTCAGTTTGGAAATATCAGACATCTCCACTAATGTCTCAAACCTGCACATATCACAGTCATTAGAACGGAGGACCCAAAATAGGGGTATAGCTTTACCAGCGGTTGAAAGAAAAATCCACCTATGAAACTTCAAACAACAAGTGATATCAAACATAATACCCATATACCAAATATGTGACTATATAATCAGTCGAGAAAACACTGAAACCTTGTTAAATATCTACCATCTTCATGTAGGAGTCTAAGCAACAAAGAATTTGATGTTGTTCCACTCAGGTTTATTTACCCTTTAATAGTATTATACATAAAGCACCGAGTTTATCAATATGGGCATTTATAACTCTCTCGCTCGTCAGAAGGACTAAGAAATCCAGTTCATGAAAAGAAGATATACCAGTTTAATTTTTTTTTATCAAAATTTAAGAATTTGTCAAATCCTGACATTTTGACTAGCGAAAAAGTAACTTTGTTGGAAATTCTTTCTGTTATATAATACACAACACTGCAAGGAAAAAGAATCACAATGCAAGTTCAAAATACATAGGTCGGCTGTAAACTAATTATTATGCTACCGTAAATAGCTTGTCATGCATAAACGAGTTTAGAGAGGTAAAGAGAATAACCTCGATTCTTGAAGAAATTTCCAGTCATGTGGACAACTGTTTGTGTAAGAAAACATTGCTGCTGATACCATTTTATTTCTTTCTCCATTACCATCGAATGACAGCAACTGTTACATAAAATAAATTATAAATCAGACTCAACTTTTATCATGTGTAAACGCATGTGTGATCTCAAATTATCCATCAAAAAGGAAAAGATATATAGAAAACTGGAAAACACCAAATAAACGAGATACAAGATAAACTGATTACCACTTTGTCTTCTTGAAGGAGGATTCCATTCGAAAAAATGTTGTAAAGATCCTCTTTCTTTGTGGTAGAATAGATTTCAGGGCACTTTGACATCTGGACTATTTCTTTGTAGTCTTTAGGCAACTTGGGCTCCCATTTCTCATAATCCTCCTGTATATACATTAATCAATTAATAAACTCATGTTTCATACAGTTACTTTCTTACAGTTTATAAAACAGTTAAAGGCCATAGTTTAGATATATATGAATGAAAAGTTAGCCAATTTTGTCAAAATATAGATACTTACCTGGAATTCCAATGCTTTCTTGAGTTCTATGACCACTTTATCAGCTGTTGGCCGACTTTCTCTCCTGTGATGTAAGCATTTAAGGGCAATCCTTGTAAAGGTAATATATGATTCTGGCACAATTTGTTCTTTGATACCCTCGAACACTAACTCATCAAGTTTTTCTAAATGATAGTGTTGTTTAGCCAAAAAGGGTAAATAAAGATACTCGTCATCTAGTTTTACGGATGATAGTTTCCCACACAATATGTCAAATAAGACCGCACCCAACGAGAATATATCAGACTCTTTGGTTAAGATGCCTGTTTTCGAGTATAGTGGGTCACTATAGCCATCAGTGCCTGTAACATTGTCTATGACATAGTCTACATCCTGATTTGTTGGACATACTAAGGAAAGCCCGAAATCACTAATTTTTGCCTTCCAATCATCAAGCAGTAGAATGTTGCTGCTGCGGATGTCCCTGTGTATTACCATTTCTGGACTTGAATCAGTTCCATGAAGAAACTTCAGCCCGACTGCAATATCGATGCATATTTTAAGCCGCATCACCCACGTAAGACTATCATTGTTCACGTACTGATCAAGACTTCTTTTGGATGCGTATTCATAGACAATAATTTTCTCATCCTCTTCATCACAGTAGCCTACAAGACCAATTACATTTTCATGTTTATACTCCATAAGGATATCAAGCTCTGTCACAAATTCTGCTTCTCCTTCAGCAGATTTCCTACCCAACCGCTTTGCAGCAATTAAGTTATGCCCATGAGTGTGACCCTTGTACACATTCCCAAAATCTCCATGTCCAATGAGATTGTCTTGATTGAAAGTTTCTGTGGCCAACTTTATGTCTTGAAGTGACAGTTTGAGGCTGTCCGTGTGGTTCTCCTGTGAATCATCGAACAATCAGTCGATTTGATAAGTAAGGACTTAATAACTTAACTGGTAAGATCGTTAATTTACTAAAAGATCGTTAATTTAGTAAAAGTTTGAGGATTAAAATATTAGTTACACAAAGTATAATGTATGAAATGTCACGTACTACTATGAAGAATATATAAGGAGATTATAAAGTTATTCAAAAAAAAAAAAAATTATGCACCTGACACTTTAAAGATCTCTTTAGTTCGTTGATGACATCATCTATTGTTGGGCGTTGCGCTTGAGTTTCTGCGAGACATCGAAATGCAATTTCTGAAAATATTTCCAAAGACTCTTTATTGGGTCCTTTACTTAGAGAAAAGACATGCTCATCAGTTTCTTCCTTTATCTTGCGGTCAACAATTTCCATTATTGTTCCCTTCTCAAAATGATGTCGTGCAACGGGTGCAATCCCCTTATCAAAATGATGGGCCAACTTCCCGGTCAAGACCTCAAATAACACCACTCCAAAAGAGTAAATGTCTGATTTCTTATTTAATCTACCATACTTCTTATATTCTGGGTCGAAGTACATAGGTGTACCTGCGATCGTACTGGCATTGAAAGTACTGGCATTTTCATCTGCTGGGTGAATTTTGGAGAGCCCAAAATCGGCAATCTTTGCCTTCCAATTATCGCCCAATAGAATATTCGCACTCTTGATGTCTCGGTGTATTATCTTTTGTTTGTCCTGATCCGTGTTGTTGTGAATGTATTTCAAGCCATGTGCTATATCAAGACATATTTTCAAGCGTTGCATCCAAGTAAGATTAGTCATTTTTTCACTGTTTCCCAGATAATCCTCAAGACTCCCTTTAGAAGCAAGCTCATAGACAAGGATCATGTGATCACGATCTTCATCACAAAAACCAAGAAGAGAGATTATATTCTCATGTTTACAGCTAGTCAGGATCTCAATTTCTGCAATGAACCCTTGTTCTCCTTCTCGATTGTGAATGCGTTTTATGGCTACCGTGCTACGTTTCTTGGGAAGATCACATTTATTCTTCCCTATGGAAGATGAGTTACTGCTATCAAAATGTTCGAGTTGGGCCTTGTATACCATACCATATCCGCCTGACCCAATGCAATATTTGTCGGCAAACTTCTCTGTTTCCATCTCGATATCATTAAGTCCAATCTTCAAGTGTTCCAAGTTCTTCAACTGCAACATTGTGGACATTCAACATACAACAATGTACTTAAATAAATAATTGAATGAAAAAAGATTCACAATTTGTACTAATTGTGATGTTAATAGAAAAAAGTAATACAACAACACTTTATTATCTTTCTATATCAGTTACTGTTTTATGCTTAAAAATGATTTGTGATTTGTGACTAGTGTGCAGGTCCATGGTAGTTGGTGCAGATGGTGTTTTGATTTCTGGTTTTTGGGTGTTGATCTTGTGGTGTGGAGTTGGCCTGGTCATCTCAATAAATTTATAGATGGTGTTTTGATTTCTGTCCCTATACCAATAAATTTGTTCACGGTCGTTTATCATTTTAGAGTGCCAGGATTATGTAATAGGGATCAAATGTAATATGTAAAAAGCCCTAACCTCATAGACCATTTGTGTAATTTACTTTTTTGTTTACTGATTAGGATGACCAGCTTCAAACTAAAACTATAAAGTAGTAAATTACCCTCAGGTGATTGGATGATGTACTGTCAACTGCACTCCTTGGAAGTTCCTAAAATAATATTTGCAAAAGAATAAGAGATTAGTAGATAAATAAAACAGTTATTATCAGATAAAGTTGATAAGCAAGTTAATTTTCTTACCTGATTTTCATACATTGATTGAAGTTTCAACGCTTTCTCAAGTCCTCTGACAACCTGATCTATGTATGGACGATCTGCTCTTTCCTCTTTTATGCAGCAATATGCTGTTTCGGAGAAGACTTTTAATGCTTCTTGGTCCATCTGATTTCGTAAATGCGGCATGATCATTTCATCCAAATGAGATTTAGCCACTTGACTTAAAAACCCCTCACCCAACTCATCTTCCTTTTCGTTTTCATCTTCATTTCCGTTTTCATCTTCGTCTTCATCTTTGTCTGCGCTCCTTCCGCACAAGACTTCAAATAATACAACACCGAATGAATACACATCTGACTTGTGAGTCACACCGCCGGTCTTTTCATATTTTGGGTCCAGGTATACATTCTTAACAATATCACGAGTAAGAAGAAGACGGTGCCTCCGAGCTACTGTATTTTTCAATGAAAGTTCAAAACCAGATAACTTGGGTTCCCATTTGTCATCTAGTAAAATTTTTGAGCTCCTGATGTTGCAATGTATGACACTAAAATCACGTCCAACATCATAATGGATGTAACTCAATGCATTCGAAACACCAACGCATATCTTCAACCTTTGTATCCATGTGAGGGTCGGGTCACTTAGATATGTTTCGAGACTTCGGTTGGCCTCCTTCTTGTATATGATAATCTTATTTTTCTCGTCCTCAAAAAACCCAATAAGAGACACTAGATTCTTATGTTTGAGACTAGAAAGCATCGAAATCTCCATCCAAATCTTTTTGCTCTCATCTTTTATACAATCGGTATAGAACCTCTTTACAATAATATCGATGAATTGTTCAGAATGTAAGAGACGGCCTTTGAAAATCATTCCATGCCTAAATTCTGTGATGATGTTTTCTTTAGCAAAATTGTTGGTTGCTGAATTTATAACTTCCCAGCTGAGTTTTAAGTGAGAAAGATCTTTGAGGAAAGACTTTGTCTCTTCGCTGACATGAGACTCAACATGTTTTGAGATGGAGGTCAGTGATCCCTATATGTACCAAACAAGACAATATTACCAAGTGTTCTAAAAATGACACGTGTAGATATGGAGTTCATTTTTCTAAAATTCCAGTGGCTTACAACAATAGTAATAAGAGGGTGTTTAGGAGATTATTTGATTATCGCGTTTCGAAAACCCAAATAATTCATTTGAAGTATTTGGCAAAGAAAAATAGATAAATGATTTTTTTGCGTTTGTATGGCTTGATTGGCTTCAAAACAGCGTTTCGTGGCAGCAGGTAGAGACCTGCTGTTGTGAAAAGCACATGTGGATGACAGAGTTATGGATAATATATAAAAATGATTATTTTGAATGAATAGAATGATTATAAAAGATAATCATGAAAGTTATATACGGAGTACGACAACAATAACTTTTGTTAAATTATTATTGTATATATAATTTATATGGTTATTTAATATGTATAACTTATTTGATAAATCAATCTCAATGACTTTCTTATAAGCTAAATTAAAATAACTTAATAGTGTAAATGTCTATTTTAGTCATTTGCATGTTAAGTCATAAATAATCTAATTTGCCAAACACTTAAAAATGATTATCTGATTATTGCATTATTATACAACATAATCAAATCCAAACACTATATTATGATTATCAGATTACTCAGTTTCAAAACGAATAATATATTTTTAATAAGCAATCCCAAACACCCCCTAAGTAAATAATTACCTTGTCATGATTGGATGATGTATCTTCAACTGTGGCTGCAACTATTGAATGTTCCTTTCATATCAGAAATACAGTAATAAGTAAATAATTTTATTTATGTTAATATTATCAATAAATATATATTATTTAGAAAAGAAAGATGAAAGAAAAAAAAGTCTTACAACATTTCGACCTTCCATTTGAAGTTTCAACGCGCTCTCAAGTCTTGTAACAACCTCACTTATATCTGGGCGTTGAGATCTTTCTTCATTCAAGCAGTCATATGCTGTCTTCGCGAAAACATTGAATGATTGCGGATTCATTTGTTTCCATAAAACCGGATCAATTATTTCATCTAGTATTTCCTTTTTATAATGAAAAAAGACCAGTGTAGTCAAATACTTATTATCTGGGTGCTCACTTATTGATTTCCTACCACACAGTAGTTCAAATAATAGTATCCCAAAGGAGTACATATCCGACTTGTGGTTGACACTTTTAGTCTCAATATATGTTGGGTCTCCATACCCTTTCACATACACAAGTCTATTAGTATGAAATGAATGGTGCCTTTGAGAAGCCTTAATCTTCATGGAACATTCAAAGTTAGATAACTTGGGTTCCCATTCATCATTTAATACAACTCTGCCACTGGTAAGGAGCCAGTGTATTACGCTGAAATTGCGTGGCTCGTCATAATGAATGTAGCTCAATGCATGCGCAATACCGACAGATATCTCCAATCTTCGAATCCATGTCAACAACATCGGTAAATAGTTATCCAGACTTCCCCTGGTATCAGCCCTGGTAATGATGATCTTCTCATCATTGTCATCACAAAACCCAACAAGAGAAACCACATTTTTATGCTTGAGACTAGAAAGCATTGAAATCTCTGTCCAAAACCTCTGTTCTGCTTCCTTCCTTTCTTTATTCCACCTCTTAGCAGTGATATCAATCAACTCACCGGACCACAAGAGCTTTCCCTTGTATATCTTTTCAATTTCATTTTCTCCCCTGGCATTTTGTTGAGCGAAGTTGTTGGTGGCAGAAAGGATATTTTGAAGGGGGACTCTGAGGTGAGCAAATTCATTCATTATCTGTAAAATAGTCGAGTTAAAATGTGAGTTAGAAAAAGGGAGTATAATAATGCCTACAAAGTGTTTGATAAAATTCCTGAACCATGTCTAAGTGATGTTAGGTCTAATTCTGCATATATCTTGTGGTTTATAGTTATTATGTTTGTGGATAGTAATTAAAATACGCTTAACATTCTTTAGAAGTTTAGGAAGTGATCAAGTGAATGGTCTTATTAAGTTGCATTGTTTTGGTTAGTGACTCCATGTCAATGTTTGCTCCTGATGGTGTAAGTATGGACTACATGGGTGATACATTATTTGGTTAGTGACTTCATGTCAATATTTATCAAGTTGAGTGTATATGAAAGTGAGACACATGAATATGTTGGAAAGTATATTGGAGTACAAGGTATTAATTTGAAGTTGTTTCCAGTGACATGTTTTTGTAGCGGTTGCAGGATACTTTATTCGACAATGGTGGAATTGGAGGATTTTTCAGGATATAGAAAGGAATGGAGAGACATTGTTTGATGTTGTAATGGAAACTTTAAAAGCCAAGTTGATATTGAAAGGGAATAACTCTCCTGCTGTTGGAAAGAAAAACTAGCAGTAAGATGCTGGTATTTGGTAATCTGAAATTTAGTGTATATTCAAGGGTTGACAAGTTTATTATCAAGATGAGTGTATATGAAATTGAAGAGCAGTGAGAGTGTGAAACACATGAATATGTTGGAAAGTATATTGGAGTACAAGGTATTAATGAACTTGAGAAATTGCTAAAAGATTGCATAAGATTCAAGGGTAGAAGGTGATAAAGTAGATGGGAATACTCAAGATAAGTTGATAAAGGGGTATCTAGGAAAAACTATGGTATCCAACTTGTGAATGAAAT
This sequence comes from Artemisia argyi, assembly GCA_030686995.1. NCBI lineage: Eukaryota > Viridiplantae > Streptophyta > Magnoliopsida > Asterales > Asteraceae > Artemisia > Artemisia argyi. The sequence goes on from CM060685.1 coordinate 213,442,479, forward strand.
TGCAAACACATGAGAAGGGGACCATAATACCAACGACCAATTAAAGGACTACATATGGAAAGCCTTGAAAAGTGGCAAGGTAATGTTCTAAAGCAGATCAATAATCCCAAAAAGTCTACTGTCTACTGATAACTGCTTATATAATACAGTAAAAAGAATAAACGCTGAAATTAGAAGGTTGTTACCCATTTGAGCCAATAACATTGTTTCAACTTTCAAATCAGATCAGCAATCCCAAAAGGTTTTTACCCATTGCTTGCATACAATATTGATAAGGAGTTCGGGTGCATGTTGAGTTTTGATGTCATACGTTATTTCGTTGAGTATTCTTTTCTGAAACTAATACGAGTCTTATGTTTTCCGTTTATTCCTCTGTTACGCGGAATAAAGAGGCCAAGGGATCATATTAAATAAGTATACTGACAAAACTGAAGGCTAAGATAACCAAGGTTATGGGTCATATTGAGAAGGTTGTTGTTTCGTTTTCATGATGTTTTGTTTATTGGCCATCATTTAGCTACCTTTTTCGTCTTTTTAACATGTCGGTTTTTGGTGTTTCAAGGTGCTTATGGGATATTGATGTTGCTTATATTGTCCGAGAAAAACTGATAGTCAAATATTTTTTATAGTCATTATTACAATAATAATCTATTTTTTTTATACACTGTGGGTGACTATCAAGTCATAACCAGTGACCTAATCAACCTTTTCTCTTGTCAGTTATTCGTTTTTTATCGTCACATAGAGACAAACCATAACCTGGACCGACAAATTTACGAGTAAATGAGTCGAACACTTATAAAGGAAAGTTGCTTCTCTTCCAGTCAATGCGTCATAAGTCCCTAAAAGGGGATGGACAACTCATATGTAGCTTACATGTAATTTTTAACAAAATTAGTTTTGATCTACAGCGTCTTGGACAAGCTACAGTGCAAGGCCATATATACTACCTTGTGGCTTGTGTATATTGTAATGAACTTGCTAAACTACAGGTAAATTTTATAACTATACTACTTTAAAAAATTTGATTTTACTTTGTAACTCAGCAATCCCCTGGTTTCTAATTTTAATCGTCTACCAGGGACACTCCCCCAGTTTCATATGAAGGTTTGCAGGACGTCCTATCAAAATCTCGGTTGGGTGGTCAATTGTTCATAGTTCACAAATGTTTGCAGACATCAACAAGTACTTTTTACTATACCACTTTTCTTTTTTCAAAGTTTTGAAACCCGGTTCGACCCGGCTAGTTCAACCGGTCGAACCGGTTCTGGCAAAGATAACGGGTCAAAAGAAACTGGTTTTAGGAATTCAAAACCCTGTGTAACCCGCCAGGTTTTACTCGTTTCTATAATTCCGGTTGGGTTTGTCATTAAATCTTTTATCTGTGTACCACATTGCTTTTTACAAGTTTCTAAAGGCTTTAAAAGCTGTTTAGACAAGTTTTTATGGTGTTTTAAACACTTTCTATGTGCTATTTGGACAGCTGAAAGATGGACTGTTTGGAAACAAGTTTTTGCGGCAATTGCACACTTTTTTTTTTAAAAGCAATTACATATTTGTAAGTTATTTTTTAACAGCAATACAGCTTTTATATGCTGTTCTGACACAGTTTTTTACAGCAACCATGTTTTTTTTGCAGCAATTACATGTTTTTATGCTGTTTTTTACAGAGATTTGCAATTAGATACATTAAAGGTTTGTATGCTGTTTTTCAGAGCAATTACATGCTGTTTAGAAACTGATCAGACATTTCAGTATATTGTCAAAACCGAAGACTAAGATAAACAAAGTCAAAAGGATTATTATGGGTAATATTGAGACGGTAGTTGTTTCGTTTACGTGATGTTTTGTTTCTTGGCCATCATTTAGCTACCTTATTCGTCTTTTTAACATGTCGGTTTTTGGTGTTTCATGGTGCTTATGGGATATTAATGTTGCTTATACTGGCTAAGGTTACTAGGTATGTTGTGTTTAATCTCTTACATTAACGGTTGACTTGAAAGAAAAAAAATTGTCCAAGAAAAACTGATAGTCAAATATGTTTTATAGCCATATTATTAAAATAATAACTGAAATTTTATATATATATAAAAAGGATTTAGAAAGTTTTATTCACTAAAAGTACACTGTGGGTGACTATGAAGTCTTAACCAGTGGCCTAATTGACCTTTTTTCTTATCAGTTACTCGTTCTTTTATCGCGCCACATAGAGACAAACCATAACTTGAACTGACAATGTACAAGTAAATGAGTGGAATCCGTATAAGGGATGTTGCTTCTCTTCCGGTCAATGTGTCATAAGTCCTAAAAGTTTAAGTTTTGAGGTTAAAGACGCAAACAAAAATGGGGATGGACAACTCATATGTAGCTTACATGTAATTAGTTTTGATCTACAGCTTGGACAAGCTAGAGTTCAGGACCATATATACTACCTTGTGTATATCGTAATGACCATATATAATACTTTTAAAATTTTGATTTTACTTTGTAACAATGTAACTCAACAATCCCCCACCAGGGACACTCCCTCAGTTTCATATAAAGGCTTGCAGGACGTCCTATCAAAATCTTGGTTGGGTGGTCATAGTTCACAAATGTTTGCAGACATCAACAACTACTTTTACTATACCACTTTTCGTTTTTCAATGTCTTGAAACCCAGTTCGACCGGTCGAACCAGTTCCGGCTTAGATAACGGGTCAAAAGAAGCCGGTGTTTAAGAATTCAAAACCCAGTGTGACCCGCCGGGTTTTACCCGTTTCTATAATTCCGGCTGGGTTTGTCATTAAATCTTTTTATGTGCTCCACATTGCTTTTTACAAGTTTTTAAAGGCTTTAATAGCTGTTTAGACAGGTTTTTATGGTGTTTTAAACACTTTCTATATGCTATTTAGACAGTAGAAGGATGCTGTTTGGACAGGCTTATATGTTGTTTTAACAGCTTTTATATGTTGTTTGGACATAGCACTTTACATGGCTGCTTGGAAACAAGTTTTTGCAGCAATTACATGCTCTTTTTTTTAAAAGCAATTACATATTTGTATGTTGTTTTTTAGCATGCTGTTCCGACGACTAGGGCTGAGCATACCCGACCGACTACCGCCTCCCGTCCCGATTCCGACCATCCCGCCGTCCCGATTCCGATTCCGACTAGTAGACGGGTCGGGAGTCGGTTTACGTTTTCCGGTCAATCGGGAGTCGGGACTGTCGGTATCGGGTCGGGACGGGATGGAATCCGAAAAACAACAAAGAAAACCGACAAATCCGACCGATCCCGACCAATCGGGACTGTCCCGATACCGAACCGACTGGTTTCGGGCCGGGAGTCGGTTTGGTTTTCCAGCGAAATCGGGAGTCGGGACTATCGGTATCGGGTCGGGACGGGACCGGGCTCACCCCTAGTTCCGACGCAGTTTTTTACAGCAACCATTTTTTTTGGAAGCAATTACATGTTTGTAGGTGACATTGGTTTAAGAATCTCGCTAAATCTTTTTTCTTCACATACCCATTTGGTTGGAATGCTAGAATGAAAACTAACCAAAAACTATTTGTTGTTGCTTTAACTGATACGTGTGTTGGCCTAGTTAGTTGCTAAGCCAGTTGTTTATGTAAAATGGGTGATTAACAAATAAGCTTTGGTGTGGGTGGCGGGTCGAATAATATGGGTTTGGATTACTTATTTTGCGTTAACCATCCGTATTCATATTCTCTTTCTTATTATTCATATACTAGTTTTAAACCTTCATGTGTGAACACTGTTGTGACATAAGTCGCACTAAAGGGGTTTTTGTGCTTTTTCTAAAAAAAATAATTATTAATAATTCATGATGTTCATCTTCTTTGATAACTATTTTTATTCATACAATATAAAATGAAAATTACATGAAAATTTAAATAATAATTCGGTAATAGATTACGGCTAATTATTGAGTATTATTTAAATTCATATGAAAAACTTGTCACTATTAAGTTACATAATATAACTGTTATGGGTATATATATTTAATCACAAGAAAAAGAAATTTACAAAAAGTCTTAGAAAGTGAAATAAAAGAAATTCATAAAACTTGTCACTAACTTACTATAGTATAACCATACTCATTAGCCAATTTACAATAAAAAAAATTAGTCAACTAATATAGCGACAGATTTAATCATTTGATACATGCTAAGCTAATTAACTAGCTAGGATCGGTAGAATAGACGAGTTAAGGAGAGTGGGAGACGAGTTAAGAGTATTAAGGTTTAGTGCGGCTGGCGGGATAAAAGAACATAGCAAATATGGTCTCTTTGGTCACCATGAGAACCTTAACTTTAGTTAATGCACGACTAAACATAAACAGTAACCAAATTTGAGAAGTGTTTCTTTTAGGTCACTATAACATAAAAATTACACAAGAATGGAACAGTTTTGAAACTTTGATGGCTTTTATGGTTAATATAAAGTTTGAGTGACCAAATTGGAACAGATCTCAAGCTTGATTACTATTTGATGATTTTCACCTAAAGGAAACGTAATCTTAATGTTAAGGAGGAGATTAAATACGATGAATAAAGATTTCAATATATCAAAAAGTGGTTACTCCTTCCGTTCTAAACTAAATGGCTATATTTTCATTTTGGAAAAACATGGGCATTTTTTATTAACCAATTAAAAAGTGTTTAGTTGGTGAAAACTACGGTATATTTGATTGGTGAATATTGAAGTTAATGTGAATTCCTAAAACGTAGCACATTGTTATTGTGAACATTTATTTTAGGACGGAATAAAGATAATATTTTGCTACCCGATTAGAGGTGACTCGTGATTTAGACACAAAGAGCTAGAATTCCAATTGTGTTTGTGCATCCAGGCCCGGCCCACCATACCTAACTACCGTTAACAACTAAAGAGGTTTTGACTATGTATTTATTTATTTTTATTTAAAAAATAATTATAAATAATTCATACTGGTCATCTTCTTCGACAACTATTTTTATTCATACAATAGAAAATGATAGTTACATGAAAACTTAAATAATATTTTGGAAATAGAATACGACTAATTATTATTATTTTAAATTCATATGAAAAAATTGTCACTATTAACTTACATAATATAACTGTTATAGATATATATTTAATTACAAGAAAAATAAAATACGTACAGTCTTAGAAAGTGTTGTCACTAAAACTCACTTAGTATAACTATACTTATTAGCCAACTTGCACTCAAAGAAACAGATAGTAGTACTTATTATGATAGAAAGATGGAGAGGAAAAACGTGTTACCTCATTTTGATGCTCAAGTTGAAGTTCCAACGCTTTCTCAAGTCTCGTGACAATCTCATCAATATCTGGGCGCAGCGATCGTTCTTCGTTCAAGCAGTCACACGCTGTTTCCGCGAAAATGTTAAATGATTGAGAGTCCATTTGACTCCATAGATCCCAATCAATTATTTCATCGAGTCTTTTCTCTTTATAATGGGTATTGGCCAGCGGAGCCAAATACTTGTTACTATCGCTGTCGATTACTGATTCTCTACCACAGAGCAGTTCAAACAGTACTATCCCAAAGGAGTACATATCTGACTTGTGGCTCACAGTGTTAGTCTCCATAAATCTTGAGTCTACATACCCAGTTGTTAACATACATGCACCATTATTGAAAGAATTGTGCCTTTGAGACGCTTCAATCTTCATGGAACGTTCAAAACTAGATAACTTGGGTTCCAAATCATCATTTAATAGAACTGCTGCACTGTTGATTATCCGGTGTATTACGCTGAAGTCGCGTGACTCGTCATAATGAATATAACTCAACGCTTGCGCAATACCGATAGATATCTCCAATCTTCGCACCCATGTCAACAACATCGGGTCACTTAGATGGTTGCTGAGACTTCCCCAGGTTGCACGCCTGATAATGATGATCTTCTCATCATTCTCATCACAAAACCCAACAAGAGAAACCACATTTTTATGCTTTAGACTAGAAAGCATCGAAATCTCCATCCAAAACTCTTCTTCTCCATCCTTCCTTTCTTTATTAAACCTCCGAGCATCGATTATAATCAACTCACCCGACCACAAGAGCTGTCCCAGGTAGACATTTCCAAAATGAGCTTTTTGAACGACATTTTTGTCATCAAAGTTGTTGGTGGCGGATAGTATATCTTCAAAGGGGATTTTTAAGTGAGCAAGGTCGTCATGATTGACTGAAGACATCATGTATGTATCTGTTTGTTTATCTGAAAGAAAAAGGGTGTGTGGGTTGTTAAAAAAAAGAAGCGAAAGAGTGTTGGGTGATATACATAATTCTGTGCGGTATGTGTTTGTATATACCGAAGATGTGGATAAGCGTGTGGGTCCCGTGTTATCTTTAATGTATGGACTATGGAGATGTGGTTGTTGCATGAGTATTATTGTAATAGACTATTGACTTTTTGACCATTACACAATTTTTATTTTTATTTTTTTTTCTCAGAGTGCCTGACTATTACACAAATTGTCTTTTGTGTATAAGAAACTTCCCTTTCAAAGTTCTTAAATAATAAATGAGTACAAAACAACAGACAATGAAAGTAACTAATTTGAATTTGTAACTAAAAGTCTAAAACATTAATACACCACAAGTGGAAAACTAAATGTACACGATGAGAAACTTCTTCGGAGCAACTTCTATGAAATGTCAATAAATAATATGAAACCTGCCTTTCAAAAATTCGAATACAGATTACATGAACAATCCAATGAATATTAATGTTGGTGATTTGAAAAAATGCACGCAGAGATATTGAGATGATGATATGATAAAGATAATAACATGAAAATGCTTTCGTGAGATTTTCTTAATCACGATTAATATGTAATAAAGGGAATGAAATAAATTAAAATAATGTAAGTGTGTGACCTCATATCAGTTACAAGTTAAACACTTGGCATACAATCCAATTCTTAATTATAACGCAATAAGCATGGTTCGAACCTTATACTCTGTGAGTATTTAGTTATTTTGTCATCTTGATTACTACTACAAATGTTGATTAAAATCTAAACACTACGTAAAATATTTTGCATGATCATGACATTTGATGCTCCTTTCTTTAATAAAGAGGTTTCAAGAGTGATGCTAGTTTATACGATATCACTCAATTAAAAACCGAATCTCCACTAAAAAAAAGTGACAGTTTCTTATAGGAACAATTCTAAGCTACTGACTCAAGATAGAATGGTATATTGGTATGGGCTCAAGGAAATGATTTGAGGTGTGCTCTATGTAAAAGTTGTGTTGATAATCATAGCCATTTGTTTTTTGAATGCCCTTATACTTGGAAACTATGGAATATGATAAATAGAAAGGGGAGATGCATCAGAGGTGGTAATAGCCTAAACAGTGTGCTAAATCATCTAGTAGCAAGTCCTCTAAAGAACAACATTTGGCAAATTGTTGACAAGCTTATTCTATCCTCCACTGCACGTGTACCATATTTGGAATGAAAGATACAAAAGAACATTTCAAAATGTCATGAGAACTAAAGATGAACTACTGGTGGCAATCACTAGTATTAGTAACATTGAAGATATGCTGAAATGTTTGAGGGTCAAGAAGTCATATGCTCTTGTAAAAGCGGCTGACACATGCGGGTTAACATGGAAAAGGAAAAATTGGTGACTGCTCTGCCTACATGGTGCAGCTGGAATGTAACAGGGTGTTTGGTTTAAGGATTTGTAGCAGATGGCCTATACATTGCAGTTTTAATTCAGGATTCTAATGTCTTTAACTCCTATTTCTGTGTACTTGACAAGTAGCTAAATTGGGTTAGTAGCATTGTCTCCTGGGTTCAGTGCTGCATAATAAGGAGTTTTCCTGCTTATGAATGAGTATATTCATGGATGATCAAGTCAATATCTGACATTGGACTTTTCTTGCAGAAGTAAATTTTCATGATTGTCTGCACATATTCTGGTTATACCAGTATTTTAAGGACGATTCTACTAAAATTGTCTGTCACTGAATGACCATTGTCTGCCACTAGTGACCATACATAATACTTTAATCTAATACTCTACTTGCTTTTACAAGTTTCATTATTAACCGCACCGCAAAATAAAGCAAACTCATTGTTCAACTTTTTTTTGACTAAAGAACATCATGTTTGTTTATCTGAACAAAAAAGGGTGGGGTGATATACATAAAAATCTGTTCGTTTAGTGTCTGAAGATGTGGATAAGCGTGTGGGTTCCTTGTTATCTTTAATGTATGGAGGTCTGCTAGTAGCATGTATTATTGTAGTAGACTATTGACTTTTTGAAGTACTATTAACTTCACACCAATTGTCTATAGCGTATAAGAAACGTTCCTTTTATTGAATAATTCAAAGTTTTAAAATAATAAAAATGAAAACCACAAACATCAATATCAATATGATAAGGGTGAGCTAACTTCTAAAACCCGTCCTCAGTTCGGACAAAGCTCATTATTGACAAGTCATTATGTTATCAACTTGAGCTTATGTTGCTTATATACGTCCATCAGCCCGAATTGGTAAACTCATAAAAAGTGAGATACCATCTTTCCAATTTATTGAGCCTAGAAAATAGGTTAAACTAAGCACCTCATATGTGTAGATAAAACAACGGGTAAATAGACATGTTGACGCCACCTGGAAAAAGTCGAGCCTTTTTTGGCACTGATGTACGCGGCCTAACGGGTATTCCCATGGCCGTGACTTTTCACTGGCCATCCCTTGATGTTTACTTGGTGAGATTTGAACCTTGGTCTCTTCTGAGACCTTTGGGACACCTTACCACTAGGCCACCTTTAGTTGCTTAATATTACTCGTAACATATAAGTTTAGTGATGCTAAACGTTACTCTATGTTGTAGAGATGGCAGGTATACTAGGTGGTGGAAATTCCAAAACTTTTTGGACAAAAGAGTAGGATTTGCTAGTTGACGTACTCATTAAATTACATCAATCAGGGGAATATGTATATGCTGATATCGAACCTGAGTATGTTCGCACAGTGCAACGTTTGATGGGTAGTAATTCAGTTATTCAAAAAGCTATATTAAGACTAGGATGAATTTTTTAAAGGAGAACTTCAACATAGTGCACGACATGCATTTTGGTCGGCACACACATGAGCAGATTTAGTTGGGACCCTGAGATTATGGGACGAGTACATTATAGTAAGTTCTCAGCAAACACCCTTATTACTCATTTGATCTCTTGTCAGTAAAATGTATCCCAAATTGACCCATTGGAGTTAACCCACGGCAGGCCTGGTACCGGGCGAGCTTGGCGACGGCCCAGGACATCAAGTATTTAGGGGCATCATATTTTAAATGGATGTTCTATATTTTGTGAGGACAAGAATAAAATATGAAGAATAAGATATGGGTTTTTCATGGCAGAGGAAAAAGACGATAGCATGATATGTATGGAGAGAGGATAGAAAATGTAGACTTATTGTTATGTAAATGTCCCACATGAGTGAGGGAGTGACACATGAGGAATAGAGTAAAAAATGATGATCCATAATACTACAATATAGTCAAACTGTTAATTTTGTCCATTTAATTTTCTCCAAAACTTCAATTGTCTACTTTTTACTCCGAAAAAAACTTCCTGTTTTTTTTTCCGCATCATTTTAAATGTATTTTTTTTTAACGGCGAGTTAGTAGTTAGTGATTCGAGCCCACAGTGACATCCAATTGGGCAGTATGTAAGCATCGAACATTTCTCCTTAGGGGATAAACCCCACTCCTGCTTCATTTTAAATGTATTACAACAGTTTTTCCGCATCATTTTAAAGGTGGTGGCAATCATGCCTCCATACCTCAACCACCTCTCAACTCACCAATAATATCATTCTACCTCATCTCATACCTCAACCATACATCACCATACTTTTTTAGTGGCAACCATGATTCTCTCATACCTCACCTAATTTTATTTTTTTATTTTTTATATTCATAAATTATAAAATAAACAATTTAATAAAAACATAAATATTTCATTAATATTTAAAAGAACATTACATAATACTTGGAAAAATAACATAATTATTTCTAAAAATCGGTAGGCCATTCATATTTCGCCGCGTACTCATGTTTTTTTCTTAATAGCAATATATCGCATAACCGGATTGGTTATGTGCTCGTGCGGCTCGTTATAGAACTTCATCGCCCGAATCATAGCCTTTTCTTCAGCATTAGCGAGTTGTGCCGCCATCAACTTTTCGGCCAATTCATCCTTTGCACGTTTTTTTTCCATCGCCTCCTCCAACATTTGTGCTTTCTTTGCCGTGTAGCTCTCGAAGTTCTCAACAACACTATTCTTTGCCGACGCCTCACTATCGGTCTTTTTCCCTTTTCTTTTACGTGTTGGAGTCGTGTCGTCATTTAGATCGGGAATAACAGTTGTGTCGACATTGTCATTGCTTCCCGACTCGTAGTAGCTAGATTCCGAAGACTTTCTTCGTTTGTCGGAATGTGATACCGAAGATGCTTGAACAAAACATGGTTGTTCCAACCATTTGGCTTCTCCCCTAACAACCTCCCATGATTCAATTTGTGTAAAAGCCTTTCCATTATTTTTTTTTATCATAATCAGCCATGGCATTAGTCATGACGTTAACATCGCCACACCCACTCTCACGAATACGATTCTACAATTATAAAAGTAAGAGTATATAAATAAATGTAATCATATAAATAAACGCAATCATATAAATTAACGCAAGTATATAGTTTAAAAATTACTTGTTGGATGAAAAGCCCATTAAAGACACCCATGGCGGTATTCATATTTGTAACAATTCGCAAATTCAGGTTAATTACTTTTCCCGAAAAATTTACTATTCATATTTACTATTCATTTCTTTCTGAAATTTTCCCGAAAGTTGATTTTTATTTCATATTCTCGAGTGATAAATCATTTCCATGGCAAATTAAATGTTTGACATTCGTCAGATCAGTTTCGTGAAAGTTATTAAGGAATTACACAGAATTACCCGTTTTAGGGTAAAACGTCATTCAGAAATTCCACGCACAACGAAATTTGATCCCGTCAGGTGACCCCACATCAGAAAAATGTTTAACACACTCATGATTTATTTGAGAATAAATCATGACTGAGAAAAATATGACCAGAATAAACCTCGGCCGTGAAAAACTGGAATTTTCAGTTTTACGCGTTTTTACTCAGCCGTAACCCTAGCCTTTACCTGCACCGCGTTTCTAAGACGATTTGAGTTTTCAACTTATTAGAATAAGTCAACATATTTTTCCCTCCTCCATTGACCAAAAATCATCCCTTGATGATATAAGTCATTTCGTGATTTTTAGGCTTACGGTTTGATGTCTAAAAGACATTTAATACCAACCGACACTAGACTGAGCCCAGTCTAGACATTATAAGTCATTCTAAATCATTTTTAGCATATTAGAAAAGTAACATTTTACTTTTCTCAGTTTTACGCAATATTCGTACATTTTACGTATTACGCGTTTTAGACCCGTGTTTCCAGCTTTTAGCAGGTTTTACCACCCAAATGGAACTTATCACCCATTTTATATTTTATTATGGGACTTATGAACATTTCTAACAATACTTTAAAGTTTCATAATTTTACGACACCCGGTTTTACGTTTTGAGGCCTAATCATTTACGGTTAACATTTCCCGGAGTCAAAATGCATCAAATATCTAGATATTTTCCAAGCCAAGCCAACTCACCCCCCTTATCCCTTTGGAACCGCCATAGGGGGGGGGGGGGAGTCACACCCTTGGGTGGCTTGATCTTGTGGCTTGTTGTCTAGGATGCATACATGTGTAGTTTTTGGCAAAATATCCCATGAAATGTAACCTCCTCATAAGAGTATAAATACCCCCCTTTCCCCCCTTCCTTGGCCGGCCATCACCACACCCCATTTCATTCCATCCTTAGCTTTATTTTCTTCCAAGTTCTTGCAAAGTTCAAGTGAAGTTCAAGATAGAAACCCTAGTTAGCTTTTACTTACCAAAAATCTTCCAAACCCTAACATACTTGGTGTTTTCTCTTGAGTTTAAATCTACTCAATACACCTCAACCTTCATAATCCATCTTTCAAGAATACCAAGGGTAGAAAGGTTGCATGAAGTGAAAAAGGGTTGAAGCAAGTCTATCAAAGTCCATTTCCTTACTTGTTACTCCTTTCTTTAATTAGGAAGCCAAAAGTTGTAAGCCTAAACCTAACATGCTTCTTGTTAATTTATCATGTTCATATCATTTACATGTTATTCTTGCTATATTATGTGTTGTAATTATGTCCATGATGTATAAAGATGAGTAAAAGATGTTGTTGTAATGAATTATTGAAACAAGTTACTAAACCAATCAAACTAGTGAATATCTTGGTATAACCTGATCAAAATGGTAAAAATTTTATATTGGATTATTACATATTACAGTAGAGGACTTAACAAGTAAACCATAGCAATTTGAACCACCTAAAAAGAGTAAACGAGTCAAAAGTTATGGCGATTTGAAGTTACCAAAGATTTCCGGCAAAACTGCCTAAATGTTTCTGTGACAGAACCTAAAACACGCAAAAAGAGGCCTTTCTGGTCCGATTCATGAAAAAGTTAAAACACGAAAGTTGTCCGGAATCACGTTTTCATTCAGGAACAAAGAGGGTCGAGCCTTGAAAACGCCTTCTGAGTGAGATATTTCTCAATTTCTTAACAGCTATTTACATATTTTAAGTCACTAAGTTATGGTTATACTTTAAAAGGAATAAAAGGTCTTATGACCTATAAACAAAGACCATCACCATGGCTAGAGCCAAGGAAGTGTCTCATGACCATGGAACAAGGACCAAAGGTCATGGCTAGGCTATGACGAAATGACCAAGCCAACTTACAAAGGCGTAAACATGAAACAATGAAATTGGCGATAACATGAACAAGCAATTTGTATCTACTTCACCTAAAAGGAAACCATGAGATTTTACCAAGACAAATGGTCATACAAAACTTATGAATCATACCCTAATAACAATCTTCATGTACTATAAACTTTCCTAAGTTTATCCAAATATCGGACATGTAACTTTTTCGGATCGAAACTTATATCTATATACTTTATCAACTACTACAATAGTAGGGAGCTTCATGTGAGGAGTTCATTATGTAAGCCGTCGAGATGAGTTGTGGATTTACGAGTTAAAGTGTCCTGGCTCCTCGAACGCTTACTAACATGACTTCTGAAATATGTTAGCCCGAACGGTAGTAAACGATATACAAAACATACATGTTCATAAATCTTTTCTTTCAAAGACTTACAAATATACATCATACCTCATCATGGACTAAATGCAAGATATATATATAGGCACTCCGTTATATTCTTTACACAAATCCTAAGTCGCAACATTCTATTATAGGTTGCTCGTAGAAACCTACACGATCCAACCATCACCTTCGTTACTTGCTATCTTGTTTAAGGTGAGTTCATAGCCCCGCTTACATTACTTCAATGTTTTACAAACCCTTGGGGGAAATACATGCTACTTTTAAACCGAACACAATGCTTTGAAACTGTATGCTGCCTGATTGTTTTATTATTACTAAGTACCTACCTTGCCAATCCTAGGCCCCATCATGAACCATTTAATCACTAGTATTAGTGAGCGCGAGTATTGTGAATAGGCCTATTGGGATTGACGAATCCCATTTGTTTGAGCAGATTAGTTCAAACGAATGCACTATATTTGAACATTAAGTATGACGGCAAAGTACTTACCGGGGCAACAAAACCGCCGATTGATATTGGTACCCGTTAACGTATTGGTTGCATGAGCTTAGTATATAATAATAACTGTTTTGTTTTCTAACATAAGTATGAGTCTAATTAACTCATTACTACCAACATATTGTGTTCAACCGTTAAACAAACTCTATGAATTTCACTCAACCTTTGTGTTGACCTCTTAAGCATGTATTTCAGGTCCATGATAATCAAGAATGGAGCGGGAAGGGCATGTACCGAAGGAAGAAGACTATAAACTATTATGACATTCAATAAAAACATCATAGACTTTATATTGATGTGTTTTGAAACAATGGAACATTTTGGGACCTTACTATGTAAACTCTGTTATATTTGAATAAATATGAATGACAACTCTTTTTATTACGATTCGTTTAGAGATCGTTTTCTATTATTATGACTGTTGTGCCGTCGAGTAACACCTAAGTTGAATTCCGCTGCATCATGAATTGGGGGTGTTACAGATTGGTACCAGAGCCATGGTTATAGAGAAACGGGTCTAAGTGAGACCTAAACTATAACTACAATAACAAGCAAAAACATTTTTATAGCCTTCCGCTCTTCGTGCCTTCCATCCTCCAGAAGATTATGGACTTATTACACATGTTATGCTACATGAACATATTTGTATATTGTCATATGCACATTTCCTTAGTTTGAGCATTTTCCATAAGCATTTGATTTATTTTGACATCGAAATACTAATTGTAGACATCATGTCCGCACCTCCATCTCCCGATCATCTTCCTGCTATGCCCGAGTATTTACCAATTCTTCCCGGACCCGATGATCCTTACTTTGAACCAATTGACTACGACGATGAGGAAGAACCTTACGAGGATTTAGATGTAGACTCGGACGAAGATCCTGAAATGGATATGGACATAAACATCGATGATTACGAAGAAGATCCTGAAATGGATATTGACATCGAAGGCATCGATGACATTGAGGAAGCGGAGGAACAAATAGTAGTGCCACATCTATCACCATTAACATCTCCACCTCCGGTTTCACCAATTTCATCCGAATCTAACCGTACCACTCCAGCTCAAGTTCCGAAGTCTAATTACCAAGTCGGCGGAACATCTACATCTACACATATGTTCGTGAACTCAGCTCAATACGAAATCTACTCTTTGAAACAAGCCCTCAACCTGACCCAACTCAAAGTTCAAAGTATGGCAAGTCAAATGCACGACTATATATCCAAGGTAAATTCTGCCAGAATGGACGCCATGAATGCTCGAGATGACCTATATTGGTTTAAGCTTGACATGAGCTATGTCAAGAGGGACTTGACTCATCTTGGGGAAATAGTCTTAAATCCTCTAACCAGCCTGGATAACGTCAAGGATAGACTCACTTTGGTTGAGAGGGCCCAAGAACAGGATGCGGTACAAATTCACAAACTACTTAACCGCCTAAATACCGCAGAAATCCGGTTAGATGTTGCAAACTTTGATAGGTATCAACTTAAGAATGATTTGTGTGGAATGCAAACTCAAATGAGTTCCATACAACAAAGGCTATACCAAAAGGATGTCAAAGAATACCGTCCAAATGAAAGTGTAGACGTGTTAGCAACACGCGGAAATAATAATCCGACCGGACTACAACAACCTCCCAACCGACGTTAGACTAGTGTTATAGTACTAGTTATCTTTAGTACAACGTTGTAATTACTAACTGAAAGTATCAGTTAGTAATTTTTGAATGAACTTGTAATAAGTTCGATTTTGTAATCAACGTTATATGAATAAAACTCTTGTTTTATATACTATCATGTGTTATGTTTTTTTAAGTTTCAACATTATTACCCCATCATTCTTATCAAAAATTGTGCTCATCTCACAACTCTCTAATTACAACGTATCTTTTGAACAATAGAATCATGGCGCCAAAGAAAAAGACACCACCAACGATGACGCAAGCTGCCATCCGCAAACTGGTAAAGGACAGTGTCAATGCAGCACTTGTCACGGAACGAGCAGCCGTAGCTGCAGCAGCTGCAGCAGCTGCCGAAGCCGACACAGCTGCTGGTGCTGCTGATGCTGCAGCAGCCGCTGATGCTGCAGCAGCTGCTGATGCTGCAGCAGCCGCGGAAGCCGCCATTGCTGCGGAAGCTGCTATAGCTGCAGAGACTGCCAGAATTGCCAGTCTTAACCTTGGAGGACCAAACTCAACTACCCCTCCGGTGACCAATGTTGCTACTGTACCAAAGGGTTGCTCGTTCATTTCCTACTTGAAATGTGAACCCATCAAATTCAATGGTACTGAAGGAGCTGTGGGTCTAACCCGCTGGTTTGAAAAGGCGGAGTCAGTATTCTTGGTCAGTAAATGTACCGAGGGTGACAAAGTTCAGTATGCCACGAGTACTCTGTTGAATGAGGCATTGTCTTGGTGGAACTCAATTGCTCAACCCATGGGCATTGAGAATGCCTATAAGATTTCGTGGGATAACCTGAAAAAGATGATGATCAAGGAATACTGCCCTCGCAGTGAAATGCAAAAGTTGGAGGTTGAATTCTGGGATCATACGGTTAGGGGTAATGATATCATAACCTACAACCGTCGATTCCAGGAATTGAGGATACTTTGTCCAACAATGGTTTCCACAAAGGAAAAATTGTTGGAAAGGTATATCTGGGGACTTCCATCAAGCATACAAGGGAATGTGACTTCGGCAAATCCCAAGGAACTTGATGAAGCTATGCGGATGTCCCGCAGTCTCATGGACCAAGTGGTACGAATGACAGAAACCCGAAAGCAAAACAACCTCAACACCAACAACAACACCAACAACGTCAGCAATACCAATAATCCCAACAACTCCAACTACCGTAACAACAACAAGAACAACAACAACAAGCGACCATGGGATGGTAAGCGTGGGAGTAACAACAACAACAACAACAACAACCAAACCCGAAACAACAACCATCACAATCAACAGAACAAAAGACAGGAAGCCGCGACGGCTTATGTTGCTGCACCAGCCGGTGGTAAATATGTTGGTACTCTACCACAATGTACCAAGTGAAACTACCATCATGAAGGTCCCTGCCCGGTCAAATGAAACAAGTGCCAAAAGCCCGGACATCTTGCCAAGGATTGTAGGGGCAAGGGTATAGCTACTGGGGCTAACACACAGCCCATAGTTACATGTTTTGGGTGTGGTGAAAGGGGACACTTCAAAAACAATTGTCCTCGAAACCAAGGACCCCAAGGCGGAGGTGCTCGTGGTAGAGCCTATGTCATGGGAAATGAAGAACCACACCAAGACCCGAACGTGGTTACCGGTACGTTCTTACTCAATAACATTCCTGTTAAAGTCTTATTCGATTCTGGTGCTGATATGAGCTTTATATCTACTAGAATTGCACCTTTACTTGATATTCCATCAATTACTTTAACCACTAGTTATAGTATTGAACTAGCTACCGGTGACTTAGTAAATACTAATACCGTAATCCCAAACTGTACCCTTAATCTCTTAGACAACCCCTTTAACATCAATCTTATGCCAATCGAACTCGGAAGTTTTGATGTTGTTATTGGCATGGATTGGTTGTCTAAACATCAAGCTAACATTATTTGTGGTGAAAGAGTTGTGCACATTCCATGTGACAATGAAACTTTGATCATTCGTGGTGATCAAAGTGGAACTCGAATAAACATCATCTCATGTATCAAAACCATGAAGTACATTGAGAAAGGATGTTATGCTTTCTTAGCCCACGTAACCGAAAAGAAATCCGATGAAAAACGTCTCGAAGATGTTCCTATTGCCTGTGAGTTTCCTGAAGTCTTTCCGGAAGATTTACCTGGACTACCACCAAATCGTCAAATAGAGTTCAGAATTGATTTAATACCAGGAGCGGCGCCAG
The DNA here is from genome assembly GCA_030686995.1 of Artemisia argyi. Taxonomy (NCBI): domain Eukaryota; kingdom Viridiplantae; phylum Streptophyta; class Magnoliopsida; order Asterales; family Asteraceae; genus Artemisia; species Artemisia argyi. The sequence continues at coordinate 213,460,167 of CM060685.1, forward strand.
TTGCCCGCGCACCATACCGGCTAGCACCTTCAGAGATGCAAGAGCTATCAAATCAATTACAAGAACTTTCGGACAAGGGATTTATTCGACCTAGTTCCTCACCTTGGGGAGCTCCAGTTTTGTTCGTGAAAAAGAAAGACGGGTCATTACGAATGTGTATTGACTATCGTGAACTAAACAAATTAACCATAAAGAACCGATACCCACTACCAAGAATTGATGATTTATTCGATCAATTGCAAGGCTCAACCTATTACTCAAAAATTGACCTACGATCAGGTTACCACCAAGTTAGAGTTCGTGATGAAGACATTCCAAAAACAGCCTTTAGGACACGATATGGTCACCACGAATTCCAAGTGATGCCATTTGGGTTAACAAATGCACCGGCAGTATTCATGGATCTCATGAATCGGGTGTGTAAACCATATTTGGACAAATTCGTGATCGTATTCATAGACGACATTCTAATATATTCCAAAAACGAGGAGGAACACAAGGAACACCTGAGAACAATTTTAGGACTACTCAAGGAAGAGAAATTGTATGCAAAGTTTTCCAAATGTGAATTTTGGATTCAATCAGTACAATTCCTTGGGCATGTGATTGACAAGACCGGTTTACATGTCGATCCCGCTAAAATTGAAGCTATCAAAAACTGGCCAACACCTACAGAAATTCGGCAATTTCTGGGTTTAGCCGGGTATTACCGAAGGTTTATTGAAGGATTTTCCTCAATAGCAAAATCTTTGACTAAGCTAACTCAGAAAGACAAGAAATACGTGTGGGATGAAAACGAAGAAAAAGCTTTCCAAACCCTCAAGCAGAAACTTTGTAGTGCTCCTATCCTAGCATTGCCCGATGGGATAGAAGATTTTGTAGTCTATTGTGATGCATCGCACCAAGGGTTAGGTGCCGTGTTGATGCAACGCGATAAGGTCATGGCTTATGCATCAAGACAACTCAAGGTTCATGAGGAAAATTACACCACTCATGACTTAGAGTTAGGAGATGTAGTATTTGCACTAAAAATCTGGAGACACTATCTATACGGTACTAGATGTACTGTGTACACCGATCATAAAAGTCTACAACACATTTTGGACCAAAAAGAACTAAACATGAGACAACGTCGTTGGTTGGAATTACTTAGTGATTATGACTGCGACATTCGTTATCACCCAGGAAAGGCAAATGTAGTAGCCGACGCCCTGAGCCGAAAGGAACGGGTTAAACCACTACGAGTCCGAGCCTTAGTTTTAACCATAAATTCCAACTTTCCTACCCAAATCCTTCACGCTCAAGCTGAGGCGGTGAAACAAGAAGACATCCAAAAGGAAAGGTTGGATGGCATGATACAAAAGAAATTCGAAACCCGTTCAGATGGAACTCTATGCTTCCAAGGTCGAAGTTGGTTACCACTTTTTGGTGGCCTACGAGACTTGATCATGCATGAATCACATAAGTCTAAATACTCCATACATCCAGGATCTGATAAAATGTATCATGATCTTAAGTTACTCTATTGGTGGCCGAACATGAAAGCCGACATTGCAACATACGTTAGCAAATGTCTTACCTGCTCCAAAGTAAAAGCCGAACACCAAAAACCATCCGGTCCATTGCAACAACCAGAGATTCCTATGTGGAAATGGGAAAGAATTACTATGGACTTCATTACCAAGCTCCCAAAGACATCAAGTGGTTATGACTCCATCTGGGTCATAGTTGATCGTCTCACAAAATCCGCACACTTTATACCAATCAAAGAGACTTACAAAATGGAACAACTAACCCGACTGTACGTCAAAGAAATAGTCTCAAGACATGGTGCACCGATATCCATCATATCCGACAGAGATGGTAGATTTACTTCCAATTTCTGGCAGTCACTCCAAGACGCCTTTGGAACAAATCTAGACATGAGTACAGCGTATCACCCTCAGACCGATGGTCAGAGTGAACGAACTATTCAAACACTTGAAGACATGCTTCGAGCTTGTATAATAGACTTTGGAAAAGGATGGGATACTCATCTACCATTAGTCAAATTTTCCTACAACAACAGCTATCATACAAGTATTCAAGCAGCTCCATTTGAAGCACTTTATGGTCGAAAGTGTCGTTCACCTGCTTGTTGGGCTGAAGTAGGAGAAGTTCAACTCACTGGACCAGAACTCATCCGTGAAACAACGGATAAGATTGTACAAATCAGAAGTCGACTACAAGCCGCAAGAGATCGACAGAAAAGTTATGCCGACACACGACGCAGACCCCTAGAATTCCAAGTCGGAGATAGGGTTATGCTAAAGGTATCGCCTTGGAAAGGCTTGATACGATTCGGTAAACGAGGAAAACTAAACCCAAGATACATCGGACCATTCAAAATCCTAGCCAGGGTTGGCCCTGTAGCGTACAGACTTGAGCTTCCATCAGAACTCAGTAGTGTACACCCCACTTTCCATGTATCTAACCTAAAGAAATGCTTATCGGATGAATCACTCGTGATTCCACTCGATGAAATTCAACTCAATGACGATCTTCAATTTATTGAGGAACCCGTAGAAATCATGGACCGAGAGGTCAAACAACTCAAACAAAGCCGTATACCAATTGTCAAAGTTCGTTGGAACTCACGACGTGGTCCTGAATACACATGGGAACGAGAGGACCAGATACGAAAGAAATACCCACATCTTTTTACCAACGAAGCTTCTACTCCCAACGCAAATTGATCTCCGGGACGGAGCTCTCATATGGGGTGGAGACTGTAACAATTCGCAAATTCAGGTTAATTAATTAAAAACAAAAGTTAAAGAAAAAACCCTATTCTCTCTGGCGACTTTTTCCCCTAAACAAAACCTAAATCGATCCTACTGTAAACACCTTAATCCTGTGTTCTCTTAATTCAAACTGATCTTGTGATTGTTTAACACTATTGTTAATTAATCCTTGCTTTGTTTTGGGTGTGATTGCACTTGTTTTAAGGTTTTTCTTCAATCGGTTTTGTTAGGGTTCTATCTAATCGTTCCCAATCCCTAAATCGGTTCAATCCCATTACTTATATCATCTTTTGATCTATTATTGTTTAATTCGATTATGGATATTGGTTAGGATTGTGGCTGTCATTCTTAAACCCTAAGTGATTAGGGTTTAATTCTAGATTCTGGTCGGATTTTGCATGCGAGCTGGTTGTGTAGTGTACGTGGGATTGTGTAGAGATGAATAAGGGTTTTCTTATGTCTAGTAGTGCTACGAAGAAGGCTACTATAGTCAGATCTGGTGTTGAATCTACTTGTATGGCAGATCAAGCAAGTGACTCTAGGGATAGCAATATCGGATCTTCTGCTACTTTGGCCGATCAAAGGAGCAACAAGAATGAAGATGCTGGTGGTACGGATACAAGTGCGACTAATAATCCTACTAAGGGTTTGGATGATCGTACGAAAAGATTGAAAAGTTTTGATGAGGGTTCTTCTGCTCGAATCCCTATACGTAAGGATGTTAGGGTTTCTATTGACCCTAAATCTGGTATTGATCATGACGGAACCGTGGTGGATGATGTGAATGGGATGGGGATTACTTACACCGCTCCTGGTTCTGATTTGTTTAATAACGTGGGGTGTACTAGTCAAGAGAAGCCTAGTCAAGTGAGTTTGAATGTGGATGATTCACCTGATTGTTCTATGAATGGTATTCAGAAAGTGGAGCCGATTCCACTTACGAAAGATACATCACATGGTGACGACTTGGAGCCGGTTACAAGTGCTGAAACTGTGAAGCACTTGTTATCTAATGCGCATAATAATTTTGATGAAGCCATGAATAATATTCAACGTGAGATTGTTGCTAATAAGGCTTCTTCTTCATGCGATACTGGGCATACTTCTGGTCCTTATGCTTCTAAGGTTGATACTACTAGTGGAGGGAAGCCGGGTTCTTACGTGGCTGTCACTTCTAATGAACCTCTGAAACATGTGTCTAATTTTCGGAGGTTGGAATGTAGCAATAAGAAGGATGGTGTTGACCTTTCTGTTCCTTTGAAAATAGTGGAAGAGGTAAACACGAGGTTTGAGAATACTCTCTACGGTTATTTCCTTGGCCAACGCCTTGCTTTTCCTGTTGTTGATTACTATGTACGCAATGCATGGGCTAAGTTTGGTGTGCAAAAGGTTATGATGAATGCAAAGGGATTCTTCTTCTTTAAGTTCAATTCGAAGAAAGGTGTTGATGAAGTGCTGGAGAACGGTCCTTGGTTGATTAGAAATGTTCCTATTATTCTTAAACCTTGGACTTTGAACACTAATCTACTGAAAGAGGATTTGACTAACATCCCGGTGTGGGTTAAATTCCATGATGTTCCCCTTGCAATGTTTTCTGATGATGGCCTCAGTCTTCTTGCCACATTGATTGGCACGCCTAAAAGGTTTGATGCTTTTACTAGCCATATGTGTAAGGAATCGTGGGGCCGCAGTAGTTTTGCAAGATGTATGATAGAAGTGAGATCAGATGAGGTGCTTAGGGAAAGCCTCACTGTTGAGATACCATTACTTGATGGTACGGGTTCGACTATTGAGAAGATACGGGTTGAATATGAGTGGAAACCACCCCGTTGTGACAAGTGTAAGATATTTGGTCATACTCTGACTGACTGCCCTAAGGTTGTTATACCTCCTGTTCAGCCTACTAAGCCTGTTGATGATAGTTTCAAGACTGTCAATAACAGGAAGAAAGGAAAACAAGGTGGGTCTACAATTCCGGGTAAAGGAGGGTTTACTAAACCTGTTGTGGGTAAGAAGTTTCAGTATCAACCCAAACAGACTCCTCCTGAACCTAAGAATGTTGGTGGCAATAAGAAGAAGACTCCTGATGTGGCTAGTTCTAGTGGTACAACGATCTCTACATCTAACCAGTTTGATGCTCTTAATATGGATGATACGAATACTTTTGGTATTCCTACTGATGATACCAACATGGATGTGGATGCTTGCTGTACAATGGAAGTTAATGAGGATGCGTTGGTTAAGACTGGTACTACAACACAGGAACCCCTTGTGAGTGATTTAATGGGAACTAAGGAGGGTGGTTCTACTCCTATAGTTGAGAAAATTAGTAAGCTTGAAAAGCTACTTATCGATGGGAAAGCTACCCTCTTGGATGATAAAGGTGTTCCTATTCTGTCTGCATCTGCCAATAAGAGGACTAACCCATTCTCTAAGGTGGGTGATATTGTGGTTACTGATAGTGAAGATGAGGAGGTTCTTAACACGTTCGACGAATCAGCTAATCTTTTTGGTGGAGGTCATGAGCGTGAAGATGAGTTGGATGACTATGATGATTACACGAAGCAAATTTCTGATCTTCCAGGGGAATTGGATGCTCTTAACGCCATTTATGGCTTTAATCTCCAAGGTCGTAGGAAGTAGGTTATATTTTTTTCCGAGTTTTTAAATGGTTTGTTTTCTTGTCTAGAAAATTGGAAGTATCTTGTTATGTAAGCTTTTCGCCTATGTAACGGGCTGAGATGTGAGAATCACTCATATCCATTGTACTTAAATGTTTTTTGGAGTAATATATTTACCGGGTCGTTGACCTTTTACCCAAAAAAAATTCAGGTTAATTACTTTTCCCGGAAAATTTACTATTCATATTTACTATTCATTTCTTTCTGAAATTTTCCCGAAAGTTGATTTTTATTTCATATTCTCGAGTGATAAATCATTTCCATGGCAAATTAAATGTTTGACATTCGTCAGATCAGTTTCGTGAAAGTTATTAAGGAATTACACAGAATTACCCGTTTTAGGGTAAAACGTCATTCAGAAATTCCACGCACAACGAAATTTGATCCCGTCAGGTGACCCCACATCAGAAAAATGTTTAACACACTCATGATTTATTTGAGAATAAATCATGACTGAGAAAAATATGACCAGAATAAACCTCGGCCGTGAAAAACTGGAATTTTCAGTTTTACGCGTTTTTACTCAGCCGTAACCCTAGCCTTTACCTGCACCGCGTTTCTAAGACGATTTGAGTTTTCAACTTATTAGAATAAGTCAACATATTTTTCCCTCCTCCATTGACCAAAAATCATCCCTTGATGATATAAGTCATTTCGTGATTTTTAGGCTTACGGTTTGATGTCTAAGAGACATTTAATACCAACCGACACTAGACTGAGCCCAGCCTAGACATTATAAGTCATTTTAAATCATTTTTAGCATATTAGAAAAGTAACATTTTACTTTTCTCAGTTTTACGCAATATTCGTACATTTTACGTATTACGCGTTTTAGACCCGTGTTTCCAGCTTTTAGCAGGTTTTACCACCCGAATGGAACTTATCACCCATTTTATATTTTATTATGGGACTTATGAACATTTCTAACAATACTTTAAAGTTTCATAATTTTACGACACCCGGTTTTACGTTTTGAGGCCTAATCATTTACGGTTAACATTTCCCGGAGTCAAAATGCATCAAATATCTAGATATTTTCCAAGCCAAGCCAACTCACCCCCCCTTATCCCTTTGGAACCACCATAGGGGGGGGGGGGAGTCACACCCTTGGGTGGCTTGATCTTGTGGCTTGTTGTCTAGGATGCATACATGTGTAGTTTTTGGCAAAATATCCCATGAAATGTAACCTCCTCATAAGAGTATAAATACCCCCCTTTCCCCCCTTCCTTGGCCGGCCATCACCACACCCCATTTCATTCCATCCTTAGCTTTATTTTCTTCCAAGTTCTTGCAAAGTTCAAGTGAAGTTCAAGATAGAAACCCTAGTTAGCTTTTACTTACCAAAAATCTTCCAAACCCTAACATACTTGGTGTTTTCTCTTGAGTTTAAATCTACTCAATACACCTCAACCTTCATAATCCATCTTTCAAGAATACCAAGGGTAGAAAGGTTGCATGAAGTGAAAAAGGGTTGAAGCAAGTCTATCAAAGTCCATTTCCTTACTTGTTACTCCTTTCTTTAATTAGGAAGCCAAAAGTTGTAAGCCTAAACCTAACATGCTTCTTGTTAATTTATCATGTTCATATCATTTACATGTTATTCTTGCTATATTATGTGTTGTAATTATGTCCATGATGTATAAAGATGAGTAAAAGATGTTGTTGTAATGAATTATTGAAACAAGTTACTAAACCAATCAAACTAGTGAATATCTTGGTATAACCTGATCAAAATGGTAAAAATTTTATATTGGATTATTACATATTACAGTAGAGGACTTAACAAGTAAACCATAGCAATTTGAACCACCTAAAAAGAGTAAACGAGTCAAAAGTTATGGCGATTTGAAGTTACCAAAGATTTCCGGCAAAACTGCCTAAATGTTTCTGTGACAGAACCTAAAACACGCAAAAAGAGGCCTTTCTGGTCCGATTCATGAAAAAGTTAAAACACGAAAGTTGTCCGGAATCGCGTTTTCATTCAGGCACAAAGAGGCTCGAGCCTTGAAAACGCCTTCTGAGTGAGATATTTCTCAATTTCTTAACAGCTATTTACATATTTTAAGTCACTAAGTTATGGTTATACTTTAAAAGGAATAAAAGGTCTTATGACCTATAAACAAAGACCATCACCATGGCTAGAGCCAAGGAAGTGTCTCATGACCATGGAACAAGGACCAAAGGTCATGGCTAGGCCATGACGAAATGACCAAGCCAACTTACAAAGGCGTAAACATGAAACAATGAAATTGGCGATAACATGAACAAGCAATTTGTATCTACTTCACCTAAAAGGAAACCATGAGATTTTACCAAGACAAATGGTCATACAAAACTTATGAATCATACCCTAATAACAATCTTCATGTACTATAAACTTTCCTAAGTTTATCCAAATATCGGACATGTAACTTTTTCGGATCGAAACTTATATCTATATACTTTATCAACTACTACAATAGTAGGGAGCTTCATGTGAGGGGTTCATTATGTAAGCCGTCGAGATGAGTTGTGGATTTACGAGTTAAAGTGTCCTGGCTCCTCGAACGCTTACTAACATGACTTCTGAAATATGTTAGCCCGAACGGTAGTAAACGATATACAAAACATACATGTTCATAAATCTTTTCTTTCAAAGACTTACAAATATACATCATACCTCATCATGGACTAAATGCAAGATATATATATAGGCACTCCGTTATATTCTTTACACAAATCCTAAGTCGCAACATTCTATTATAGGTTGCTCGTAGAAACCTACACGATCCAACCATCACCTTCGTTACTTGCTATCTTGTTTAAGGTGAGTTCATAGCCCCGCTTACATTACTTCAATGTTTTACAAACCCTTGGGGGAAATACATGCTACTTTTAAACCGAACACAATGCTTTGAAACTGTATGCTGCCTGATTGTTTTATTATTACTAAGTACCTACCTTGCCAATCCTAGGCCCCATCATGAACCATTTAATCACTAGTATTAGTGAGCGCGAGTATTGTGAATAGGCCTATTGGGATTGACGAATCCCATTTGTTTGAGCAGATTAGTTCAAACGAATGCACTATATTTGAACATTAAGTATGACGGCAAAGTACTTACCGGGGCAACAAAACCGCCGATTGATATTGGTACCCGTTAACGTATTGGTTGCATGAGCTTAGTATATAATAATAACTGTTTTGTTTTCTAACATAAGTATGAGTCTAATTAACTCATTACTACCAACATATTGTGTTCAACCGTTAAACAAACTCTATGAATTTCACTCAACCTTTGTGTTGACCTCTTAAGCATGTATTTCAGGTCCATGATAATCAAGAATGGAGCGGGAAGGGCACGTACCGAAGGAAGAAGGCTATAAACTATTATGTCATTCAATAAAAACATCATAGACTTTATATTGATGTGTTTTGAAACAATGGAACATTTTGGGACCTTACTATGTAAACTCTGTTATATTTGAATAAATATGAATGACAACTCTTTTTATTACGATTCGTTTAGAGATCGTTTTCTATTATTATGACTGTTGTGCCGTCGAGTAACACCCAAGTTGAATTCCGCTGCATCATGAATTGGGGGTGTTACAATATTTGACCATTTTGTGTTCAAGCTATGATGAGTTCGTTTTGTATCTTTGATGGTATCCTTGAAAATTGAAATGTTCTAGAATTCTACCCCAAAAACTATCTCTATTTTGTTCATTCCCGACTTTTCGACATGTCGAGACATGAACCCACGCTTTTGCCAAAGCCACCTTTGAGGCCGCCGTCCAAGGTTTTTTATCCGCTTTAGTTTTCTTTTTCCCTTGAACTTCTTGAACTTCTACATCACCTTGTATATCAAATAATAATATAACAAATAAATTACCACAAATATAACAAATAATAATATAACAAAAAAATACTACAAATATAACAAATAATAATATAACAAATAAATTATAACATATAAATTATTGACAAGTATATCGAATAATAATATAACAAATAATAACATATAAAATTATAACAAGTAAATCGAATAAAATATAAACTAATACCGATTTGAGTTTGTAGTTGCATTTCGGGAACAAACTCAACATCATCATCTTCGTCATCATATAGTGGTAGTTGTCGTTCAACACTTGGTTCACGACGCGAAGGACCTTCACGGTAGTCGGTGAACGGGTCAAACTCACTTGTCATTAATATATTGTATTGGCTAGGATTCATTGGTGGAAGTTGGGTAAAATATTGGTGTTGATGATATTGTGGATTCATCGGTGGAGGTTGGGGATAGTAGGCCGATTGAGGAGTCATTTGGTGTGGATGGTATTGTCGATTCATCGATGGACGGACGGGTTGTGATCGAGAACCCCGTCCACGACCTCTTGTTGATGTCGAAACTCCTTTTGCTTTCCTAGGATCCATGCTACAAATTTTTTTAAAAATATGTTATATAGAAGGTAGTAGTAAAAGTTTGATTGGAAGTGATTTTGTATGTTTGTTTTGTCTAGCATATATAGAAGGATTTTTTTTTTTTTTTTTTTTTTTTTTGAAACACGCTCCCTCCAAACGGCTGTATGCCAACCCACACATTAATGCCCAACGTCTATTTTTCTTCTTGATTTCTCCAAACCGCTTCGGTAAAATTCACCGCAACTCATCAAACCGCAGTTATGCCGCGGCAGTGGCAGCGATGTTGCCGCTCGGCATGGCTGCAAACCGCAATCCATACCGTGTCATTGCCACTACCCTAAGTCTGGATTAAATGTAATACACTTAACATGGATTAAATGTATTAAATGTCAATACATTTCTTAAATGTAATACACTTAACATGGATTAAATGTAATACACTCTCTTCCACCCTAACAGGCAACACTTTAGCTTCCAAACTCGTGTTTATATTGATTTCTTCAATGTTGTCTTCACCTTCAACAATGTCTTCTGCTTCCAAACTCGTGTTTATTTTGATTTAAGTGGGTTTGACGATGTATTCAATCTCCTTAAATTAGTCACTTGAAAACTAAAAACTGTTGTAATACAAAAACAATAAAAAAGGGGAGGTGATTTGTACACACCCAAGATTGATTGGCACACTCAAATTTTAAGAGTATTGACATTTAATACATTTAATCCATGTTAAGTGTATTACATTTAATACATTTTAAATGTATGGATTAAATCATGTTAAGTGTATTACAACAGTTTTTCGTTTTCAAGTGACTAATTTAAGGAGATTGAATACGTCGTCAAACCGAATTAAATAAGATAAACCTTTCTTTTTTATTGAGTTTGGCGTTGCCGGTTTTTAAGTATTTGTACTTAGCAAAAATTGAACATGACACATCTCATATTTTAGTGACTAGGATCACAAGCTTTTTTTTTTTTTTGCCATTAAACCATTCATGAATGATTACAAAATAAAGATGTTTATATTGTTGTTAAAAAACTCATTTTTCTCAGTTCACTAAATAATAATATTTTATAGCATATGTTGGTTAAATTATTAATTTGATAGTGTTGGAAATGCGCTTTAATGAGGTAACTAGTGTTTTTTTTTAAAGAAATGCATAAGACATTGTTGAAGGTGAAGAGAATGTCGAATAAATCAAAATAAACACGAGTTTGGAAGCAGAAGGCATTGTTTAAGGTGAAGACAACATTGAAGAAATCAATATAAACACGAGTTTGGAAGCTAAAGTGTTGCCTGTTAGGGTGGAAGAGCGTGTTGGTAATAAACGCAAAAGAAATGAAACTAGCGAGCTATATGAAACTTGTGTGTAAACAAAAGTGGCTAAGCAACGAATCAATGCAACAAATGAGATTATGGAGATAGTAACGACTCAAATGAAAGATTTACATGGTCTTACTCTTGATGAACGTCTTTTAGCGATGTATGTGGTTGGTAGGAGTGCACCAGTTTTACTAATGTTTGAACGGCTGGACGATGAGGGAAAGATTCGTATGGCGCAAATGATTGCTAATGGTTACATAACCTAAGGAAAATAGTTATTTTTTCCTTTTCTTTTCTTTCTTTCTTTATTTATTTATTTATTTTTTTTTTGCGCAACATAGAGGTGAGATCAATATAGAACTCATATTTGTTATAGAACCAATGAACGAATCATAACTATCCATTTTTTTTTATCTAAATTAATAAAAAATCATTTTCCACCTTTTTTTGAATAACATATCTTGCAAACGGTAAATCTTCAAGCTACAAAAAATACGCCATCGCGACGAGAATTAAATTATCTTTCTATAGATATGCATTGTTATATACTTTCGATGAACTTTTTTTTTAAATTTCCGCCCAGAAAAGTCACACGTTATTCCTAAAAATCACATATGATTTGATTTTTACAAATCACATGCGATTTTTACAAATCACATGAAATCAAATGTAATTCATAAAAATCACATCTGATTTGATTTTAACATATCACATGTGATTTTACAAATCACATGTAATTTTTCTGGGCGGAAATTTTGGAAAAAAAAAATCGTCGAAAAAAAAAGTTCGTCGAAAGTATATAACAATGCATATCTATAGAAATATAATTTAATTCTCGTCGCGATGGTATGATTTTTTTCGCGTAACAATTAATAGTTTGCGAGATATTTAATTTTTTAAAAAATGGTGAAAGTTTATTTTTTTTATTTTGATAAAAAAAAAATGAATGGCTAGGATTATTTCATTGGTTCTATGGTAAATATGAGTTTTATATTGATCTTTTGCCTACTGTACTAATGTTTTATGAATCGCGTGACTTCAAGTTCTGGTTTAGTAATGGTAGCTAATTTATGGAACTGTTTGTATAAGTTGAGTTGTGTATACATAATATGAACAGTGGATTAGTTCAATAACCGAAGACATGTGTTTTAGTATTGTTAGTTTTTGAACTATGAAATCTTTTTGACACAAGTCATTTGAGCAAGAAACCGTGACATTGTATTGAATTATCCTTAAAGATTAAAGAATTCCACAAAAATCATCTCCGAAAAAGATAATTTTCGCTCAACTTTTTGCATAAATCATCGTTTAAAAAGATAGTTTCGTGACTTTTGTCACTTGTGGATGAGTCATGGTGATATCTTTTAATATGCGTGGTTTATTTGAAAGGCAAGCATAGTAGATTAGAAAATTAATTAACAAAGTATGTATCTTTAAAAATAATTAACAAAATATTTAATTAATTTCCTTTTGTATTTATATAGCAGCGATCATGAGTTTTTTAGGTGAGCATGATATTTTCAAAAAATTATTTAACAAAATATGTATTCTTAAAAGTATTTAATATAATATTTAATTATCTTCTTTTGTAACCATGCAAAATCAAAGATCTCTTACAAAATAGCATGGTCACATAAAAAACTCTAATGAAGGAGATGAGAACGTGGGTGAAATAAGAACGATGACCGCTAAAAGAATGATATTTCAAGAGTTTTCTTGATTTTATTAAAAAGAGAAAGAAAACAATTAAATATTACGTAGTATGTTAATTAAGTTTAAGAATACACACTTTGTTAATTATTTTTATAAAATAGCATGGTCACATAAAAAACTCCAGCCATCATCCCCATCATCTTCAAAGTTCTCATTTCCTTCAACCTTGTCACCAGCTACTTCGTCGGTGACAGTATGATGTACCTCATGATTCCGATGTTATCATTCAGACGAACTTAATATGTTATTTTGATGATTTCGACGTCAACAAAATAAAGTGTCTAACCTTCGTGTTGACTCGATCGACCAATTCGAAACCTAATATCGATCATAACAAACTAAGGATCAATTTGAAAACCACAATTATTGTAAAGTTCATACGAGAGTATCGTACATTCATATCGATCCACTCGATCAAAGGCATCGGAGATTCTGTGAATGAAACGCAGTTGATCTATCAAAGTGACATCATTCAACAAGCATAATCATAATATCATGTTTTGTTTCAATAAACCGTGTTTTTCCTTACCCCTACACCTATCATTATAACCCTTTGAAAGACCTCTTTGATAGTTTATCCTAGGTTCTTACGCCAAAGTGGTGGATGTTTTGATCCTTTCTCAAGCCTATGGTAATCTATTTGCTATGACAGGTAGTGAGTGATATTTTTTCATTTCCATTTGTGATATATAAACTTATAACACCCGATAGATGAGAGTATTCAAACACTTAATGTGAGGTGCTAGTGTATAATTTCCGTGCTTGTTTTGACTAAACTTCTATTTTGATTGGTATAAAAGCTCATTTGCTTGAGGACAAGCAAATCCTAAGTGTAAAGGTATTTGATAAGAATTTATTTGATACGCTTTTAGAGGGTCATTTAAGCCCTAAATCGTAAATATATAGTCAAATATTACCTTAGATCGCTTCTTTTGTCATTTTAGGTACTTGAGACAAGAATTCTGGAAAATGAAGCATGTTGGACATTTTTGGAGTTAAAATTGAAGAAAACAAAAAAAATCAAGAAACTATGCTTGAAATTGCACCTGACGACGTTACGCTCTACAAGGTGATGCCGTCACTTGAAGATTCAAGAGGTGAACACAATTTCAAGTGACGCTTCAGAAAACTTTTAGTGCAACTACACGTGACGGCGTCACGTGTTAAATGGAGGTAGGCCATCACATGTAATGATAACAAGAGACGGCCCAGTGAAGATAAAGAGTGACGACGTCAAGAAGCTTAATTGGGAGACAAGAAACCCTAATGACAGCGAGATGACAGCGTCAGATCCTGACGCCGTCACCTATGTATCTCTATATATAGTTTTAGATTTTTTCATTAAAAGAGAGGTGAAACTTGTGGAACTTTGTAGGGAACTTGTACTCCGAATTTTACAGCAAATTTAGGGTTTCAAACCCTAACTTCTTCCATGTTTAATTGAAAGATAAGTTCTCCTTTAATCATTCAATATGTCTATGTGTTGTTTGATTAATCGTTTATCTTTTCTTTTTATTAACATGTTAGCTTAGATTTCCTAGTGTTTGCTTAGATCTAATGAAACCTAGTTGTTGATTATTGATTGTTGATTTATTATTGGTTGTTTGATTGATTGACTCGCGTTAGGCTTAAGATAACCGGCTAACTTCCTATACGGTAACAAGCTTAACGTCTTAAGAAACGTAATCGGATGTGTACTACGGTTTTATTGATTGTATTTAATGCATAAGTAGATATTGATAATTCTATTATAGGGTATTAAATGTGTCGTCATAAAAAGAAATAAATACGTATAGAGTTGGGGAAGGACGTACACGCCCCCACAAATAGTATTAAGGAATACAATTCTTCAGTCAAACAATCATGACAAATCAATAAATCAATAAAAGATAACTAATGAGTAGTGAAATCTAAGTAAACACACTTGTATTCTATAAGTAATCATTTACTTTTATTATCCTTTATTTTATTTTATTTTGTTTAATTAGTATTTTTGAGTTATTTGACTAGCAACTAATTCCGCCCACTCTTCCAATACCAAAGATTTTACTGCTTTTCAAAAAATATAAAAATACAAAAAGAATCATCCCTCACATTTAGACCTAGTTAGCCTACATCTCAATCCTAATGACACTCTTCCTCTAGAGAACAACCAATCCTCCAGACTTACCGTATACTATACTACAACGATCAGGTACACTGCCGGATTGCAAAAATCTCTCAAGATCCCTTGAGAGGTAAAACCTTTTGTAAGGTTGCAAAACACGCATCAGATGTCAATCCCTGTCTTTTAAAGTACTTTTGGCACTCCGTAAGTTGCTTGAGTCTCCGAGCCTAAGCACCCAGGATTAATACAGTTCTACACAAGTGATCGATGAGTAGCAACAAGTCTCGATCACAACACGAAAGTGGCAGCAGAATATTAACAAGGAACAGAAGCATACAACAACAATGTCTTTTATAATCTTGTGAGTTCGTACGATATCTTTTTGTATGTTTAATAGGAACCTGCATGTCCTATATATATACTTTCATGGTAAAGGAACGTGTTCACAGTTATCATAATCACATCCCTTTATTTGTTGAGATAGTGGAGACTGTTTTCTTAAGTGATAAAACACATATCAAGTCCAACCATATATCCCTAGCTAGATACCAGGTCAACCACGAGCCATATAAATGGCTGAATATAACTCTTGTACTCCTTGTTGTATGAAATGAGTATGATAGTCCGCGCGTTGCTGCGGGTTTCTTACCTAAATATTTTTGCTTGCGAGGTAATCCCTAATCCCACAGACCCAGCTCAAGTTCCACTTTTTGTTATCTCCCAACATCTCACCTGCAATTGTTCCACATTATATGAAATCAGACCACAAACAGTATATGACTATAGATCCTAACTTAGTTAGGTTAATTAACTGGTATAGTAATGAACTTTCACATTGTTCCCAATCCATGTAATACCCAAAAAATATTTGCCAATCAGATTAGTAACTTAGGGGAATCTGAATATCCATGCGCATATTGCAATTAATCAAACTTCCTATAACTAAGATCTTAACAGTGAATATCAACCCTTCAAGTTTCTCCTTATACGTTTACTCAAATGGTATAAAACATACATACATCAGACGAATAAAAATTACCATATGAATTCAATCAAGTGTGCTAGAATAGGTGGCCGTTTTTAATCCCAGGATAGTTATCACATAGGCACATAATGTAGATTCATGAAGCAATCAAATCAACCCATTTTTGTTGCACTACTTTCTCCATTACCAACTGTATACCATGCAAATTACAGTTGCGCCCATGCAATTTCCTAAATTCACAGATCCTAGAAATTTTAACCGAAATTTCCTAAATTCACAGATCCTAAATTCAAAGCAAATGATTATGTTTTTGCTTCTCTTGATCACTTAACATCATCAACTAAAATAGATAAAAACCAAACGAAAATTTTATTTACAACTTACCATTATAGAAGCATGCCTATGTCAAAGCAAATGATTATCATCGTTTAACAACGGCAAAAAATACCCCTCTGGCTCATCTCCTTTAGCCGTTAATGGCTCCCATGGTTTGGAATAACAGCCAATGTAAGCGCATGAATCATGAGAACACCTGAAACATAAAAATTAAATTTGTTACTTTACTTGCGCAATGGGCCAAATAAAAGAGGCTAAAATGATGTTTGGGAATTGAGATAGCATATTTTTTTGGCTCATTGACTTGGTGACTTATAGCAGAGCTTTATTACTTTGAGAGTCATTTTCTCTTTTTCGTCTAGCAATCAAACACACTACAATATTTTTTTTTTAATTTAATTTATGACATCATTTCACTGCATAAAACACATTATGATCCAAAATTCAATGAAAATTCAACCTGACAAAAAGAATAAAGTAATGTCAAATAAATTTACCTTTTAATCTCAATTTGTGGAAAGCCTTCGATGGCTTCCTTATGAAAACATCCATTTTTATTTGGGTATAGATGGTATCTCATTCTCGGCATCTTCCCTGTTGCCCCTCTTCTCAAAGCCCTTTGAGAGTCAATAGATCACTGAACACCGAGCAGCGTCAAAAGTGATATATTAGCCACAAAAACGCAAAGTAAATAGATAGTTTTCATACAAAATTTAGTTACCTTTCATTATAGCTGGCCCTCGTAACCAAAGTTTGCATGTCTTTCCAGGAGTGTGATACAAACCAATAACCCAATCCCTCACTTTAGCTGTTCTTGTGTTAGCACCTAAACAGCCCGATTTCAGCCCCAAAACACACTCATTTCTGCCACCAAAATGACACCCATTTGAGGTCCCAAAGTCACCCGTTTCAGTTTCCAAAGCAACCCATTTCAACCTGTAAACCCACATTCTTCACTGCTTCAGACCCCATTTCAGTACCCAAACGCACCGACTTAGTTCCCCATTTCAGCACCCAAAACCTGCGTATTTCAGCGCTCACTACACCCTCCAAACGCACCTATTTCCTGCCCATTTCAGCATCAAAACGCGTCAACTTTAGCGCCTAATTCAGCAGCCAAATCCACCCTTTTCAGCCACGTTTCAGCACCTAAACACCCCGGTTCAAAATATACATATTAAAGACTTGACGCATTCAAACTATTTGAAGCAAAGCTTTAAACATGGATCGTTCAACTGAGTGCAAGGATTTGACAACATGAATGTTATATTTTTAGTTTCAATGATATTCGACCATGTTTTATAAGTACGCTAAAGACCTGACAAAGATACGCTTGGTAGAAAGAAAATAAATGGCGTTAATGATAACCTAGTCTATTATAGAGCATAGAGAGTGTATTTTTTCCACGAATGCACGTGCATATATCTACATAGCAGTCCCACTAAAAGGCTAAAAGAAAGATATGTTTGAAAAAGGATACCTTTAAGAAAAGACATGGTGGTCATTGTTTGATTAGTTTTCTACTCGTATCTTTTTTCTCTTTTTCCCTTTTTAGTGAATAGTTTGTAAATTGCGATATTACTTGTAAGCTCGCCAAGCCATTATGAAACTAATCTGAACATTGCCCTAATCCACCCGAGCATGTGCCAAACTGCCCGAGTTTCAAACTCGTCTTTTTTTTTTTAATTATGTTATGAGGGACAGATGTGTAAATAGGCTGAAAAAGAGGATACATTTGCCATGGCTGCCAGCTTAGGAAGCTCGCCCCGCCACAATGCAAATAACCTAAAAGTGTAAATATCATTGCATATAAACCTCAAGAAACCGTATGGCTCAAATTTGAGAGTGCAGAACTGCATAAAATGGTTGTGGACCTGCCATGGCTGCAAACACGATGTCGTGATGCCTAGCCAAAATACAGGCGTCTTTCACCCTTCATGACCAGCAAGTTTTTGTATTTGCAAATAATATATACACATGAGCGATAGTACCTTCCTTGCCATGTGCTTTCACAACACGTAAACTTACCATAACTAAAATTGATGCTCGCAAGGTCAGCACCCGATCACGTGCCAAATTGACAAACATTTGTAAGAACGATGTTGTAAGTGCTCGTTTAGTTCAGATTTGACACTGTGGAACCGAACAAAGGGATATCCAAACCCACCATGATTGCAAACACTTTTCTAATAGTGATGCCCCACCAAGATACGGGGGTCGATTTCACCCATCATGTTCCAGCAACCAAGTATAGTATTATCTTCAACGCCTATAATAAACACAGAATAAATTAATAAGTGCATTGATGGTTACGTAACAAAGAACAGGGCAAAGGCATCGATTAAAACATGTGTGAAACACCCACTTAAAATGAGCACTTATGAACACAACATACAGCTTATACACAGCTTATCATATAGGAAAAAACCATAACCTTTATACAGCCTAAAAATTTTATTAAAGAAAAAACAAACAACCCCTAATTCCAAGCACGAAAACATGTAATAAGCAAATTATAAACAGTTGTAAGCACTATACGGTTTTTTTTTTATGAATGTTCCTGGCCTGTCCAAGCACGAAAACATGTGGCACCATAAGCCCAAAAAAGGTAACCTCGTGACTTTAGAAAAAACTGAATAAGCTCATAAGCTAGGAAAATAAGCTAATCCAAACACTCCAGAACAAAACAATGTCAATCTTCAAATCATGCAACCCCAAATTCTTACGAATGAATTATAAACCGAAAATTAACAATACCATCTCCATATCTAATTTCAGTAATTTAAAAACTAACAAAACCCCTAATTTATAAGACAACCGAAATTTCAAAAATCAATTCTTTAAAGAAACCCCTAATTTCAAAATTCAATAATTTGAACCATCAACCAAGCCACGAAATGATAAGAAAGCCCTAATTTTAAAATTCAACCTTTTTTATTTTGTATAAAGAACCTGGTACCTTTCTGAAGATTTTAATTCATGTGCCGGATGGAACCTTTGATAACAAGGGTGTGAGATGGTTCTAGAGAGAACCACACACAAGTATTAAAAAATTAGTGTTACTATTGCTCTCCTCACAGACAAGTGTAGTAACCAGTCGGATCTCAAAGAAAGGGAGGGTATTATGATGAATAGTGTGGGTCGGACAACAGAAACCAAAATTCTCATTCGGAGTTGGGTGGGTCGGGTCAGGAAAGAAAGTTGGACCCACATAGCCCAATGAATGTACAAATGGTTACACCTTTAAACACTTGTACATTCTGCTTTGTGAGTTTGCCAACTTGCCAACCTTAACATAAATCCCAACACCTTATATATGTGCATTAGATTTTTTTTATTGCATTCATTTGAAAATTCTTTGCGTTTCAGGGCACAAACTAATATTTGTATAGAGATTCTTCGTGTTCTGATCTCTCATTGAAAACGGTTGTAGAGCTACGTTTACCGAATGATGATTAATAAGTGGCAAAGACAATGAAACAGGAGACGTAAAGCAAAGCTGAATTTGTTCTTCCAAGCTAAAGACTTTATAAACACCTTGATGTCAATGACTTTATCATGTTAGAAATACTTTTATATCTTAATTATGGTACATATAATCGAAGCCATGGTAAGTGATTCAGACAAACCAAATGTTTGTGATTGATAACTTATTTCTTTAGGATATTGTGATGTAGTAAATTATAATTAGTTTTTTTTTTTTTTTTTTTTTAGACAAGCATATAAAATAAATTGTCCATTACAATTTGAATTAAAATGAATGGGCCTTTAATATTAATTTCGATGTATCCTCTATTTTAGAAATCTTAAAAGTGTTTATGTACAAGGTTGGTGTGTTATTACACACGTATGCTTAAAGTTAAAGTCGACCCTCGATTTTTAGATTTTATAACTAACACAATCATTTCCCATAAAAATATTGTAACCTACACAATATTTGTGGAGTCAATATTATGCCTATTGTTTGACGCATTTCCCCTTTATTTATAATGTAATTTGACACTGTAAAACATGTACATGTTATCAAAGGTGATACATTCGTACATTTTAATTAAAAAAATAAAATAATATTGTAGTTGATATGGCAAAATCTACGGCTGATCACAAAAAAGATCTAAGCCAATTGGAAGTTGACGTCGTACTATTTCACAATAAGTTGTAATAAAGTAGATCATGTAGTCCCAACAGATATAAGCTACATTAACAACTAATATATTTGGATTTTTAACATATTTTACAATAAGTTGTTGTGATATTATAAATTACTGTATAGTCAAAATTTTATCTAGAAATCGAATTATTAAAAACTAAGGTATAGTTGAAATGGATACAATACAATTATGTTATACGGAGTACTCACTTTTCCTTAAATGTTTAGTTTTAAAAGGTCCAGCCTAATTTAATTTGATGGAGCTATTGGTGTAATTTAGCAATTATCTTTTCACGAATTAAAACAAAAATGTTAGTTTTTTTTAAGAAAAACTCTTAATAATTCCTTAATCTGAACTAGCTAGATACGGTCTAAGTTTTAAGCTAGATATTTGGACTAAGAAGTTTACGGGTCACTAAGCTACATAACTAAGTTTGCAGGTCGTTACGCTATAAACCATAGCAAAGTTTTTGTTCGACTATATTGATCAAGAATTTGACTGCTCGAAAGAATAATGTTATATCTCGAGTCATCATTTGAATTTTTTTTTCACAGGTTTTTTCGTCTTTAGGTCGAATACCTCTTAAAACTTAATAGCATGATCACATAATTTATAATTAACATGTTTGATAAAACATCCACATTCGGAAAAAAAGAAAAAATTGCCAACATAGCAATCTTTTTTTCCGACTACATTGAGAATGTGACTACTCTAAAGTATAATGTTATACCGTGAGTCATCATTTGAGATTTTTTCCATAGGTTTTTTCATCTTTAGAATTAGAACTTTCTACGCCATGGACGATTTAGGACATCATGCATCTTACCTTTATAAACGCAGGATTTGACAATTATAAACGCAAAGTTTTTGTGTATTTTAATCCGTCATGACATGCAAATGAGATGTTTCATTATTATGTTATCGTTCTGATTCATTAATAAAACACAGTTTGATGTCAAATAAAAAAAAATGCAATATGAAACTCACAACTTAGGATGTCAAATAAAAAAATGTTGAATTTATCTTAACTTTTTTGTATGCGGATTGTTAGGTCGATGATTAGAGCAAAACACGCCTAAAAACACAAATCTGGGACCATGAGTTCTGCAAGTTACTCGAAGACGATTTGCTCTAAAGTTATGATGTGACTCTTGCGTAACGTGTGTCAATAATGTTATAGTAATATGATTACCCCAAAAAATCTCTTACATACGATCATTGACTTTCTATCTTTACGTACTCCAAAAATCTTACGGTGATCTTAAGAAACTTGATAATCTCATTAAGCAAATAATGAGTAATAGTCAACTTTTGGATGCAATCAAGAAAATGTTGTAATACAGAGTATAAAAAACCACTGAGACCTAAAAGCAGTGGCGAAACTAGAACAGTTTTTTTTTAGGGGCAGAATGAGAGATTTGTTTGTAACCTCAACTAAATTACCTCTAAAACCTATAATATTTACACTATGTGCCGTAAATTTTGGGGGGGCCAGGACCCTCCCCTGCCCCTTCATAGGACCGCCCTTACCTAAAAGAATAGTTTCACAAAACATACTTTTGTAAAAGAGGAGTTATATAAACATTTTATGTTTTATATGTGTACAATCCAATAAATTAATTTGACCAGTTTTCGATCCAACCCGTCGGGTTGACCCGGTTTAAATTGACCCGTTTTTCGATCAGAACAGTTCAACCGGTTGAACCGCCAGGGTCGAACCGTGTTTCAAAACATTATGTTTATTCCCAAAATCTTCAAACTTTTATTGTTTTTCGTTTATAACCCATAAACTTTTTTTTATCACTAAACGATCTGTCGATATAAAATCTCGTTGCTATATACAGGTACTCGTCTAGTATACAAAAAAACATCTACATAATTACCATACCGGGTATCACGTGACAATCCACATACTCCAATGAATAATGAACAATGCCTACTATTTTTATATTTCGTTTTTTTTACGCATATGGGCCCGTATATCTACATTTATACATAACTAGCTTTATAACCTGCCCGATGAAAGAGCTAGTTGCAAGTGTTAAGTATATAAAATTAAGCATGATAATATAGTTATGTGAATAAGTCCAAATGAAAATCAATCTATAGAATAAAGTAGAAATAATGTTTTTAGATCATAAAAACAATTTTCTTGTAGACATGACAAAAATATATAGAGGATATTTACCTACATCGTAGATATGAAAAATCAAATGTTCATAGCTTATTGAGAACTTTCTTGTATACGACATTGTTTGTGCAATTTATGTAGTTGCCATCGTTTTTTTGGGTAAAGATTGACGAAAGGTGTTTAAACATCAATGATGATATTTGCTCTTATAGTGGGCTTGTGCAATGTATTATACTCAAATGCTCTTCGATCGGTTGCACAAAGATGAGGTTGATCACCTTCTCGTGTTTCATATAAATAAATAAATAAATAAATAAAATAAAAAGTTTTAAGTGAAAACCATTCATCTGCAAAAGCATGGAAGGAAAAAAGTATAATTTCAGTGTGCGTGTATGCAACTCAATATCTTTATAATTTTGTTTACAGAATTAAATGAAATTTAACTCCATATCCTTCATGTGGCTATGAATATGCTTGCTTATGGCTAAAAATATCTTAACTTTATACAAAAAAACATGCCTATGTGTGAAAAGCTTATTAAATACTTCGTATAGATCGATGTAGGCAAGGTACAATTGGTTGTGTAACATTATTTTGGCCTCCACAGGTGCACGTATGGCAAGGTACAATTGTCTCATTGTAAAACGAAGAGAGTGATACTCAGCAAGTGGGTGTTTTTTGAGCCAAAAACTGTGAATATGTACACATAACGTTCCATGTCACTAGGAAAAGAAGATTTAGGGGGTTAGAATATTGTGATTTTTCGATATTAAAATATAGCCTAGAAGTAAATTTTAGTAATACTTACTCATAGATTGAGTTTCTCTTCTTCCATATGGAGTAATGAATTTTGTTTGTTTGCCAACGACAGTAGGTCCAAATGTATAGCTTGGGCCGGGTGCAAGCAAGGTGAAGTTCTTGGGTGGTTTGGCCGTTTTGTTAGCGGTTCCGGCTGCACCAACACTAACTTGTAACCGTTTTGTAAGGTGTTCCTAGTAATAAATTAACAACCGTTGGGGTCTTCTTGCAGCAATGTAGTTGCGCACTCTTATATGTAGGACCGTCTCCTTGCTCACCAGTTTGAGTCCCCATCATAGTCCATATCACATCTTTCTTAGCCCACAAGCAATCTCAAGGTCCATCCGGGAATCAAGACATGGCGGTATCGCTGGAAATTATACATTGTTACGACTGCCTGTAGAAAACACAAGAAATATATGAGTAGCTATATAGTGACATTAAAGATCGTAAATGCACGTGTAGATTTGTGCTTTTTTGAACTCCAAAACTTGATACTTACGATGTAGCCATCAGGTGTCCAACTAATGATATCCCGCTTGATTGTGATGTTTCCATCTGGGTCAAGTGCATCATACGCTTCTACAACTTAATAAACAAAATAAAGGTCAGTAGATACTCGGTGTGAAAGACTATAAACTTTCCAATAGATGGCATATCATAAACTATAAATTGGCAAGCACAGAATAGAAATCAATATAGAAATCACCCAGATCTGAATTATATAGAACTATAAAGGGAATGATAAACCGTTCACTTAATGTAATTAACAGTTACAGTTCACTTAATCTACTAATTCAAATCACACTAAGCAATCAATCATTTTCAAAACACAATACCAAACACCCCTTAGTACCAAAACTCCAAAAGCTGATCAATTATTCAATAGCAATGTTTGATTACTTATGTTAAATACAGATGCTTATTAATGTGTATCATTCCATCTATAAATATCACCCATTTACTTATAGACGGGTCAATTCATGTCATGATATTATCTAACAGGTCAAACGGGTAAAATCGAAACATTAGTTAAGCAAAAAAACTTGTTTAATAGGTTGAACGGGTAAAACGGGTCGAAAGTCATCCAATGTGTGAAGTTAATACATAGAACAGCTTAGATGTTATGAGATAATAGATTACTATTGAACATACTGAACTTTTGTGATCATATTTCATATACTAACGGTCTAATTATTATAGGAAAGTAATAAATATTGGACCAAAAGTGTTTCAGGGCAACCTAAATCAACCCGCGATAAATATCCAACTTGATTTTCTCGACTTCAAATTTCAGAAGTTAAAGATTTCCTAGGAAAAAGAAATATTTTTATTAAAATATGAAATGAGCTATGAAATTTCAGGCATTTACCACTTTTATGCAGTCCCTGGGATAGATCCAAAGGCCCGATAAAAGAATTATTACGTGTGAGTTGAAGATTGTCTTTTACTGATAATTACAAAGAGCTTATTCACCCTAAACTACGTAGATAAGCTGTCACATTTCATCATCTGCTTAAAAAAAGCAATAAGAAGATAAGCTGTTTACATAAGCAAAAATAAAAAACACCTGACATCACATGTCAAACAATTCAGTATACTAAACACATCATAAAAGTTTCAACTCAAAAGTCAACAATCCGAATTCCCACATCAAGCAACTCACAATACTAATGAATCCAATATTCATATCATAGAAACAGTTTCAAATATCGAAAAATAGTCCCAAAAAAACACGCCTGCAAGTAAAAAGAGTAGGCAAAGGACTTAATTTATAAAGGGTTTGTTATTATATCTATCATCACAGTACAATTTAGCGCCTCCCAATCAGCTTAATTCACCCTCAAATAAGCATATAATCATGTCTAGACACTCAAACCTTATCCACAATATCAAAAACCATAAGGGGGTGTTTGGAATTACTATTTCAAACAGCTTATCAGCAGATGATCAGCTTATGTCACCGTAACAAAACAGCTTATTTCTCCCTAAGAGCAAATTTGCAATATCAAATTCATTAATACTAATCAGTTCAAAATAAGCAATAACAAAATATCAAGCAATCCCAAACACCCTTATCAAATATCAAACAATTCAGTATCCTAAAAAACTGCATTCATATCGGTTTTTAGATATCGAAAAAAAGGGTGGGCAAAGGGCTTAATTTAACAAGGGTCAGAATACTTTCTCTGACATTAAACCCCTCCAAAAAAAGGCTTCAAACTATCCAATCTAATCTCAACAAGATCAGCACCATAAGATTTAGCCAAATTCATAAGAACCAACATCTGGTCAATTGTATCAGCCATCATTGGTGCACATATCAATGTGCTATTGTTCCTTCTTACTCCATTTTCATTTTCACCACCCATCTTCACAACAGCAGCAGCGGGTGTCACCTAACAACAACAACAACAAAAAGAATAAACATAAGTAAGTTAATGAAAATGGGTCTTTTTTAAAGATTGGTTTTTTTAACTTACAAGTTCCATTGTTTGTGTGTGTGTGTTTTTGTAGGTAAGGGGGGTTGGTGGAGAAGAGAGAGAGAGAGAGAGACGGGGTTTGGTTTGAGGAGGGGGTGGGGGTTAGTTGGGAACTAATGTCCAACGTTGGATGGATTTTGTCAACGTACTTTTGTTTTCCTACGTTGGATCAAGTATGTTGTGTAAGTAGTATAAATATATTCGAAAAAAGTATCTTGGATGGATTTATACGTACAAAAATCAGTCATTAAATAACGGAAACACGATTCGAAAAAATATAGTATACAATGTGTACTTACATCAGATGTGCTCTCAAAAGAAATATCAGCATATGCTTTAAATGATATGCTGCTGATCCAGACAGTGACCTGCATTAATTTTTTACACATAAATACTAAAAACCAAAACACGATTTCTTCGCACAATAGAAAGATTATGAACATGACGATCCAAGAGCTTTGTCTATGCATGCACTAACATAGCAAATATAACTTATTGAGTAATGCATAACAATAACACTTATTAAATAACTTAAATATTGATAAGTTGGATAATAATGATATATACCTTTAAGCCTTGGTAGCCGTATATTTTTCCTATCTTCTTCAAAAAAGATACTTAAGTCAACAGGTCCAATGGGGAAGCTTTCCGGAGATCCCTCTTCCTCTTCTTTAGAGACTGAAATTTAATATACGAAGACATCATCAGAGCTAAGACAAGCTCAGACAGAGTTACAAACTACGAAATCCACTTAAAAACAAGATAAACAAACCGATACAAAGAATAAACACATCTTTAGCCACTAAGCAACTAGCCAAACATACCAATAGTCATTTATACATCTATATCTATATACATCATGATAAACAAACTTCCATTATTTGAGAAACAACAACTCTAATTAAAACCTGGAACATCAAAAAACTGTATCAATGCGCAACTCCAAATTGATAATTGTCACAAAATTATATTTCAGCTTATGCTCTATAAGCACTTCAAAATAAGCACCTACCAATGTGATTATTGCATAAGCTCATAGCAATCCAAACACTTGGAGATGTATTTTTCACTTTGAACAACACAATATGCATTCACAAACACCCTCTAATCAAATCTAACTTCATATCAACTCTAGAAAGTAAATTTTCTTTAAATTTAAGTATCTTCTTAGTCCTAATATTATCAAAACCTCAATACCAAATTTACATTTTGAGAGACTACTAACTATTCCAAATTCGAAAATAATTTACAGCACATCCAAACACTCTGTATAGTATTATCCGAAACAATAACTGGTTTTATAGTTGGTAATGATAATTATGTAATATTACATCTACTCTATAAAGTCATTTTCCTCCGGATTCAACCAACTTAGACCTATAATTCTACGGTCAAATATTCGTTAATATGTTTGACTACATTTACGTGAAATTTGAAGCTATCAGCCTAAATTCACTTCAACTATAACAAATGAACATCTAATTTCTTACTAATTCAGCTATTGATAAGCACACACAAAATCATCTGTAAACAACATAACTGGTAATAATTAAGCAAATAAAATTTTCTTAATAAAATTCAAGTATTAATAAGCACATACAGAGCTGTAAACAATATAAGTATCTAATCAGCAGAAAATTAAAAATGATATGTAAACAACACATAATTCAACAGTTGTATTATACCTAATTTGATAACGGTGAAGACGATTGAAGACGGTTATGGTGACGATGGTGCCGGATTTAGGGTTTCGGTGGTGGTTGATAACGAACGACGGTGGAGATTATTAGGTTGACGACGGAGGTGGTGGTGGTCGATAATGATTAACGGTGGAGCGATTAGGTGAGAGAGGTACTTTGAAGAGGTTTTGCTCCTTATTTATATTTTGCCCCTTTATATTTTGTTGACTTTATTACGGAGTATTTTTTTTACGAGTAATAGCTATAAAATTGCCCCTTTATGTTTTCTTGTGGCTTTTTCTTTTTAATAGCCTAGATTTGGTGATTTTTTTTTTTTTTTTTTTTTTTTTTTTTTTTTTTTTTTTTTATCGGGTGCTTTGAAGAGGTTTTCCTCCTGGAGAAAAGTTCCGTATAGAACAACTATTTTCTAAAGATCAAATTAGTCGATCTCAACCATCTATTTTCTTTCAATCCAATGGTTTAAATTAATTGTCATTTAATTTTATTATTTATTGAATGGCATTTTAATAATATCCACAATTAAACTAAGGGTCTGTGTACACCCGTTCATTTCATTTACTCACACAATCAAACTAGCACCATGTTCCTCCACCAACCGATTTCCCCAAATCTGACCCTAACCGTTTTCCCCCAAATCAAATGCAAAATCAACCAATCGATTCTAAATACTAGACATACGACATGAAGTATCACTATCTAAAGTTGAACAATTGCCTGAATCGTCTTCGTTTCAACTCGCTGATCAAAATGAGCATCAAATGTTGATATTGGTAAACTTTTTTTTTGAATATAATTTGATTTATTTTCATATTATTCAATTAATTGCTATTTTGATTATTATAGTGTTAGTTATTGAATTTATTAGAAATATATTGAATCAGTTGATTGCTATTTTGTTTATTCATATTCTGTTACTGGTATGGCTCTTTTACATTGGTTAATGCAATTTCGTGGAGATTAATATGCAATTTCGTCGATATTTCTAATTTTTATTTGAATGAATTGCTAAAAGTGAAATGTAGATAGCTAGCTAAGCTAGAAAATGTACAGCAATAGGTTTAAGCTAGAAAATGTACAGCAATAAGTTTGAACCAAACTAGTCTTAAATCCCTTTGGCTAGTATTAGTCAGGTAATGTGATAGTAGGTTTGGTCCTATTAAGCTTGACTATTTTAGTTTCGTTTGAGTTGTGTGCGTTTGGATGCATTTGGACTATATCAACATTTCACAAGACTATGTAACATGAATTGGTTTAGCCCAAGCTTGTCCTGGGTCGAGCTAACCAAAATGTTCAACTATCACAATGTCTTAAAAATGGTTTAATTTGCATTAGAGGGAGGTATCAGGTCTTGTGGGTTAACCGTGAACGCTTTGTCAAAAGTTTTATCAATAGTTATTACTTGTAGTTAATATATCAAGTATACTTTACAGAGGATATTTTGTATTGATTATAGTATGCTGGTCTATAAAAAGATATATTTAGGAATATTATTGCATTAGAATTTTGCTTTTAACGGTTGAACACTTTGACCTTTTTGTTCACTAGTTCTTTGATTTTAATAGTACATTTAAATTCTACAAAATATGCTTACACTTTGCAAGTTGATGAGAAAAGTGACATATACAGTTACGGGGTGCTCTTAATGGAACTCATTAGCGGGAAACGATCAGTGGATTCTGAATTTGGGGAAGGAAATAACATCGTGGATTGGGTGAGATCAAAAATGAAGAGAAAAGGAGGTACAAAAGATGTACTAGATGAACATGCGGGTGGTTCATGTAGCTCAGTTAGGGAGGAAATGATATGTGTGTTGAAGATAGCAATGCTATGTACAAGTAGAAACCCATCAAACAGACCCTCTATGAGAGATGTTGTGTCGATGTTGCTAGAAGCTGAGCCCAAGAGGAAATCATTGGATGATGTTGGCAGACTGTTAATAACTACAGTTATTTGTGATTCATAGAGAATTCCATTGAATTTATACAGAATCCCATGGGATTCTTTATAAATCCCATGGGATTCAGTATGAATCTCAAGGGATTCATTGTGAATCCCATGTGATGCACCAAAGAATCCCATGGGATTCATAATGAATCACTTGAGATTCATACTGAACCCCATGGGATTTACAATGAATCCCTTGTGATCTCATACAGAATCCTATATGATTCTTAATTCAAATATCTTTTTGTTTATTTAAAAATTTACTAGAAGAAAATTTGGTTTTGGTTTATTTTATTTATTTATGTCGATGAAAGCAGGCCATTGGTTTCCAACTTTTCTCTATATAAATTTATCTTCATTATACATTTATAATTACTCTTTCTTGATCCAAAATTAAATATATTTAAAATTTACTTTTCTCTATATATTTTTTTTTCTTTTTTTTTAATCTACTTGCGTTTCTAAGTCCTTGACATTGGTAAATAAGAACGGAGAAAACAATGATAGTTTTTCACTTTTTGTTAGTATCTATTCAAGCTTTTTTTAGTTAGAAGACAATGAATCCCATGGGATGCCCCAAAGAATCTCATCGGATTCATACTGAATCCTTTGTGATTTATCGTCTTTTTATGAATCTCGTGAGATTTTTCTGGACAGAAATTTTGAAAAAAAAAATCGTCTTTTTACGAATCCCATGGGATTTTTACGAATCCCATGGGATTTTTCTAGATGGAAATTTTGAAAAAAAAAATCATCTTTTTACGAATCCTGTGGGATTTCTTCACGAATCCCATGGGATTTTTCTGGACTGAAATTTTGCAAAAAAAAAATTTCGTCTTTTTACGAATCCCATGGGATTTTTTTAACGAATCCTGTGGGATTTTTCTTGTGACAACCGGCAATTTAGGGAGTTATTTTGAAAACCCGCATTACGATTAAAGTTCGTTTATAATTTTTAATTGAAATTTTATTTCACAACGAACTTGTAAGACCTATTTTATGGATATTTATAATTATTGATGTTATGAATTCGTGAATTATTTTCATAATTCATTTTTGATATTATGCTCGGTGATGTATTCTTAAATTCTCACTTAGTACTACGTTGACTCCGGCACTAGGTTTACCTAACGAAAAATTTTATGATTCGTTTTACGAGTCCGACTATATTTTATTTATTTACGAGATGTTTCGTGAGATATTAAACGTTTGAAATGAGTTCGGGTTCGGGCCACATGTTTTACATTTACCCACGTTACCCGCTCCACACCGTTAGTAATATTCTTATTACTATTATTATTATTACTTTTATTATCATTATTATTATTAATAGAAAAAGAGAAAATATATATATATATATATATATGTATATATATATATATATATATATATATATATATATATATATAAACTACATATTGGTCCTTTGGGGGCCGGTTCACACAAACCACACCAACACACCCACTCATCTCTCTCACTATCTCCCTCTCCCTCTTCTTGCAAACCCTAGCCGCCGGCTATATTTTCCGGTCGCCACCACTCCACCGCCGGTTACCACCACACACAAACACCGCCACCGTAATCCAAACATCCTTCTCCACCTTTTGAAGCATTTCACGCGCCAAGAACAAGAAGCCACCACCATTTGCTTGTCCCACCGCCGCGCGTACACCACCACACCACCATTATTTTTGAAGTTTAATAATAGATCCGTGTTTTAGAAGGTGAGAAAACGCGTCTTTACGCGAGGGTTTTTACCAAACCGAGTCAAACTCGGATTTTATATGGTATTGGGGTTTAAAAACTACAAATCCTTTTTAAAGATTTGATAAAGATTAGTTTGGTATCCGATTTGGGTCGATTTGGGTTCGGTTTGTGGAAGGATTCGGTTGTTTCATGATATGTCGAGGCTTTGGTTTCTTGATTCGAGCCTAACCGAGACCATTGAGGTCTCGGGGTCATTTTTGGTTGCTCGTAAAACCAAATCGAGACCACATGGGGCTCTCGTTTGGTTGTGACTCGAGCCTTAGGCTCGTTATTACTGTGGATTGACTCTTACGAGTCGCGGCTCATAGTCGTAATATTGTTGTTATTGCCGAGACTCTTATGGGTCGATTGGTTAAATTGTTGTGCTCGTTGGAGCCTATTTGGTTACTTTTGATACTTGGTTCGAGCCCTCATGGCTCGTGATAAGTGCCACGACTCGGTCGAGTCATGTGGACTTTGGTGTGGCTTGGTAAAACCACCCGAGTAAGACATGATAACTTGGTTCGGAATATTTGTTACTTATTTGGTTGTTTACTTATTCTTTGGCCGAATACATGTGGGTCGAGACCACGTTTGGGTCTCGACATTGGATATTAAATTTTGGTATTGAGAAGTGTTGGCGAATTGTGATGTTGGGGACCGATTGTGAGACGGTCACTTAGATTGACGGAGATAGGTTAGTCGGGTGCCGTAGTCGGACCCTATTGTTGTAGCACGTGGATTGAGATTGTGTTGGACGGAGATGTTTTTGATTGTTATGACTTTTATATTACATTGGACTTGGACAATGAGCCGAGAGTCATGACTCGGACATGTGACCATTTCGTATGACTCGATAACTATTTACAATTAAAACGTAAATAATAAAACTCGTAATAATAGTTATTGATAATATAATCGTTTATATGAATATATAGACGTGAATAACGGATATATAATTATATAAACGCGTATATTAATAATAATAATAATCACGAGTCGTATTATAAATAATACAACTAGATATATATTAGGCTACGAAAGTGGCGTAATATTATTGAACGTATTATTATTATAAAAATGTGTTATAAAACGAGAAACTCTCGACAATTATTAAACATTTAATAAAAATGTCATTTTGTATATATATAACGGGTAAACTTATCGAGTTATGCGGAGTCGTTGTCACTCGAGTCCAGGTAAGTTATTATTTGTGACTTTCGTGTTGTCACGGATATATGACGATTAATATAAATGTTTCTATAACTAAATAACCCCTTAACCGTAGGGTTGAATCGGGTTATTTGGCTATATGAAATGAATATATTAATGGGCATCGTATCCTACGACGCCCATAGGTTGTGGTATATGTAAAGTGTAATAAATTGCGAGTGTATATATCGGGAAATCTGGCCAATTTGACGATATATATGAGGAATTTATTAAACTATGATATCTACCATATAGTATTTATGTGCTATGTGTTTTAGGATGGGGTGTAATCTTGAAACGGTATGTTACGTAAATAAATATGAGGATTATCAAATCGACGGATTTGGTAAACTTCGGCGATTTATTTAAATGATATATTGGGCTAATATTAGATCCATAGTTTATTTTATTATTCTTTGTGTGACCTTTTGGTTTGTCTTGAGTCGACCCACCACCCGTATGGATACCAAACGCAAACACACCAAACTAATACGAAATGGATTTTCGGAAATAAAACGGATTCTCGTCCGAGTTTGGGAATATTTTAAATTTGAGGAAATGATTTCTGAACGAGTTAATATTGTTAGGTCGTGCCGAGTCCGTAGTTGCTGTTTCGTGAGTTACTATACATCTTATTTCTACCGACTTAATCTTGCTATTTTCTGGACTTGAGGTGAGTCATAGCCCCACTTTTTACTCTTGAACTATGTTTTCAATACTTGGGGTGAGAAACGTGCAAATTATTTATGTGGACTATTATCGCTTCTATATTCTTTCTAAAACTTGCTATGCGTATGGACTAGGATGTATTGTCAGCTTTAGTCACATATATTTTGTGTGTACTATTCAAGGTTGGCTTATTTGGTTATTGATGGATTGTCAGCTTTAGTCACATGGTTCGTGTGTACTATTCAAGGTTGGCTTATTTAGATACTGTAGCGTGCACCTATAGGTTATTAATACTTCGGAGGTTATCCGAGTTTTTATTGATATTGCGGGGGTTACCCGAATATCTATGTTGGAACGGAGGGTATCCGTGTGTTAGGTTGGAGCGGAGGGTATCCGCAGGCTTTTAGCGAATCCTTAGTCTAGCTAGCAAGCATTTTGCGTATATGTCTACTATATTGTTAGATGAATTTAAACCTATGATCTCACCAGCAAAAGCTGACTTTTAGCACGTTTTCTCAGGTAATTAAGTGATGAGATGCATGCTTGGAATGGAAGGCTCGGCCAAGGCTCATTGTTTATGGATCTATTTTTCTAAACTCTGATAATTAATTTTGGACCTACTGTTATATTATTTTGGGCCTGACTCTGAATGATGTTGGGATAAATGTAAACCTTAAAACCCCGTTTTGGTTGTGTTTTTATTATGTTTACTTTATCTCGTTCTATATTGTCTTATGTTGGATACCAATCCCCGTAGCACCCCGAAAGCTTGTTGAGTCTTCCGCTGTATCAAATTTTGGGGGTGTTACAGATTGGTATCAGAGCCAAGGTTATAGAGAACTAGGTAAATAAACGCCTAAACTATAACCGTATTTTATAGAAAATGATCCTTGACCACCGCCCGCCAGCCCGCCAAGCCGAAGCATCTTCTATTATTTGAGGTATTATGAGATATTTGAGATGATTATTAGATTTGGGATTTATTGAGATGATTTGAGGTTTATGGATTTTAGTAATAAGATGGCGTTTTCGAGGAATTATATGGTCTATATGTTTTATAAACATTTTAGTAATGCGGTGTTTGAAATTCTTTTATTGAGATTATATGTTTGAACTATTTGATGAGGATTTTTAATATGGTATTATGAGTTGTGATTTAGTTGTTTTGAAACACTTACACCTACCCTACGCCGTTGTCACAGACCATGGCCTCCCATTTGCCCGATGTTGTCGAGGATATTCTTACTGCACCGGTTTTACCTGCACAGTTCACTATGGCATCTGATGACCCTTACCAGATGGCCATGCTTTCAGCTACTGTATCGCCGGCAGCTTCTACTTCAGCACTACCTGCTGCATCTACGCAGGGACCCTCATCTTCTTTAGGGCTCCCTGGTACATCGAGGCAGCTTACTCTTCATCACGCTTTGGCTCCTGTGGCCCCACGCTTTGCCCACCGAGCTACGGCACGCATGTCGGTACGCCCTACTCCATCACCTTTACAGATTGATGCTCACTCTCCTCTGTCTGAGGCGCCACCCACATCATTGCGTCGTCGTCCTAGATCACCTACTACATCTCCACATGGTTCACCTAGTAGGAGACGATGATTGATGAGGTACTCTTCCGATGAGGAGGAGGAGGAGTACGAGGGTGAGGATGAGGCTGATGACCCTGAGCAGGAGGATGACCCTCAGGAGGCTGAGCAGGGTGATGATGATGACCCTGAGGAGGAGGATGACCCTCAGGAGGATGAGATGCCTGATGATGATGATGTGTTAGTACCACCAGCTCAGGCTGAGGAGCCTGATTCACCTGTACATCCGATCGAGCCTGATTCACCTGATCATCCGTTCTTGTTTGAGTTGCCACCTGGTAGTCCTGTTGAGTCGGATGCATCTTCTAAGGTTTCTGCTGAGCATGCAGAGTTGGGTAAGATTGGCAGGTTGTGGGCTCAGATTACGGCTCTTGGTGAGAAAGTTACACATATGTCTGAGCGGATTGATAGAGTGACTGTTGAGTTTATTGGGCAGTTGAGGGTTGATATGGTTATGGCTGAGAGAAGAATTACCGAGATGAGGAGAGTTTTAATGGAGGTTCATGAGCATATCGATAGTATTCAGCGAGGTTTTATTACTGCTCGTGAGGCCGACCGCAAGCTACGGCAAAGGAATGCCGAGCTAGAGAAGGAGGTGGCTGACCTCAAGAGAGACCGAGACACCCATAGTGTGGAGCTAGGATCGTTATGGAGGGATCTTGATGGCTTGAGGCAGGAGTTGAGGAGCCTCCGCCAGCAGCGTGGCTAGTTGCTTGGATTATGTTGTATGGTTGCTTTCTTAACCGAGGAGTGTTCGGTTAGAAAAGCTAGTTATCATATTTTGATGTATTTTGTTCAGCATTCGTCTCTTTTGGAACGATTAGTATGTTTTGTGTTATCCAGTAGTTGGAACGATGTTAGATCGCTATTGTATGGTATATGATTTTGGGTATTATGAAAATTGAGTCCTTATTCGCTTTATTGATGTTACGTGGTGTATTGTTGCTATTATTTCCATGACTTGGTTTCGTTGAAAAGTTTTGTTGAGCATATCGATAAGTTCTATTGGAGACTCATGAGCTTGTATGATGTTACAGATCAATGGCACCGCGACGAAACCCTGTTAGGGCTACCAGAACTGGTCCTGCTGTGACTACTCCTGGTGGCCGAGGACGCCGACCTACTCGAAATGTTGAAACCCCTACTCCTGACAACCTGGACACCACTAACCGCAACAACAGGAATCAAAATGTTGATGTTCAGGGAGACAATGATCATGTTCCACTTAATGCACCTACTGTGGATCAAGCAATGATCAACCAACTTGTGGAACAAAGAGTTGCTGAACTACTAGCTGAGTCAAATCATTCCAACAATTCTGCTGGAACTTTTCCACATGTTCGTGCTAATGGATGTCAATACAAGGAGTTCAAGATTTGTGGACCTATTGAGTTTGGTGGAACTGAAGGAGTGGTTTACTTGGTTAGGTGGATTGAGAAGACAGAGTCAGTGTTTAATGTTAGTGGTTGTGCGGAAAATGCGAAGGTAAAGTTTGCTTCTTTTACCTTCAAGGATGAAGCTTTGACTTGGTGGAACAACTACCGAAATGCAGTTGGGAGTGATGTAGCTTATGCCATGACTTGGGAGCAATTTAAGTCTTTGCTGATTCAGACTTATTGCCCAAGGAATGAGGTCAAGAAGCTAGAGATTGAGTTTGGAACCACAAGGTGAAAGGTAATGATATGACAACCTACAATCGTCGTTACCAGGAATTAGCCTTGTTGTGCCCAGATATGGTGAAAACCGAGACTCAAAAGATCGAGAGGTATACTGATGGGTTGCCCGTAGCTACGAGAAATAATGTGATTTCTGCTAGGCCTGCAAACATCCATGAGGCAATCACAATTGCTCAAAAACTTATGGATTCGTTGGAATTAGAAGAAGCTGATAAGGAGAAGAATGGAAAGAGAAAGAGAGACCGTCACTCTAAGGGTAATGATCACCGAAGCAAGAGACAAGCTAAGATTTATGCTATTGGGAATGGAGATAAGAAGAATCAGAATGGTGATGCACCCAAGTGTGATCGTTGCCACCAGCATCATACTGGATGGTGTAGTGTGAAATGCCAGAATTGCTCAAAGAAAGGACACACAGCTAGGGATTGTAGAGCCCGACCTCTTGCTATGGTTCAGGCTGCTCCGGAGATGAGAAACAAGGCAGATGTTACTTGTTATGGGTGTGGAAAGAAGGGACACTATCGGAATGAGTGTAGAGAATCGTGGAACCGTGGAAATCAAGGCTCGGGTGGTAATGGGTACAATCATGGAAATCGTGGAGCTGGAGGAAACCGTGGACGACAAGATAATGGGGACCAAAGTGTGGGAGCTGGAGCTGCTCAGGGAAGAGTGTATGCACTCGGGAACTAGAGAGGAGAAGATCCGAACGTCGTTACTGGTACGTTCCTTCTCAATAATCGTTATGCTTCCATACTATTTGATACTGGTGCCGATAGAAGTTTTGTGTCCACTACGTTTGAACCCTTACTCGAGAAACCCCCGATGGCCTTAGGAATTGGATATGATATTGAATTAGCAAATGGAAATATAGAAAGGATTAATACTATCATTCGCGGTTGCACGTTAAATTTCTTGAACCACCCTTTCAACATAGATCTTCTACCCGTCACGTTAGGAAGTTTTGATGTCATCATTGGTATGGATTGGTTGTCGAAGTATCGTGCTCACATACTTTGCGACGAGAAGATCGTGTGTGTACCATACGGAAAGGAAGTCCTAAATATATTAGGAGACCGAAAGGATTCTAGGAGCCCATCCCGATTAGCAGTGATTTCATGTACTAAGTTGCCAAAGCTAATGGAGAAGGGATGTTACCTTTTCTTAGCTCAAATTCTGAGAAGGGAAAGACGAAGAAAAAGGAAAGGTGCATTGGAGATGTACCTATAGTTCGTGATTTTCTTGATGTATTTCCCGATGATTTGCCGGGAATCTCGCCGACTAGACAAGTGGA
This sequence comes from Artemisia argyi, assembly GCA_030686995.1. NCBI lineage: Eukaryota > Viridiplantae > Streptophyta > Magnoliopsida > Asterales > Asteraceae > Artemisia > Artemisia argyi. The sequence continues at coordinate 213,497,896 of CM060685.1, forward strand.
GTTTCAGATTGAGTTGATACCTGGTGCTGCACCTGTAGCACGAGCGCCTTATCGTCTTGCACCTACCGAGCTAGAAGAGTTGTCAAAACAATTGGCGGAGTTAGCCGAAAAAGGATTCATAAGACCAAGTTCTTCACCTTGGGGAGCCCCAGTCTTATTTGTGAAGAAGAAGGATGGATCGTTCCGTATGTGTATTGATTACCGAGAGTTGAATAAGCTAACGGTGAAGAATAGATACCCGTTACCTAGGATCGACGACTTGTTCGATCAACTTTAAGGATCGAGTGTATATTCGAAGATCGATTTGAGATCGGGATATCATCAACTTCGAGTTCGCGAGGAAGATATTCCAAAAACGGCTTTCAGAACCCGTTACGGGCATTACGAGTTTCAGGTGATGCCATTTGGGTTGACTAACGCACCGGCAATATTCATGGATCTCATGAATCGTGTGTGTAAGCCTTAATTAGACAAGTTTGTGATTGTATTCATCGATGACATTCTGATTTATTCAAAGAGTGAGAAGGAGCATGAGGAGCATCTAAGACTCATCTTAGAATTGCTCAGGAAGGAGAAACTCTATGCCAAGTTTTCGAAATGCGAATTCTGGATTCCGACGGTACAATTTTTGGGTCATGTGATTGATAGACAAGGAGTCCATGTGGATCCTGCTAAGATTGAGGCGATAAAAGATTGGGCTGCACCTACAACCCCAACCGAAGTTGGTCAATTTTTGGGTTTAGCTGGTTATTACCGAAGGTTCATAGAGGGATTTTCGAAGATAGCTAAACCATTGACCAAATTGACTCAAAAGAGTGTTACGTATGAATGGGGAGATAAAGAAGAGGAAGCATTCCAATTGCTTAAGAAGATGTTGTGTAGTGCTCCTATCTTAGCGTTACCGGAAGGTAACGAGGATTTCGTCGTCTATTGTGACGCCTCACATAAAGGATTGGGAGCCGTGTTAATGCAACGAGAGAAGGTGATAGCTTATGCTTCCCGACAGCTCAAAAAGCATGAGAAAAACTACACTACCCATGATTTGGAGCTAGGTGCTGTGGTTTTCGCTTTAAGAATATGGAAACATTACTTGTACGGAACCAAGTGTGTTGTATTTACTGACCACAAAAGTCTACAACACATCTTGAATCAAAAAGAGCTCAATATGAGACAGCGACGTTGGATTGAGTTGCTAAGCGATTATGATTGTGAAATTCGCTACCATTCTGGTAAAGCAAACGTTGTCGCTGATGCTCTTAGTCGAAAGGAAAGAATACCACCGTTACGAGCTCAGTCATTGGGAATGACTATCGTATTGCCATTACCGTCTCAAATACTTGAAGCTCAAACGGAAGTATTGAAAGCAGAAAACAGATCTGCCGAAAATACATTTGGGATGGCTGAGAATGAGAAAGGATTTGTTAAGCGTTCGGATGGATTGTTATGTTTTGGAGATCGGATTTGGGTACCTTTATATCGAGAAATTAGAGAGTTAATTATGCATGAGTCGCATAAGTCGAGGTACTCTATTCATCCTGGGTCCGACAAGATGTACCAGGATCTTAAGAAGTTCTATTGGTGGCCAAATATGAAGGCAGATATAGCATCATACGTTAGTAAATGCTTGACATGTGCTAAGGTTAAGGCTGAACACCAGAGACCGTCAGGGTTACTAACACAACCAGAACTTCCAGTATGGAAATGGGAGCGGATTACTATGGACTTCATTACCAAATTACCGAGGACAGCTAGCGGTTGTGACGCTATCTGGGTAATTGTGGATCGTCTGACAAAGTCTGCTCATTTCCTAGCAATAAGTGAAGATGATAGTGTGGATAAACTTGCGAGGTTGTATGTGAAGGAAATTATTGCGCGTCATGGAGTCCCGATATCTATTATTTCGGATCGCGATAGTCGTTTTACGTCAGCTTTGTGGCGATCACTTCAAATGGCTTTGGGGACGAGGCTTGATATGAGTACTGCATATCATCCCCAAACCGATGGTCAAAGTGAGAGGACCATTCAGACGTTAAAGGATATGCTTCGTGCATGCATCATAGACTTTGGTAAAGGCTGGGAGAAGTACTTACCCCTTGCGGAATTCTCCTATAATAATAGCTACCACACAAGTCTTAAGGCTGCACCATTCGAAGCTTTGTATGGCAGAAAGTGTCGTTCGCCTATTGGTTGGGCAGAAGTTGGAGATAGCCAACTCACAGGCCCTGAACTGATTTTGGAAACTACTGAGAAAGTAGCTCAGATTCGTGATCGATTGCAAGCAGCCAGAGATAGCCAGAAGAGCTACGCCGATCAGAGACGTAAACCCTTAGAGTTCCAGGTTGGAGACAAAGCGATGCTGAAAGTCTCGCCTTGGAAGGTTGTAATATGTTTCGGGAAACGTGGTAAACTCAACCCACGCTACATTGGATCATTTATGATCTTAGAAAGAATTGGGCCCGTGGCTTATAGGTTGGAATTACCACATGAACTGAGTAAAGTTCACGACGTGTTCCACGTTAGTAATTCGAAGAAATGTCTTTCCGATGAGATGCCTGTCATTCCAATGAAGGATATTCGTGTCGATGAGAAATTGAATTTCGTGGAAGAGCCAATTGAGATTTTAGATCGTGAAGTTAAACGACTCAAGCGAAGTCGCATTCCGCTCGTCAAGGTTCGTTGGAATTCCCGACATGGACCAGAATTTATGTGGGAACATGAGGACGAGTTCTGGAAGAGATATCCGAAGCTTTTCACTTCGTTGATGAATTTTTCCGAGAGAAACCCGGGACGGGTTTCTTCTGAGACTGGGAGGATGTGACAACCGACAATTTAGGGAGTTATTTTGAAAACCCACATTACGATTAAAGTTCGTTTGTAATTTTTAATTGAAATTTTATTTCACAACGAACTTGTAAGACCTATTTTATGGATATTTATAATTATTGATGTTATGGAATTCGTGAATTATTTTCATAATTCATTTTTGATATTATGCTCGGTGATGTATTCTTAAATTCTCACTTGGTACTACGTTGACTCCGGCACTAGGTTTACCTAACGAAAAATTTTATGATTCGTTTTACGAGTCCGACTATATTTTATTTATTTACGAGATGTTTCGTGAGATATTAAACGTTTGAAATGAGTTCGGGTTCGGGCCACATGTTTTACATTTACCCACGTTACCCGCTCCACACCGTTAGTAATATTATTATTGCTATTATTATTATTACTTTTATTATCATTATTATTATTAATAGAAAAAGAGAAAAAAATATATATATATATATATATATATATATATATATATATATATATATATATATATATATATATATATATATATATATATATATATATATATATATATATATATAAACTACATATTGGTCCTTTGGGGGCCGGTTCACACAAACCACACCAACACACCCACTCATCTCTCTCACTATCTCCCTCTTCCTCTTCTTGCAAACCCTAGCCGCCGGCTATATTTTCCGGTCGCCACCACTCCACCACCGGTTACCACCACACACAAACACCGCCACCGTAATCCAAACATCCTTCTCCACCTTTTGAAGCATTTCACGCGCCAAGAACAAGAAGCCACCACCATTTGCTTGTCCCACCGCCGCGCGTACACCACCACACCACCATTATTTTCGAAGTTTAATAATAGATCCGTGTTTTAGAAGGTGAGAAAACGCGTCATTTTTGGTTGCTCGTAAAACCAAATCGAGACCACATGGGGCTCTCGTTTGGTTGTGACTCGAGCCTTAGGCTCGTTATTACTGTGGATTGACTCTTACGAGTCGCGGCTCATAGTCGTAATATTGTTGTTATTGCCGAGACTCTTATGGGTCGATTGGTTAAATTGTTGTGCTCGTTGGAGCCTATTTGGTTACTTTTGATACTTGGTTCGAGCCCTCATGGCTCGTGATAAGTGCCACGACTCGGTCGAGTCATGTGGACTTTGGTGTGGCTTGGTAAAACCACCCGAGTAAGACATGATAACTTGGTTCGGAATATTTGTTACTTATTTGGTTGTTTACTTATTCTTTGGCCGAATACATGTGGGTCGAGACCACGTTTGGGTCTCGACATTGGATATTAAATTTTGGTATTGAGAAGTGTTGGCGAATTGTGATGTTGGGGACCGATTGTGAGACGGTCACTTAGATTGACGGAGATAGGTTAGTCGGGTGCCGTAGTCGGACCCTATTGTTGTAGCACGTGGATTGAGATTGTGTTGGACGGAGATGTTTTTGATTGTTATGACTTTTATATTACATTGGACTTGGACAATAAGCCGAGAGTCATGACTCGGACATGTGACCATTTCGTATGACTCGATAACTATTTACAATTAAAACGTAAATAATAAAACTCGTAATAATAGTTATTGATAATATAACCGTTTATATGAATATATAGATGTGAATAACGGATATATAATTATATAAACGCGTATATTAATAATAATAATAATAATCACGAGTCGTATTATAAATAATACAACTAGATATATATTAGGCTACGAAAGTGGCGTAATATTATTGAACGTATTATTATTATAAAAATGTGTTATAAAACAAGAAACTCTCGACAATTATTAAACATTTAATAAAAATGTCATTTTGTATATATATAACGGGTAAACTTATCGAGTTATGCGGAGTCGTTGTCACTCGAGTCCAGGTAAGTTATTGTTTGTGACTTTCGTGTTGTCACGGATATATGACGATTAATATAAACGTTTCTATAACTAAATAACCCCTTAACCGTAGGGTTGAATCGGGTTATTTGGCTATATGAAATGAATATATTAATGGGCATTGTATCCTACGACGCCCATAGGTTGTGGTATATGTAAAGTGTAATATATTGCGAGTGTATATATCGGGAAATCTGGCCAATTTGACGATATATATGAGGAATTTATTAAACTATGATATCTACCATATAGTATTTATGTGCTATGTGTTTTAGGATGGGGTGTAATCTTGGAACGGTATGTTACGTAAATAAATATGAGGATTATCAAATCGACGGATTTGGTAAACTTCGGCGATTTATTTAAATGATATATTGGGCTAATATTAGATCCATAGTTTATTTTATTATTCTTTGTGTGACCTTTTGGTTTGTCTTGAGTCGACCCACCACCCGTATGGATACCAAACGCAAACACACCAAACTAATACGAAATGGATTTTCGGAAATAAAACGGATTCTCGTCCGAGTTTGAGAATATTTTAAATTTGAGGAAATGATTTCTGAACGAGTTAATATTGTTAGGTCGTGCCGAGTCCGTAGTTGCTGTTTCGTGAGTTACTATACATCTTATTTCTACCGACTTATTCTTGCTATTTTCTGGACTTGAGGTGAGTCATAGCCCCACTTTTTACTCTTGAACTATGTTTTCAATACTTGGGGTGAGAAACGTGCAAATTATTTATGTGGACTATTATCGCTTCTATATTCTTTCTAAAACTTGCTATGCGTATGGACTAGGATGTATTGTCAGCTTTAGTCACATATATTTTGTGTGTACTATTCAAGGTTGGCTTATTTGGTTATTGATGGATTGTCAGCTTTAGTCACATGGTTCGTGTGTACTATTCAAGGTTGGCTTATTTAGATACTGTAGCGTGCACCTATAGGTTATTAATACTTCGGAGGTTATCCGAGTATTTATTGATATTGCGGGGGTTACCCGAATATCTATGTTGGAACGGAGGGTATCCGTGTGTTAGGTTGGAGCGGAGGGTATCCGCAGGCTTTTAGCGAATCCTTAGTCTAGCTAGCAAGCGTTTTGCGTATATGTCCACTATATTGTTAGATGAATTTAAACCTATGATCTCACCAGCGAAAGCTGACTTTTAGCACGTTTTCTCAGGTAATTAAGTGATGAGATGCATGCTTGGAATGGAAGGCTCGGCCAAGGTTCATGGTTTATGGATCTATTTTTCTAAACTCTGATAATTAATTTTGGACCTACTGTTATATTATTTTGGGCCTGACTCTGAATGATGTTGGGATAAATGTAAACCTTAAAACCCCGTTTTGGTTGTGTTTTTATTATGTTTACTTTATCTCGTTCTATATTGTCTTGTGTTGGATACCAATCCCCGTAGCACCCCGAAAGCTTGTTGAGTCTTCCGCTGTATCAAATTTTGGGGGTGTTACATTTCTGGACAGAAATTTTGAAAATAAAAAATCGTCTTTTTACGAATCATATGGGATTTTTTACGAATCCCATGGGATTTTTACGAATCCCATGAGATTTTTACAAATCCCATGGGATTTTTCAGGACGAAAATTTTGAAAAAAAAAAATCGTCTTTTTACGAATTCCACAGGACTGCCAGGTGGAGAATCGAATAAGAACGGATGGTCAGGTGAAACTGGCTCCAACTGATGTATTGGAGAATCGGGCTCTGCAGAATGAGATGAATGTGCCGGGCTGTGAGCTGGCAAACCATCATCATCAGGCATCTCCTCCTCTTGAGGATCATCATTCTACTCCTCACCCTCTTGTGGGTCATCATCCCTCTGCTCACTCTCCTGAGGGTCATCAGCCTCCTGCTTACCCTCGTACTCCTCATCCTCGTTAGAGGGGTACTCCATCAATCGTCGCCTCTGAATAGGTGAACCATGAGGTGATAGGGTAGGTGATCTAGGACGGCGACGGAATGATGTGGGTGGTGCATCTGACAGAAGAGCGCGAGCATCAAAGTGCATAGGTGGTGATGAAGGGCGCACAAGCATACGTGCCGTAGCTCAGTGGGCGAAACGTGGAGTCACACGAGCTAAAGCCTGGTGAAGTGTGAGCTGTCTCGAAGTACCAGGAAGCCCCAAATAAGATGAAGGTCCCTGTGAAGTAGGTGAAGCTGGTGGTGCGGGAGAAACTGCTGTCGGAGATGAAGTAGTTGAACGCATGGCCATCCTGTAAGGGTCATCAGGAGCCATAGTGATCTGTGTTGGGCGGTGTGTGCCAGCAAGAAGATCTCAGTAACATCAAACGAATAGGAGGCCATGGTCTGTGACAACGGCGTAGGGTAGGTGTAAGTGTTTCAAAACAACTAAACCGCAAAACTCAAATATCATACTAAAATCATCATAATAAAAACAAGAAGAACATCGATGGCCAAGGATCCCGGGTCACTCTCACCGATCCCAGCCCGAGCCGAGAGACCAACTTGGGGTCTCGGCCAAGCCTTACGACCCACAAGCCCGACCCCGAGGGTCTCGGTTAGGCTCGACTAAGAATAAAACCAAACTAAACGGACCCTAGGGGTCACACTACCACAAACAAACAACCATACCCAAGATTTCTCAACCAAACATCAATCAAAACAAAAACATATAACTGAATGCTCTCGTCACCATTATTACGAGACCAAAAGTTCTCCACAAAACCTCATAAGCTCAAAATAACATCAAGCCGAGAGCCTAGGCTCTCGGTTTCCAGTCGACACCCACAAAAGAAGTAAAAACCCGGATACCAAACTTGTTTATTATCACTTTTTATTAACACAATCACGTTTTCCCACGTATTCTAGCTTAACCCGAAACAAATGAGTTGACTCGTGACTCGGTTGTCACGAATCGAAGCAATACCGAGTCACCAAGGGTGCATGACTCGGTCATACCTACCTTTCTTCAATGTACACAAAGGGTGGTGATGAATAAACCAAAGAGGGTGGCGCGTTGAGTATTAACGAGACCAACAATGATGAGTTTGGGCGCATGTAGTAGTGGATCGGGTAGAAAATGAGATGGGGAATCGAATGGTGGTGGTCGTGTGGTGTGGTGGCTAGCGGTGAGGTGGTGGAACGGCCGTGAAGTCGGCGATGGCTAGGGTTTGGTTAGAGAGGGATAAGAGAGAGAGAGAGAGGTGGTGAAGTTATGTTTGTGTTTTGTGTTTACCAGGTTCCACAAGGACCATATGTAGCTAACTCTTTTATATAAAGAGAAAATAATAATAATAATAATAATAATAATAATAATAATAATGATGATGATGATGATGATGATGATGATGATGATGATGATGATGATGATGATGATGATGATGATGATGATGATGATGATGGGAGGGGCGGTTAGGTGTAAAACACAAGGACCATATCCGTAAACTTTTCAAAGTATCCCGACACTCTCAAACCGAGCTCGTTTTCATATCTCAAAATTTTCTCAATGCGCGTTAACTCACGCACCATTATTTTCCAAACCGTCTTTTCACGAGATTTGATCATAAATACGTTCGTAAAAATTTATAACACAACCGTTATTCAAAATTTTCAAATTGGTTAGGTTTTCCTAGTGCCGGAGTCAATGTAGTGCCTAAAAGACGTCTCTACAATAAATCACGACATATATTCCATATCCAATCAATAATTCAAATTAAACTCCACATATAATTCATAATTCAAAATCACGCGTTTAAATTTCATAAATCCATTGAGAATAAACTCAAAACATTTTATATCATTAAGTTTTTAACGTAATGCGGGTTTCAAAATAGCTCCCTAAATTGCCAGTTGTCACAATATTTATCAAGATTTAGAGTTATTTTTTTATTTTAACTTATTATATAAAAATTTGCAGTTATTTCTTTGATGTTTAACTTTTTATGTATTGGATGCGTGTTATCATAATTTTTAAAACATTATCTGATGCTGAATGGAAAGCTGGTGAAATAAATTAAATTTTCATGATTCATTTAATCGATAAATTATGCAAAAAAATAATAATTTTAGGCTAATGATTTGCACACTCAAAAAAGTTATTTGCACACTCAATGTACAAGCAGCTGAAGCACAGTTTTTAATAATATACAAGTATTTAATGCATGGATGAAGTATCCCAATCAAATTTCAAAGTGTGCAAATCAATTTTCAAAGTATGCAAATCAATTTGCAAATCAATAATGCGACAGGTATATTCAACAAGCAAATTGCATAACACAAAATTATAGAGGCTATTATTTTCAGTCATTAATTCATTAACATCTTTCATTCTTTCTAGTACATGGTAGGATAATAAGACAAAATTAGTAGCTAAGATTATGCATACTCCAATTTAACATATGCAAAATATTTAACTTATAGAAACATGTTAATTTTACATCTTCTTATCATCATAAACTTTACCCTACTTGCAGTATAAATTTTTTATTCCATCGTCACTTGTAGTATAAATTCTTGAAACCTTGAAATGTTAAATTAATGTAGTCTGCTTTAAATTACCTATAAGTATCTCTTAATACACCTTAAGTTGATCAATTATAAACTTGACAAGTTTAAAAACACACAATGTTAATTTTAAAAACACATGTTTTGTAAAAAAAACGGTTTGCATCAAAGATCGAACCAGAATTACAATTTCTTAAGTATAATTATTTGCCACTATACACTATCGCTTTAAGCGAGTATATGTCTAGCGATAAGAGGTTGTGGGTTCAAGCCACGTTGAAGACATTTGTGAAATAGGTGGTATAGGTGCCTTTCTAAAAAAAAAAAAAAAATAGGTGGTATAGATGGGAATAAACTTGTTGTTTAAAATAATATTTCTAGTAGTCTAGTACAAATATATAACATCGATTAAAAGCCATTTAGTTATGAGTGAAGTGTAAGCGATAAGGAGAAAGATTTGAAATTGGCGAGGTGTAAATGACGTGGACAACTAGAAATGACGTGTACTTTAGTTTAGTGACATAGACTACCATAGTAATCCAGTTAGTTACAATTTACTAGTCAATAAAGTAATATAAAATAGCGATGAGCAAAAGAACCAAAGAACTGGACCGAACCGAGAATCGGACCGAAACCATGAAGAACCGAACCAGAACTAGAACCAACAGTTCCGATTCTAGTTCTTGATTTTGAACCAGAACCAGAACCAGAACCAGAACCAGAACTAGCCTACTTTCAGAAAAAATCAAGCCAAACACTATAAACCCTAATCTTTAATTCATTGAAACATCCATAAATTAATAATTAATCTAAACCCAATAATATTCCAAGATCATTCAACATTCAAAACTCACATAAAAAAACTATCATCATTATCAAAACAATAGAAATAAGTTTTATATTTTGATAGACAAAGCTTTAAGTTATTTTATTTTGTTTTCTAGATTGTTATGTGTTATTTTTTTGTTATAAATATGAACAAGTGAAACTATAAAATGATTGTTTATTTGAGTTTATAGTTAAGATGTTAATTGTTATTTATTTAATTGTCAATGGTTGCAAGTTCTTAAAAAATTTATTTATTTATTTATTATTTTTTTTTTATTAGCTTAATTCATTGATGCATGAGGTTATTTTTTTTTTCTTCAAAAAAGCGGTTCCTATTCGGGTAGACCCAAAAGAACCGAAACCGGAACCAAAAATGAAACCAAAAACTATATTCGGTTCGGTTCTCGGTTCCCGCTTTTCAGAAAAATCGGTTCTCGAATCCACCGGTTACAGTTCCGGTTCCACCGGTTCTAGACCCATGTTCAATTGTTCATCCCTAATATGAAAGTAGCTTTTCTAATTGTTCAGTAATTCACAAATAGCAAAGTTTGGTAAGTTGAATGAAAAAAACAAAAGTGAACATTTTCACAAAGTTTGGTAAGTTGAATGAAAAAAACAAAGTGAACATTTTCGCAAAGTTTGGTAAGTTGAATGAGAAATGGCTTTTCTAATTGTTCAGTAATTAACAAATAACGAATTTGTATATTTCCCTTTCTTATTATATCACATAATCTCTAACAAAACCCAACAGCCAAATAACTAGACACTAACACACGTGCTCTTTGAAACATGGGTCATTTTTTTTCACAGGCCATTAGCATACATCGAACCATTCTAACCAGCAACAACTCTCAACTCAAGGGTGTCACCAATTTACATGCAGGCATTTTATCAAACAGTTGGAGTGCAACTCAATCTTATCCATAAATATAATTTCACTTGTTGTAATGACTGACCGGACCTTTGTCGGCGATATTCCGGTCACCGGAGCTGCAGTTCTTCCTTGAACCTGATGGTCATCCACATTCTATCATCTTTCATATTAGTAATACTCAGGTAATATAAATTTATATTATTTATGTTTTTATAGATTGTTTGTTTGATTATTAGTTAGTTAATTAATTATAGTTTGAATTTATGTGAGGTAATGTTGATTGATTGGTTTGATTTGTGTTTTAATTCATTGGGCGAGTATTTGACTTAGATGTACGCGGTCTAACCGGAGTGTCTCCGTGGCCGTTTTACGGGCCACTGCTAAGATGTGTACCTAGTGAAAGTTTCAAAATAAGCCAAAGAAAGTGAGCTTATGAAACATAAGCCCAAAACCAAATAAACCGTAAGCAGGCTATATAAGCCGAAACAAACACCCCCTTATTAAGCAGAAAAACACTTTTTTCATCCAAGTTGCTTATTTTGTGTTAGATATTTCATAAATGACTTTTTACTCTCGTATTTAACCATTTTATAAGCCGAAACAAACACCCCCTTATTAAACATTTTATAAATGAACTTGATTGAAAATGTTGTTGTCTAAAATAAGCAAATCCAAACACCGGTTCCAAAAGTGCTTATTTTTAATAGAATGGTTTTAGGTTAATATCAAATAAACAATACGAAATAAACAGAAATTGTGTGGGTGGATAAATGGCTTTTCTGCTTAAAAAAGCGGAAAGCAGAAAAATAAGCAATCACGAACACCTTATTGAGGCATCGGAGATAAAATATTTGTAGCTGAAACGGTTAGCTAAGATGTGACATTCTAGCTGGTTATTAAAAAGTTATTTCGGCTAACTTATGTCTGGTAACCTCTTTCAAAATGACACAAAAGCAAAAACCTTACATTGTACAATGTTTTCAACTTCGATACCTTAAATTGAGATAAAAAGAAAGTTGAATACCTGATAGTTAAATTGGCTTAAAGTATGATACTTTCTGTGCCATTTTCCACTTTGATTAATAAATGTTCTGAAATTCTTACATAAGGTAAGCATTGATGCTTTGATTTGCGTGATTGTGCTAATTTAGCAACATTGCTATTAATTATGCAGTTTGATTTGTTAATTGATTAGTGGAAGTTGCAAATTTATGCGATGCGTTAAGCTTGATGCATTGATCATATGTGTATTAACTAGGGATTTGTTTTGGCTTTAGTTCTGTTATTGTGTTCTATACTGGTTGTTAATGTTAATCATGCAACACTGATGTTGAGTGCTTACTATGTCAGAATCCATTTATTGATTTAAGTATATGCTGTTTGAGCTGTAAAATTTTCCATTTTGTGGGTCCTGTTTATGAGGATTTTGTGTATATTGGACTTTGGATGGAGATGATAGACGAGTAAAATAGATTTAAAGCTCTTTTGTTTTTATTTTGTGTGTGCGTGTTAATTTCTTATTATTTTGTGTGTGCGTGTTAATTTCTTATTGTTTTGGATGTTTCAGCTTTACAGGTTAAGTGAAGTTCAATCACTTTGCGTATCCGAAGGTTCTGAATCGACGAAAGAGGTATGCCATTGCACTTGGTTCGTATCAGTTATTGTGCCTATAGACTGTAGGTTTATGTATTTTGTCTGATCAAACTTGCTTAAACGAAATCACATGTATTCTTCTAGTATGTTTCCTTATTGTTTTGTAACTGTTGGTATTCTTACAATTGAAACAGAAAACTTATTCAAAGGGAATCACTATCCAATTTAAAGACGAGGAGGAAAGTAGCTCCTTCCATGGTGCATTTGAGCAATGGAAAAAGGAAGTAGTTATTCAAGGTCTGTAAACTTATTCAAAGATAATTCATCATATTGCGTTGGCACCAGGTCTATAAATGCTTGTACTTTTCTTTATCATCTGATGACATAAAATAGAAAAGTGTTTGTTTTTTTTTTGAATTACTGTAGAATAGTTTTGGTAATTACGTTCCGTCAAAGTTATATTTTGAAGGAGTAAATGACTTGATTATTTATTGTTTCTTTTTTACAGGACCAAGTTTAGCAAATGGAACGGTGTCTTCCTCCAAAAGCAAGTTTGATGATAAAATTGAAGCATCTTCTGCTAAGATGTATTTCCATTACTGCGGGCAACTGCTTCATCAGCAAAATATGATGCAGGATTATGTGAGGACAGGTGAATATACCATCTTTCTTGTTCTGTTTTTGAGGCACATGTACCGCATTGTGCTGTTAAGGTGTCTTGCAATTCATTTAAATAATTATGTCTCATATGATTTTTTGGCCCTCAATGGAGCTGAAATGTATGATTAATGCTGCTTTCTTCGCGGTTATTGAGAACCAAGTAGATTTTGCTGGATGGGTAGTGGTTGATGTTGGTGCTGGAAGTGGCATACTATCATTGTTTGCTGCACAGGTGTTACTATTGAATACTATAGAGGGTGTTTAGATTTGCATTTTCAGATCCTCTGATTTTTGGGACTTGAAATTGCGATAATCAGTGTTCAATGTATGATTAATATTGCTTTCTTTTTTAGGTTCCAACTATGCCGTGGTTATAGAGAACCAAGTAGATTTTGCTGGACGGGTAGTGGTTGATGTTGGTGCTGGAAGCGGCATACTATCATTGTTTGCTGCACAGCTGTTACTATTGAATACTATAGGGGGTGTTTAGATTTGCATTTTTGGATCCTCTGATTTTTGGGACTTGAAATTGCGAATTACATATTCTGGCTCTAAGTATGTTGGGATCAAAATATATTTTCTTAACCTTTTGTACCAGCTACTTCAAAACCAAACAATCATCCCTTTTTTTGACCCAATCTTGGAATCCTTATATATCCATTTCATAAAGTCTACATCCAAACACCAACACAGTATCATTTACTCTTATTGAGAAATGTGATGTCACATGTATCGATTAAAAACACAGTTTCTCATCCTCTTTGTTTAGGCTGGTGCAAAACATGTTTATGCTGTGGAAGCATCGGAAATGGCTGACTATGCTCAAAAGCTTATTGCTGGGAATTGTCTGTTGGCACAACGAATTATGGTTAGTGCCCTTAGTACAAGCTTGGTTGCTTATATTGTTGGATGCTTATCATTTCAAATTATAAAATAATTTGCCAACACGAGGTTTACAAGAATCTTTTATGTTTATTGATCACATTCTTCTTTTTGAAACTAGTACTGGTGTCCTGTCCACACTTTCTGTTATTAAAAGTATTGGTGACCTGTCCACACTTTCTGGGAGGCTTTCACCTTTGAACCTTTTATTTATCCCCTTGACACGTAAAAGATGAAACATAACCAGATTAACCCATTCATTGGTAAATGGGTCCAAATTCCCACGGGAGCTTTTCCAGCTAAGTTTTATTATTGAGCAGTTAACAGTAGATATGTCTAAATGAACACAAGTACCATAACGTTCCAAAAATCTACCATAACAAGTGCGCCATAATTCAGATAACTAATACAGTACTAAAACAAGTTACAAATAAAGGATTGGTGATTAGAGAATAAAGATGTGCATAGGGGTGGAAACGAGCCGAGCCGCTCGTGAAAAGCTCGAGCTCCGGAGCTGCAGTTCTTCCTTGAACATTCTATCATCTTTCATATTAGTAATACTCAGGTAATATAAATTTATATTATTTATGTGTTTATAAATTGTTTGTTTGGTTATTAGTTAATTAATTAATTATAGTTTGAATTTATGTGAGGTAATGTTGATTGATTGATTGATTTGAATCAGGGTTTTTGTTTTTGGTTTGATTTGTGTTTTAATTCATTGGGCGAGTATTTGACTTAGATACTAGTGAGGTTTAAACCCGAGACCTAATGTGAGGGGTTTAGGTACTAGGCCATTTGGTGGTGGTTTTAATTTTTTTCTGTTTATGTTTTGGCTTAAAAGATAAAATAACAGGGTGTTTGGGAATGCTTATCTCTGCTTTTCTGCTTATTTTTCAGCGGAAAAGCACTTATAAGTTTTTTTGTAATTATCCAAACGCTTTTTAAATTTCTGCTTAATTTTATGTTGTGTAAAATTTTCCATTTTGTGGGGCATATTTATGAGGATTTGTGTATAATGGATTTTGGATATAGATGATAGATTGGATGAAATGGATTCCAAGTTTTTTTTGGTTTTGTGTGTATGTGTTAATTTCTTACGGTTTTGGTGGTTTCAGCTTTACAGGTTAAGTGAAGTTCAATCACTTTGTGTATCAGAAGGTTCTGAAACAACGAAAGAGGTATGTGAAATTTTGCTAATTTGTGTTATTTATTGTGACTTGTACGTGTATATTATTTCTCTAATCGAGCCAGTTTAGTTGATATCCTGATATGAGTATATTTTTAGCATGTTTTTCTGTTGCTTATGCTCAGATACTGCTTTCCTGGTCATTTCAATAGATATAATAAAACATGCTGCCATACTTAATTATATGAGTATAATTATGATGTGCGGTACACATACATTGGTAGATTGTGACTGTTGGTATTTGTACTTTTGAAACAGAAAACTTATTCAAAGGGAATCACTATTCAATTTAAAGACGAGGAGGAAAGTAGCTCCTTCCATGGTGCATTTGAGCAATGGACAAAGGAAGTAGTTATTCAAGGTCTGTTAAATTATTCAAAGATTATACTTCATATTGCGCTGATACCGGCTTTATAAATGCTTGTACTTTCCTTTATCATCTGACTACATATATTGACATATAATAGAAGAGAGCGTTTTTTTTTTTATAACTGAAGGATGGTTATGGTAATTACATTGCATGAAAGTTATGTTCTTGAAGGAGTAAATGACTAGATTATTTATTGTTTCTTTTTACAGGATCAAGTTTAGCAAATGGAACAGTGTCTTCCTCCAAAAGCAAGTTCGATGATAAAATTGAAGCATCATCTGCTAAGATGTATTTCCATTACTACGGGCAACTGCTTCATCAGCAAAATATGATGCAGGATTATGTGAGGACAGGTGAATATACGATTTTGTTCTGTTTTTGAGGCACATGTGTCACATTGTGCTGTTAGGTTGTACTAATTCATTTAAATACGCATGGCTCACATGACTTTTTTAGGCTTCCACGGAGCTGAATGTATGATTAATGTTGCTTTCCTTTTTAGGTTCCTACTATGCTGCTGTTATTGAGAACCAAGTAGATTTTGCTGGACAGGTAGTGGTTGATGTTGGCGCTGGAAGCGGCATACTATCATTGTTTGCTGCACAGGTGTTACTAATGAATACTATAGGGGGTGGTTAGATTTGCATTTTGGTATCCTCTGATTGTTGGGACTTGAAATTGCGATAATCAGTGTTTAATGTTTCGATATACATATTGTGGTTATAAATGTATAGGGATCAAAATATATAATTTTTTAACTAGTTTTGTACACCAGACAATCAAGTTTAAAATATAGTTACTTATGTATCCCTTTGTTTGACCCAATCCCGGAATCTTTATATTTCCATTTCATAAAACCCACATCCAAACAGCAAAACACTTTCACGTACTCTTATTGAGAAATGTGATGTCACATGTATCGACTAATTACACAGTTCATAATCCTCTTTGTTTCTTATCTTGTTTAGGCTGGCGCAAAGCATGTTTATGCTGTGGAAGCATCGGAAATGGCTGACTATGCTCAAAAGCTTATATTGCTGGGAATCCTCTCTTGGCAGAACGAATTACGGTTAGTGCCCTTAATACAAGCTTGTTTGCTTATATTGTTTGATGCTTATCATTTGGATGTATTCTTGGCACCGTCATGTAGGTTATCAAGGGCAAAGTTGAAGACATAGAATTGCCTGAGAAAGCCGATATATTGATCTCAGAGCCTATGGGTAAGCTCACATGTCATGTTCATATTGTCTTATGAATGTTTATTTGATGAATAGTTGTTTACTTGTGTATGCAATTTAGTTGGTAAAATGGCTGGTTTTTCTATAATGTTCTTCTTTACAGGCAAGTTGTTAGTGAATGAAAGAATGCTCGAGTCCTATGTCATTGCAAGAGATCGTTTTCTTGTCCCACATGGGAAAATGTTCCCTAGTGTTGGAAGGTGATTTTAACTTAATGATGCATTCTCATGTTATCATGATTTATAGGCATTTTTTTTATTTTAACTTAATATATAAAAAATTGCAGTTACTGTATCTCTTTGATGTTTGACTTTCTATGCATTGGACGCGTGTTAGCATAGTTTTAAAACATAATATATAAGAAGTCAAAGTGATATCTTGTACTTGCCATATATGCCTTTTGACGTAGGCTTAATGTTATCGCTGTGTTTGTTTTATTTTGTAGAATTCACATGGCACCATTTAGTGATGAGTATCTCTATGTTGAAATTGCAAACAAGGTATGATCTATTTTATTCTTTGTGATTCATTTTGTATCGTTTGTAATGCTTTCTTGTTTTTTTGCTCATTTATCCTTGGACAATTTATAGAATGTTCAATGCTGATTCTCATGAAACATTTGGACATTAGAGTAGATCAAGAGTATCTTGATTATTATATGCGGAAAGTGAAAATGTTCTTCATCCTTGTTTGTGCATGCAGGCCTGTTTTGGCAGCAACAGAACTATTATGGGGTTGATTTGACAGCTTTACACGGAACTGCATTTCATGGATATTTTTCACAGGTTTGTCTTGGCTGCATAAATTGCAAAATAACCGAACATGTTTTACATTTGCCATTAATGTTAACACGAGTTTTATGAGAACTTTTATGTTTAATGACACCTTCTGTTCGCAAACAACTACTTCAGGTTTCTTGTATTGCTGTATTGATGTTCCGTGATCGGTTTGAACCCTGATAGGATTTCTGCAGCGTCCTTTTTTCAACCAGGCTTTATTATCAAACACTTACTACTAGAACCGTTTAATTGAACCCAAGTATTGTGATGCTCTAAATATCAACCATAAAAAATGTACCATAACTTTGATAAAATGACTAAAACAGGTTGCAAAAAGCTTAGAAGTGTTAAACTTTGGAAGATTAAAAGATTGGGGATTAAGAATTAAAGGACCGGAGATTAGAGAATCGGGATGTATGTACAGTAAAACCTCTATAAATTAATAGAGTTGGGACCGGGATATTTTATTAATTTAGCGAGATTTTATTATATCGATAAATTAATAATTTATTAATTTAAAGAGGTTCTACATACGGCATTTAGATTTTCAAATGTAATATAATAGTTACAATGTATATAGTCATGAGAGATGAAAATAAATTTGAAAAATCAGTTCCAATTAAAATTTAATGAATTCATATTCACACTTTTTGAAAATAAAATTAACATATTTTGTTGCAATACGAGAAGACAACATACTAACAGTTTAGTGCAATAAGAAAATTTTGAGATAAACAGATTTGAAGTTCAACAAAAAATAATAAGTGACAATAAATTCATTTTTAGTAAACAATCTTAGTATTTTGAAGTATATCTCACACACACACACATATACATATATGGAATTTTTAGTAATTATTAATTTATAGTTTCATTGGGACTAATATATATACATTGGGGTTTTAAAAAAATTATTATCTTATTATTTTATCGATTGGAGTCCAAATTTGTACTGGTCCCAAGTTGGGACCGGACAAATTATTAATTTTATCGAGGTTATTAATTTATCGAGTATTAATTTATAGAGGTTTTACTGTATATTAAAAAAAAGAGTAAATTACATAAATGGTCACTATGGTTTGTCGGTTTTTGCACATTTAGTCACTGAACTTTTTTTTCACCGGGTCTAGTCATTGAAGTTTCAAATGGATACAGATCCATTCCAATTTCATTACATAAAATGGACATTCTGGGTTTGCTAAAATTACATAAATGGTCACTGAGGTTGACTGAATCCATAACTATTTGAAACCTTAATGACTGAACTTGGTGAAAAAAAAGTTCAGCGACTAAATCTGCAAAAACCGACAGACCATAGTGACCAGTTATGTAATTAACTCTAAAAAATTTAATAAAGAAGGAAGTATTAAGCCTAGTTTCTAACAGTGGGAAGATTCACTGGGGAGGTATAGGGTATTTATAATATCATCTGTAGGATTATTTGATGCTAGCGAAAAGTATGCAAGATTACACTCTTCAAAATTACTAGAATATGCCATATATATTCAAATGCACAAGTTATAAGGGGATCAAAATTACGGAATTCGCTTGTTTTTTTTAGTTTATTTAATGGCTTTTTGATGTTGAATTTTGTTCTTGTCATTTCTCTTTCACTTGTTTAAAGTATGGTTATGTTTGATACTGTTTGCAGCCAGTGGTTGATGGTTTTGATCAAAGGCTATTAGTTGCGCCTGCAATTTCGCATGTCATCAATTTTACTACTGTCAAGGTATTGTGTAACACCCCCAATTCATGGATGCAGCGGAATTCGAACTGGGTGTTACTTGACGGCACAATAGTCACAATAATAGAAAACGAACTCTAACCGAGTCGTATTAAAAAGATTTATCATTCAAATTATATAAATATCAGAGGTTACAAAATGAGGTCCCAATTGGTTCCATGTTTACAAATCACATTAAGTGAGTTTTTGAATGATAAGTAAATTTATAGCCCTCTTGAGTATCCGTGTCCTTCCGTGCCATCCTTGATCGTCATGAACCTGAAATACATGCTTGAGAGGTCAACACAAAGGTTGAGTGATATTCATAGAGTTTGTTAAATCGTTTGAACACAATATGTTGGTAGTGTGAGTTATAGGCTCACACCAATGTTTGGAAAACAAAACAGGTAGGCTACGTTATTATACGCCCGGAACAGTTATTAGACACTAAGCTTATGACACCATAACGTTAACGTGTACCAATATCGATCGGCAGATTTATCCCGGTAGGTACTTTGCTAACATACCTAAATCTCAAATATTAATGCATTTGTTTGAACTTAGTCAATACAAATGGGATTCGTCAATCCCAATAGGCCTATTCACAATATTTGCGCTCACTATTGCTAGTGATTAAATGGTTCATAATAAGGGATCTCGGTTTAGCAAGGTTGGTACTTAGTGATAATAAAACAATCAGGCAAGCATACAATTTAAAAACATTGTGCTCGGTTAAAATAGCATGTATTCCCCCCAAGGGTTTGTAAAACAATTAAGTAATGGAAAGTGGGGCTATGAACTCACCTTAAGTAAGATAGCAAGTAATGAATGTAACGGTTGAATCGTGAAGGTTTCTACGAGCAACCTATAATAGAATGTTGTGACTTAGGATCGGAGTAAAGGATATGAAGTAGTGCCTATATATATATCTTGCATTTAGTCCATGATGTGGTATGATGTATATTGTATGTCCTTGAAAGAAAAGATTCATGAACATGTATGTTTTGTATATCGTTTACTACCTTTCGGGCTGACATATTTCAGAAGTCATGTTAGTAAGCGTTCGAGGAGCCAGGACACTTTAACTCGTAAATCCACAACTCATCTCGACGGCTTACATAATGAACTCCTCACATGAGGCTCCCTACTATTGTAGTAGTTGATAAAATATATAGATATAAGTTTTGATCCGAAAAGTTTACATGTCCAATATTTGAATAAACTTAGGAAAGTTTATTAGTACATGAAGATTGTTATTAGGGGTAGTTTCATAAGTCTTGAATGACCATTTTCTCTTGGTAATATCTCATGGTTTCCTTTTAAGTGAAGTAGATCCAAATTGCTTGTTCATGTTATCGCCTAATTCATTGTTTCATGTTTACGCCTTTGTAAGTTTACTTGGTCATTTCGTCATGGCCTAGCCATGACCTTTGGTCCTTGTTCCAAGGTCATGAGACTCAACCTTGGCTCTAGCCATGGTGGTGGTCTTGTTTATAGGTCATAAGACCTCTTGTTCCTTTTAAAGTATAACCAATATATAGTGACTTGTATATATGTAATTAGCTGTTAAGAAACTGAGAAATATCTCACTCAGAAGGCGTTTTCAAGGCTCGAGCCTCTTTATTCCTGAATGAAATCGTGATTCCGGACAACTTTCGTGTTTTAACTTTTTCATGAATCGGACCAGAAAGGCCTCTTTTTGCGTGTTTAAAGTTTCTGTAACAGAAAGTTTTGGCAGTTTTGCCGGAAATCTTTGGTAACTTCAAATGGGCGTAACTTTTGACTCGTATACTCTTTTTAGGTGGTTCAAATTGCTATGGTTTCCTTGTTAAGTCTTCTACTGTAATATGTAATAATCCAATAACAAATTTTTACCATTTTGATCAGGTCTTACCAAGAAATTCACTAGTTTGCTTGTTTTAGTAACTTATCTTAACAATCAAGTACAACAACATGTTTTAGTCATTTTTATACACCATGGACATTCATACAAGATATAATATAGCATGAATAATATGTAAATAACATGAACATGATTATTCAACAAGAAGCATGTTAGGGTTTGGCTTACAACTTTTGGCTTTCAAAGATGAAAGGAAGTTAACATGTAAGGATAGGACTTTGATAGACTTGCTTCAACCCACTTCACTTCATGCAATCTTTCTACTCTTGTAATCTTGAAAGAGAGATGATGAAAATTGAGGTGACTTGAGTGGATTCAAACTCAAGAGAAATCACCAAAGTTTCTAAGGATTTGAAGTAGTTTTGATGAATCAAAACTAAACTAGGGTTTATGTATGGATATTGCACTTGATTTCTTGGATGGAACTTGAAGTAAATGAGCTAAGGATGAGATGATGGTGTGTTTTTATGTGTGTGGGTCGTTGGAATGGCCAAGGAGGGGAAGAGAAGGCTTAAATAAGGTCTTGAGGAGGTTAGAACCTTGACTAGTCAACACTTGCTCACCAAGTTGAACACATGTTCACATCTTAAGGCTTAAAGCATGGGATTAAGCCACCTAGGGGCTGAATCCCCCCCCCCTAGGTCGGTTTGCCAACCTTGGGGAGCAAGGGTGGACTTTTGATGATATTATCCAAGTTATTGAGTTAGTTTTGGCTCCGTAAAATGCTAACCGTAAATGGTTAAGCCACGAAACGTAAAACCGGGTATCGTAAAAATACGAAACTTGGAAGAATGGTTAAACATGTCAAAATACTCCATAATAAAATATAAAATGAGTGGTAGGTGTCATTTGGGTGGTAAACCCTGCTAAAAACTGGAAACACGGGTCGAAAACGCGTAATACGTAAAATGTACGAATATTGCGTAAAATTGAGAAAAGTAAAATGTTACTTTTCTAATATGTTATAAATGATTTAAAATGACTTATAATGTCTAGACTGGGCTCAGTCTAGTGTCGGTTGGTATTAAATGTCTTTTAGACATCAAACCGTAAGCCTAAAAATCACGAAATGACTTATAACATCAAGGGATGATTTTTGGTCAATGGAGGAGGGAAAAATATGTTGACTTATTCTAATAAGTTGAAAACTCAAATCGTCTTAGAAACGCGGTGCAGGTATAGGCTAGGGTTACGGCTGAGTAAAAACGCGTAAAACTGAAAATTCCAGTTTTTCACGGCCGAGGTTTATTCTGGTCATATTTTTCTCAGTCATGATTTATTCTCAAATAAATCATGAGTGTGTTAAACATTTTTCTGATGTGGGGTCACCTGACGGGATCAAATTTCGTTGTGCGTGGAATTTCTGAATGACGTTTTACCCTAAAACGGGTAATTCCTTAATAACTTTCACGAAAATGATCTGACGAATGTCAAACATTTAATTTGCCGTGGAAATGATTTATCACTCGAGAATATCAAATAAAAATCAACTTTCGGGAAAATTTTGGGAAAAATGAATAGTAAAAGTGAATAGTGAAATTTTCCGGGAATAGTAATTATCCTGAAAATGTGAATTGTTACATATTGCTCTTTTTAATTGCTAATCATAGTAGATAATGTTACCCTGTGTCCTCCTTGAATATTTCTATGATGTTCTTTCAAAAGATAACTATGTGTTCTAAAGTGAAGCTCGGAGCTAAAAGCATAAAAGATCTTGGTGCTATTATGCCGAGACAACTCGAGCTCATAAACATTTTAAAAATCCTAATATAACCTAAAAAGGATATTTATGCTTGATTCATGTCACTAAATGAAAATACACATCACAATTGCTCTATAATGTCATTTTCAGGAAGAGGACTTGTACGAAATCAACATTCCTTTGAAATTCACCGCCTCTGTCGGAACAATAATACATGGTTTGGCATGTTGGTTTGATGTTCTATTTAATGGCAGGTAATAGTTTATATGCTTATGAATAATGAACGCGAATCTTATTTAATATGGATCGAAAAGGGTTCTCTTTTGTCGAAAGAATGATAATTATCATTTTAATATTTAGTGTTAAGTATGGTTAAAAAACTCTTTTTTTAATTTTATTACTTCACAAAAAAGTACAAAGATCCATTTAATGTACATGGGACATTCCCCATTACATTCTAACCTTGGATCCCACAAATTAGCTAACTTTGATCAAGCATTCTATGACTACATTCTACTTATGACAATACAACAACAAAAGAGTACAAACCAAATACTACTTTATACTGTGCTTCTCTTCAAACTTATCTTCCATTTCCTCTCTACTTCTAAGACTGTCATTGAATCTTTGACATGGAAGCTCATCATTCTCTTTACTGTTTCAACAATACTTTGCACTAAACCATCCTCTGTTCTTGTACCTTTGTTAAACAATCTGTTATTTCTCTCTTGCCACACATAGTATACTGCTGCACCAATCATAATCCTCCTCAAGATATTCCAAATGTTATTATTAGCAGTCAACAGTGAGATCTCTTCAATAATAGTCTTCCAATTAAGAGAAAATCTTTTATCAAGTAAAACATGCACTTCAGACCAAAATGCACTTGTGTAATCACATTTGAAGAATAGGTGTTCATGAGAATCCATACATTTCTTGCATAATGCACACTCCATGACCTCATTCATTCTCCATTTTGCAATCTTGTCTTGTGTCATCAATCTTTCCTGCACAGCCATCCATAGCACAAAGGTATGTCATTCCAGACTGTTTTAGTCTTGTTTTTAGTTTTCAGTCCAGACCTAGTCACCCACACAGCCTCATCACAAACATCTTCATTAAGTTCTGGAACCTGTATGTTACTTACTTGAGGATATTTAGTTAACCATTCAGCTGGCCAACACCATTCACCTTGTATGATTAGATCAGCAACAGAGCTGTTTGCTTTAAACCTTGCATCATAAATCTCTATTGCAGATAAGAAATCACATAAAGGACCTTCTAAGCACCACTTATCATACCAAGCTAATGTTGTCTTCCCATTTCCCAGCTTAAAATATATGTGTTTTCTAACCTTATCCCTTAGGTTTAAAATACTCTTCCATCCTCTACTACAATTCTTCTCACAAGGCACCTCCCAAACACTCATACCTTTCAATTTCTCAACATTAATCCATTTAACCCACATATTATCCTTTTTAGCTGCAATGTTCCACAATTGCTTTATAACAAGAACTTCATTCCAGTTTTGAAGATTTTTAAGACCTAGTCCACCCTGATCAACCAAAGGTTTACAATCAGTTATACTTAGTTGTTTTGTGATATGAGGAACACCTAAGTATCTAACTGGTAATTTCCCAATGGTGAAAGGAAGAATTTGAGTAATAGCTAGTTTTTCAGGTTCAGAAAGTCCACCAAAAAAGATACTCCCTCCATCCAATATTAAATGTCCTGTTTGACTTTTTAAAGTCTTTTTTTCTCAACTTTGACCTTAAATATTTTTGTTTATCTAATATAATATTTGATACAAAATATATGAATGAATTAAGTTTTAAATATATTTTCATTGCGTATAATTTTTATCAAATACTATATAACACAAGCAAAAATATTTAAGGTCAAAGTTGATAAAGAAAGACTTCAAAAGTCCAACCTAGACATTTAATATGGGACGGGGGGAGTAGTACTTTTCTGCATATTCACTTTCAAACCAGAATACCTACTAAACTCTTCAAGAGATTTCTTTATTACACTTACAGATCTGCAATCCCCATGACTGAACACAATAAGATCATCAGCAAATCCTAAATGTGTTATTCTAAGTTTTTTACATCCTTGATGATATTTGAATTGATCAACATGCTCAATATTCTTCCTCATTACCAGATTTAGTACCTCCATAGCCATTGTGAATAGATAAGGGGAGATGGGGTCTCCTTATCTTAAACCTCTATCACCACTAAAATATCCTACTCTCTCCCCATTTACATTGATAGAAAACTCAGTAGTTGTAACACATGTCATTATCCATCCAACCATCTTACTATGAAACCCAAATCTTTCCAAAACATTCTTCAAAAACTGCCAATCCACTGTGTCATAGGCTTTTTGTAAATCTATCTTAAGAGCACATTTTTTGACAGATTGTTTCCTATTATACCCTCTAAGGAGCTCTTGTGCTAATAAGATATTATCAGTGATTTGTCTGCCAGCTATGAAAGCACTTTGATTATCATTTACTAACTTTCCTAACACCCCTTTAATCCTTGATGTCATAATCTTGCTAATGCACTTATACAAGACATTACAACAAGCTATAGGTCTAAAATCAAAAACCTTGTTGGGTGTTGCTATCTTAGGAACAAGTGAAATTAAAGTAGCATTTACCTTACCTAGAAGTTTCCCAGAATTGAAGAATTCCTGAATAGCCAAACATACTTCTTTCCCAACAACATCCCAAGCAGCCTTAAAAAACTTTGAAGTAAACCCATCTGGTCCAGGAGCTTTAGAATCTTCAATTTCAAACATAGCTTCTTTAATCTCCTTATCCAAAACAGGTCTTATCATATCCTCAGCTTCACTCTCTGACAATTTGCAACTGAACTCAACAAACTCCTATGCTATCCTTGGTCCCAAGAAACTTTTCAAAGTGCTTAATGAATTGTTCTGCAACCTGATCATTCTCAAAACTATTACCACTTTCCTCACAAATCTGCATTATTCTACTCGTATGTTGTCTGCCTTTGATTATCTTGTGAAAAAATGTAGAATTTCTATCACCTTCCTTTAACCATTCAATTTTTGCTTTTTGCCATAACAAACTCTCTTCATCTTTAACTGCTTCTCAGTATTCCTGGAGAATTTTACAGCTTTGTTCTTTGAGCTTTTCAAAATGTGGATTTTTATCAACTTCCCCTTGAATTTCTTTTATCCTACTTCTCAAGTTTTCTACCCTTTCATGAACATTCCCATTCTTCCATCCCAACTGACTTAGTTTTTTCTTGAGCATTTTCATTTTCTTCACAACTTTATACATCTGATATCCTTCAATATCTTTCTTCCATTCTGATAGCACCAGCGGTAGAAACTCCTTTTCAGTCACAAAATTAACCATTCTGAATGCTTTCTTCTTCTGAACACCTCCCTTAGGGATTATCATGATTGCAGGTGAATGATCTGAAATGAGATATGGCATGAATATACTGTGTGCATCAGGGTATTTATCCAAGAAATCTTCATTGATCATGATCCTATCCAGTTTCTTCAAAGTTCTGGAATTTGGATTTCTCAAACTTTTTGTCCAGGTAAACTGTAAACCTGAACTACACATATCTTCAATCTCCAATTCTTCAACACAGCTTCTAAACTCAATCATATCATTTGATGAAATAGAACTTCCATTAGAATGTTCTTTTGGATCTAACGTAACATTGAAATCCCCACTAATCACCCATGGTTGCGGGTTGCCTATTTATAATCTGCCTATAAGCACCCAATTCTTTCCATAGTTTTCTTCTTTCAACCCCTGAGTTACTTGCATACACAAAGGAGCAGAAAAACTTTGACTTTTGGCAAATGGTTTCAAATAAGAATAACATACTCTGTTTAGTCTTTGCAATTAACCATGCTGTTACTTTATTTTGATTCCACCCCACCATGATTCTGCATCCCTTGTTGTCTTCAGCATTAGTCACAAACTCCCCTTTACCAAATACAGCTTGACCCATTTTATTGACTTTTGGGAATTTCACAATTGCAATGCGTTAAAATCTTTACTTTTGGCAACTTTTAACTTGTTTTTTATCCCTTAAACATATTTGACTCGTTTTTATAACTGGTGTTTTGACTTGGCCTAATTTTTTTTTATCTCGACTAATTTTGTTTCTACAAAAAATGTTTTGACCTACAGCACGGTACAAAGGTGGCTGACAACGGCTCCTGGTGCACCTATGACTCACTGATACCAACTACGCTGTGTTTTGTCTCAACCCATATACGTCCTGCCCGGGCAAGAAATCACTGGTCATCTTCACATGATTGCACATAGTGCTCAGAGTTACACTATTAACTTAACCATGTCAGGTTTGTTGTCGAACTGCAATTTTCATTTTTCTTTCATTTTGCAAGTGTATTACGCCTATAGTTGTATTAGTTAGATAGTAAATAGTTGTTTCAAGCGTTTAACAAATTTTGGTTACAATAAATTACAAAAAGCATTCCTGTGGTTTGGTGAAATTATGGAAATCATCCCTCGCAGATACCATTTTGCATAAATGATCCTTAAATGAGGTGTTTATTTTCAGTTTTGGTTCCTAACTGCTGATCTTTTGTTACCAAAAGCGAATCTAGTTACGTACTCGAGGGACCAAAAGTGAATGCAACAAGTTCATTGAAGAACTATTTATGCAAACAGTATTGGCAAGTGATGATTTCTGTATTTTTACTAAACCACAAGGAAGATTTCTGTAATTTTTTCTCTATTCGTTCAGTTATCTGAAAAATTAATGCATGAAACAACGAATATGACATCTTGCAAAAGAAAGAAGAGACGGTTTGTGAGATGCATCTAAAAGTCTCTTTAGTTTAGGTTAAATGATTGGTAATTAATTAAGTAATTGTGAGATGCCTTTCCCTTGCTTTGTTTGCTTGCTTTGATTGTCTTGCCCCTTGTTTTTTGTTTGGTGCTCTGTTTTTATATGTTTGTCTTTTGTCCTAGGCCCCTTGTTTGTTGGATTCATGCTTCTATTTGCTTTTACTTGTTGCTCTTTTGTTCCTTGGCACTTTTTTCCGGTTCTCTATCACTCGCACTTAGGTCTCCCTGGAAGCAGTCTCTCTACTCCTAGGTTTTACTTGGGGTAGGGGGTAGGATCTGTCTACATTTCTACCTCCCCCATACCTCGCTTTCGCGGGATTGGGTATGTTGTTGTTGTAGTTCGTGGTAGCTGAATATGTGTATCTGAATGACATTAATCAGATCATCAAGTTACAAATGCAATACAAACACTCCGTGACATTTTTTTGATTTGTGCTGTGTAGCTAAAATGTGGGGCCCAGGTGCTGAACAAGGAGGAATACTACAAACGTCAAGCTGTAGATTGGATCTAAAAGAGCCATATTATCGAATGTCACAACCACAAGCCTACTCATCGTCCCAAGATCAGCAGCCCAATCAGCTCTTACAATCGCAGGTACCCATTAGCTTCATTGAATGGATTGTTAATAAAACAACAAATAATTAGATCGTTTAGTTTTCTCCTAAATTACCCGTGCCGTAATCATATGTGCATGAGTCTATTACAGGAATGATCCTTCCCTTGACTTCTTAAAGAGAAAAATATCACCATAATTGATCCTTCTCTTACATGAGTAAACTAGTCAATTACTGGAATGATAAACAATTGTTTGGTAGCTTGACTGTTTTTTGTTCAAATTACAGGATTTACAACTTTCCTCTCTGGATGAGGATGGGTCGGATTTCATTCAACAACCGATAAATGATTCCGGAGTCCAAATTCATTGACCTTTCAGTGACGTAACGCATTTGATATACACAAACGGTCTAAGCTTTCTGGAAACGTGATCCATCATGTAACATTATACTAGGCACCTAGAAATGTCAGGCAGGTTCTTTATAGACTGCCATTTACTCTCATGTATCATTTCAATGCCTGTAAATTAGGTTGTCATGGTTGACCGATTTATTGCTCTTAGAGTGTTTGCATTACTATGTTGAAAAAGTTGACTAATAATTAATTTTTAGCCTCGAGATGAAGTTGATGACTTTTGTGTCCATAAAGCCCCTAACTATATGATGTGCCCTTCTTGTTAGTTCATATCTGTGTTATTCTGAATGAGGCATTGCCAAAAGAACCGGACCAGTTGACGCCAGTGTCAATTGTGTTGTTAAAAGGCTGATCTAGCTAAGTTGAGACAGGTAGTGAGCAGGGCCTGCTACTAGTATCAACGAAGGTCTTAAATAAATCTAAGGCTAGTTCTTTGTCTTAATATACCCATGCTTCTGTCTGGTTTGCTTCTTTTGTTTTGTTTGAAGAAAACTTGAGTTACGGTCTTCACTTGTAAGTTTAAGGATTTTACAGCGTAACTAGATGTAAATGTCAGTTGTTTTTCACAAATTTTGTTAGTTTGTGACGCAAAAGAACCTGAATTTACGCCGTTACAAACCAAAATTAAAGTCATCTGACAATGAAGTATATGTTACAGACACTAGAATTGGTAATTTGTATAGTGCCTTAAAAACGAAAAAGAGTGACACCCCCTGAGGTTAAAGAGTTCTATAGCTCTGAGAGTAACAAAGACAACCTGATATGGCAGTCCTATAGCTCTAAGAGAGTAACAAAGACATCTTGATATGTCGGAATGAACCGTTACTAACTGAAGGTAAACTTTTCGGATTATGCTGGTTTTGTCGTGATGATTTTAGATTGCTATAGAACTATATATCGATGACTATCTTACATATGATAAAAGTTGTACATTTTTTCAAATGTAACAAATAGGAGTCCCCCCCCTTCAAAGAGTTCATGATCTATAAGCATTCTTCTCATCTCATTCATTCTGGCCCCAATCTAAAAAAATTGGCATTTTGAAGGTGTCTCCGTGTTGGTTGCTGGTTCAGGTATCATTGCCATCCGCCCACTTGAGCATTAAATAGCTTGCCTAAATAGTGTAACTACTGACAATATATATCAGTAAAACAAAGTTCGCTCGTCATAAATGGTTCATGTTTTGCAAGTACCACATGTTATTAAAGTTATACACGTTAACACATACAGAGGATATTATAGTTGGCGTGTTTGTTCACTTAGCTTAATCTAATCTTCTTTTGTTCACTTACCTGAGTAAAGTAACGCAAGTGAACAAAAATGTCATGTATAGTAACGACTAACGACAATGATTGTTTTGATTCAAAATGCTTAAGTATTTTAGAGTATGAGTCCAGCACAATCCTTGTTAATTTTAGAGTTAATTACATAAGTGGTCACTATGGTTTGTCGGATTTTACGGGTTTAGTCATGATACTTTTTTTTTCGTTAGGTCATAAGGATAATGTGTTTCGTATGTAATCAACCGAATAATAGTTATATAGAATACAAACCCTACCAATATATACTCGGGCTTAGCCAATACAAACTACAATGGGCTGTACTAAATATACGACTAACAGTTTTGTAAGTTGAGTTGTTGATCATCATGGTCATTGTGGAATGTCGGATGTAACAGGTTTATAGTTTTTGGTGATTAATGTATACTTAACTGTTTTAAGAAAAATGAAAAGAAAGTTTACACCGATAAAGTAATTTTATACAAAATTTATCACAAACCCATTTTACTTGTCACTTAAAACATTCCCAGTTAACCTTCACACACGGTTGTTATATAAATATGTAAACTGATGGGGATCTTACTGCTTCATCTGACTTAATTAATGAGCTCATTCTTTATGAGTCTCTTGACGCCCGACCTTCCCAGTTTCTTACAGTGAAATCTTAAATAAGGTTATTGAAGATAAATTGTATGATGGAGAGGTCTTAAACTCATTAAAAAGGAATTCTTAGGTGGATTGAGAGTTTGACAAATAAACTAGAAAATACATAAGACAGAACCACAACAGGAGACACATGTAGATGCAGAATTAAACATATGTAGACGGAACCCGAACTAAATGAGACTAATGCAAACAGAACCAGATCCAGAACCATAGCGAAGCAGATGAAAAACGGTAGAATCAGACATAACCAACCAGATGCAAAACCATTATGTAACATGGCAGAATCAAACAGAACAATCCAATCACACCATTACCTAATCAGAGCAAAATCAAATAACATATATACCATATGTGTCGGCAGAAGCATATCGGAACAAGAACAGAATCAGAGAAGAAAGAACCCAAAACCACTAGCAAAACAATACAAAACAAAAATTCGAACAAACCATTGCTTCCTTACGCAACCCAAAAGCGAGCAGTTAACAAATACAATTAATATGCCAGTATATATGCAAGAATACCACATATGATGAACAAATTCCATTTAATTTCCACCGTCTCGTTAACTCTTTTATCTATCCATCATTCAATAAAAACTTAGTTATAAGATTTTTTTTTTCTTTGGTGCAATTTATTCAAACAAACACAGAAACGATTAGATTTACATAACTTGATTTCATTAACAAACTAGAGTACAAGAGATTAATTACGGGCCAATAAGCCTTTATTAAGCTAAGGAAGAATACATCATTCCTTCTCTTGAGAAAATGGTTAGTCCGTGAGTTAGAACTGCTCTTCTTAGTAGAGCTTCTCCCTAGACTAATTGATTTTAAACCCTGGTTATCTAACGCTTGTATACTTCTGTCGTCTTCTCGTCTTTTTTAGGCTGGATGTGTGGGTTTTGGGCTTCATCTTGTAGCCTTCTCTTATTTTCTCTTTGCTATTGAATATCATCGCTATATCCAAAAACGTTGGCCGAAACTCAAGGCCACATATAATGAGGCCAGAGATTGTTCCTTCATGACTTGTAAATTTCATATTCATAGAAAGAGAATCATCCTTGAATTCGTGAGCTGAGTTAAATTTCCACAGTTGAATCTCCATCCATCCATCTTCCTTTTGTTTCGGAACCCGAGTAATATCATGTATATTCGATGGCTCTGGGGTTATAAAATAGAGAAATTCAGCATCTTTGTTTTCTTGGTGGAGTATATCTCGTACTTTTACTGGACAATGCATTCCTTGGCAGTGTTCTGAAAGCTTAAATAGTAGGCAGCACACATATTCCGTATCTGGTGATAGCATTTGACTTTTGATCGTACAGTTGATATGAAATACTTGTTGCGGCAAAAGCTCAATTACCTCTTGAAATCTGCATTTACGATAAATTATATGATTACATTATGAAATTTACATACTTCTTAAGAACAGGAAACTAAATCCCGGAAGTGAAACTTTTGTCAACCATCTATTCACTGTTTGCTAGTTAACTGGAGAGCGAAAAGGATTTGAACCTTGAATAATCAAATATAGTTTTTTGTGATTGTAACAAACTAGTTATATGAAAATAAAAAAGAGAAGAAACCTAGACTGCGCTGGTGGTTTTGAAGTAAAAGTATCCACAATAGAAAATTTATATAAAGCTGCCTTTGCTGAAAGTGCAAGAAGTTTCTTTCCATCGACTTCGCCCAACCAGAACAACTCGTCATAGTTTCTGCACACCTTGAATATTTCTTCAAAGTTAGTTGGCAATCGTTTCACTTGATCCACATTGAAGTCTGATTTCAAGACTTGTTGGACTTCCTTCAATTTTCCGATCTCTTCAAGTGTCACCTGTAAATAGTTATTTTACATATCAACTTATAACATGAATTTTTTTGTTACCGTGCATTCATGTTCCCTTTATACAACTTAAACAAAAGAACATAGAATGGAACCAATGGATATTTTCAAACTTACTTTGTCAATGGCTCGAAATTCAATTCCTTCAACAAAAACTGCAGCATCTCCACAATAGTATGATGAAAAGCTCTCAAGTAGAAACTCAAAAACAACATCTTCGTTCTGATTCGAGAAACGGTGCAACTCAATCATCATCCACTGCTCATCTCTCCATGTTGCGAAATATGCATGCCGACTTTTGTGTCCCTTTCTATACTTTAGGTTAACATACACTGGTTTACTTGAAAAGTTTCTTGAATCACAAAATTTGAAGACTAAATAGACCCCATAAACAACTCTAGGAGATAAAAATTGAGGGCTTGTCTTGATTTCGATCATCAAGTTGGAAGTATCTATTATCTCCGCTACTGTCTCAAACCTGCACACATTATAAATATCCAAGTCTTAATGAGTCATAGCCTTTTATTCCCATACACTTCTACTTTTGAATTTCCTAATTTGTTGCTACAAGAGTTTAAATTCTATATTAGAATTTAGTGTACGAGACAAATCTCTATTTAAATAAAGGGAAGAATATACTTATAATTATATAATGCTACGGTAAACAATTTTTATGCATTAAAGGGTAGAGTAACTAAATTCAAATTTAAAAAATTAATTAAAATATACTTCTATTAACAGTGCATATGTATGGTTATGACTTAATACTAACAAAGTTAGAGATCAGGTAGAGAGAATAACCTTGACTCAAGAACAGATTTCCACCCATGCGGACAACTACCTACATAAGAAAACATTGTCGCTGACACCATTTCGTTTCTTTCTCTATCACCATCGAATGACAGCAACTGTTATGCAAATAAATAAAATAAAAAATTAGACTCAATGTTATGATGTGTAATATAAACGCATAAGATTATGAACTATCCTTCAGAAGGTAAAAGATGCATAAAATACCAGAAATACAACATAACCGAGATATGAGAATGAACTGATTACCACTTTGTCTTGTTGAAGGAGGATTCCTTTCGAAAAAATGTTGTAAAGATCCTCCTTTTTGATGGTGGAATAATCATCAGGGCACTTTGACTTCTGGATTATTTCTTTATAGTCTTTAGGCAATTTGGGCTCCCATTTCTTATAATCCTCCTGTATATACATTAATCAATTAACAAACTCATGTTTCATACAGTTACTTTCTTACAGTTTGATGGCCATGATTTAGATATATATGAATAAAAAGTTAGCCAGGTTTTGTCAAAATATAGAAAATTACCTGAAATTCCAATGCTTTCTTAAGTTGTATGACCACTTCATCAGCTGATGGCCGTCTTTCTCTCCTGTGATATAAGCATTGTAGGGCAATCCTTGTAAATGTAATATATGACTGTGGCACAATTTGTTCTTTGATACCCTCAAACACTAACTCATCAAGTTTTTCTAAATAATAGTGTTGTTTAGCCAAAAAAGGTAAATAAAGATACTCATCATCTAGCTTTTCAGATGATAGTTTCCCACACAATACGTCAAATAAGACCGCACCCAATGAGAATATATCAGACTCTTTGGTTAAGAAGCCTGTTTTCGAGTATAGTGGGTCACTATAGCCAATTGTGCCTGTAACATTGTCTATGACATAGTCTACATCCTGATTTTTTGGACATACTAAGGAAAGCCCGAAATCACTAATTTTTGCCTTCCAATCATCAAGCAGTAGAATGTTGCTGCTGCTGATGTCCCTGTGTATTACCATTTCTGGACTTGAATCAGTTCCATGAAGAAACTCCAACCCGACTGCAATATCGATGCATATTTTAAGCCGCATCACCCACGTAAGACTATCTTTGTTCAAGTACTGATCAAGACTTCCTCTGGATGCATATTCATAGACAATAATTTTCTCATCCTCTTCATCACAGTAGCCTACAAGACCAATTACATTTTCATGTTTATACTCCATAAGGATTTCAAGCTCTGTCACAAATTCAGCTTCTCCTTCAACAGATTTCCTACCCAACCGCTTTGCAGCAATGAAGTTATGCCCATGAGTGTGACCCTTGTACACATTCCCAAAATCTCCATGTCCAATGAGATTGTCTTGATTGAAAGTTTTTGTGGCCAACTTTATGTCTTGAAGTGACAGTTTGAGGCTGTCCTTGTGGTTCTCCTGCAAATCATTGGACAATCAGTCTATTTGATAAGTAAAGAATAACTGAACTATTGGCCATCTAAAAATACTTTGAAGTCTTAAAGTTCAGGGTTAACGTTGTAAATCAAGCTTGTTGTTG
Organism: Artemisia argyi; assembly: GCA_030686995.1. Classification (NCBI taxonomy): domain Eukaryota; kingdom Viridiplantae; phylum Streptophyta; class Magnoliopsida; order Asterales; family Asteraceae; genus Artemisia; species Artemisia argyi. The sequence goes on from CM060685.1 coordinate 213,532,812, forward strand.
CATTTTAGAATTAAATAAGAAATTTATACGTCACACTCAGAAGGGGAGGGGGAATGAGGAGGTTTACTGGCGAATTGGTGACTTGGTAAAGTTTAAGATTAAAACAATATGTCACAAAAGTTAACGACAAAAAAATTTAAATGGTAAGATCATTAATTCAGTAAAAGTTTGAGGTTTTTTTATATTAGTTACACAAAGTATAATGTATGAAATGTCACATACTACTAAGAAGAATATATGAGGAGATTATAGAGTTATTCAAAAAAATATATTCACCTGACCGTATATGGCTTTTTTAAGTTTATTGATGACAACATCTATTGATGGACGTTCGACTTGAGTCAATGCTAAACATCGAAATGCAATTGTTGAAAATGTGTCCAAAGATTCTGCATTGGGTCCTTTACTTAGAGAAAAGACATGTTCATCCGTTTCTTCCTTGATCTTGTGATCAACAATTTCCATTAGTGTTCCATTCTCAAAATGATCTCGCGCAATGAATGCAATACCCTTCTCATTCACCTTGGTGTATATAGGATCATAGGCCAACCTCCCGGTCAAGATCTCAAACAACACAACTCCAAAAGAGTAAATGTCTGATTTTTTATTTAATCTTCCATACCCTTGATATTCTGGATCCAAATACACATTTGTACCTGCAATCGTGTCGGTATTGAGAGTGCTGGCCTCTTGATCTGCTGGGTGGATTTTGGAGAGCCCGAAATCAGCAATCTTCACTTCCAAATTTTCGCCCAATAGAATATTTGCACTCTTGATGTCACGGTGTATTATCTTTTGTTTGTTTTGATCCGTGTTGGTGTGAATGTAATTCAAGCCATGTGCAATACCAAGACATATTTTCAAGCGTTGCATCCAAGTAAGATTAGTGATTTTTTCACTGTTTCCCAGATAATCCTCAAGACTCCCTTTAGAAGCAAGCTCATAGACAAGGATCATGTGGTCACGATCTTCGTCACAAAAACCAAGAAGAGAGATTATATTCTCATGTTTACAGCTAGTAAGAATCTCAATTTCTGCAATGAACCCTTGTTCTCCTTCTCGATTGTGAATGCGTTTTATGGCTACCGTGCTACGTTTCTTGGGAAGATCACATTTATTCTTCCCTTCTATGGAAGATGACTTACTGCTATCAAAATGTTCGAGCTGGGCCTTGTATACCATACCATATCCGCCTGACCCAATGCAATATTTGTCGGCAAACTTCTCTGTTGCCATCTCGATATCGTTAAGTTCAATCTTCAAGTGTTCCAAGTTCTTCAACTGCAACATTGTGGACATTCAAAATACAACATACTAAATTAATTACTGAATGAAAAAAAATCACAATTTGTACTAATTGTGATGTTAATAGAAAAAAGTTATACAACACTTTATTCTCAGCCAATGGATTCCGTTTGCTTCTATATCAGTTACTGTTTTATGCTTAAAAATGATTTGTGATTTGTGACTAGTGTGCAGGTCCATGATAGTTGGTGCAGATGGTGTTTTGATTTCTGGTTTTTGGGAGTTGATCGTGTGGTGTGGAGGTGGTCATCTCAATAAATTTATAGATGTTGTTTATCATTTTAGAGTGCCAGGGATCAAATGTAAAAGCCCCTAACCACATAGACCATTCGTGTAATTTACTTTTTTGTTTACTAATTAGGATGACCAGCTTCAAACTAAAACTATAAAGAAGTAAATTACCCTCACGTGATTGGATGATGTACTGTCAACTGCACTCCTTGGAAGTTCCTAAAATATATTTGCAAAAGAATAGGAGATTAGTAGATAAATATAACAGTTATTATCAGATAAAGTTGATAAGCAAGTTGAGTTTCTTACCGGATTTTCATACACTGATTGAAGTTTCAACGCTTTCTCAAGTCTTTTAACAACCTGATCTATGTATGGGCGATCTGCTCTTTCCTCTTTTACGCAGCCATACATTGTTTCTAAGAAGATTTTTAATGCTTCTTGGTCCATCTGATTTCGTAAATGCGGCATGATCATTTCATCCAAATGAGATTTGGCCAGCTGACTTAATAACCCCTCTTTCAACTCACCTTCAAGTTCATTTTCGCCTTCGTCTTCATCTTTGTCTTTGTCATCATTTGCACTCCTTCCGCACAAGACTTCTAGTAATACAACTCCGAATGAATACACATCGGACTTGTGAGTCACCCCGCCAGTCTTTTCATATTTTGGGTCCGTGTATACATTCTTAACAATATCACGAGTAAGAAGAAGGCGGTGCCTCCGAGCTACTGTATTTTTCAACGAAAGTTCAAAACCAGATAACTTGGGTTCCCATTTGTCGTCTAGTAAAATATTCGAGCTCGAGATGTTGCAATGTATGACACTGAAATCGCGTCCAGCATCATAATGGATGTAACTCAATGCATTCGAAACACCAATGCATATCTTTAACCTCTGCATCCATGTGAGGGTCTGGTCACCTAGATATTTTGAGAGACTTTCCTTGGCCTCCTTCTTGTATATGATCATCTTATTGATCCCATCATCAAAAATCCCAATAAGAGACACTAGATTCTTATGTTTGAGACTCGAAAGCATCGAAATCTCCGTCCAAATCTTTTTGCTCTCATCTTTTATACATTTAGTATAGAATCTCTTTACAATAATATCGATGAATTGTTCAGAATGTAAGAGACAGCCTTTGTAAATTATTCCAAGCTTAAAATATTCGATAATATTCTCAACAGCAAAATTGTTGGTTGCTGACTGTATATCTTCAAAGCTCAGTTTTAAGTGAGAAAGATCTTTGAGGAAAGACATCGTCTCTTTGGTGACATAGGACTCAACACGTGTAGATATGGAGGTCAATGATCCCTATGTACCAAACAAGACAATATTACCAAGTGTCCCAAAAATAACACGTGTATATATGGAGTTCACTTATCTAAAATCCAGTGACTTGCAACAATAGTAATAAGAGGGTGTTTAGTGTTGCATTGCAGCTTATTTGATTATCGCGATTCGAAAATGCAAGTAATTCATTTGAAGTGTTTGGCAAAGAAAAATTGATAAATGATTTTTTGCGTTTGTATGGCTTCAAAACGGCGTTTTGTGGCAGCAGGTAGAGACCAGTTGTTGTGAAACGCAATTCTCCCTTGATGGCATTATTACAAAGTTACCCCTCTTATATCACTTTTCTTTAATATTTTGTTCCTACGCTAATGGCAGACCCATCAATATGTGGATGAGAGAGTTATGGATAATACTTACGTATAAAAAATAATCATTTTAGTTAATACACACCCAACAATAACTTTTATTAAATTATTATTTCGTGTATATATATAGTTTATATGGTTCTTTAATATGTATAAGTTATTTGATAAAACAATCTCGGTCACTTTCTTATAAGCTATATTAAAAGAACTCAATAGAGTAAATGTCTATTTTAGTCATTTTGCATGTTATGCCATAAATAATCTAATTCGCCAAAACACTTAAAAATTGATTATCTGATTATTGCCTTATTATACAACATAATCAAATCCAAATACTATATTATGATTATCAGATTATCCAGTTTGAAAATGAATAATCTATTATTAATAAGCAATCCCAAACACCCCCCAAGTAAATAATTACCTTGTCATGATTGGATGATGTATCTTCAACTGTGGCAGCAACTATTGAATGTTCCTTTAATATCAGAAATACAGTAATAAGTAAATAATTTTACTTATGTTAATATTATCCATAAATATAGATTATTTAGAAAAGAAAAATGAAAGAAAAGAACGTCTTACAACATTTTGACGTTTCATTTGAAGTTTCAACGCGCTCTCAAGCCTTGTGACAACCTCACTTATATCCGGACGTTGAGATCTTTCTTTATTCAAGCAGTCATATGCTGTCTTCATGAAAATGTTGAATGATTGCGGATCCATTTGTTTCCGTAGAACCGGATCAATTATTTCATCTAGTATTTTCTTTTTATAATGAAAAAAGACCAGTGTAGTCAAATACTTATTATCTGGATGCTCACTTATTGATTTCCTACCACACAGTAGTTCAAACAATACTATCCCAAAGGAGTACATATCTGATTTGTGGTTGACACTTTTAGTCTCAATATATGTTGGGTCTCCATACCCTTCCACATACTCAAGTCTATTAGTATGAAATGAATGGTGCCTTTCAGATGCTTTAATCTTCATGGAACATTCAAAATCAGATAACTTGGGTTCCCATTCATCATTTAATAGAACTCTGCTACTGGTAATGAGCCGGTGTATTACGCTGAAATTGCGTGGCTCGTCATAATGAATGTAGCTCAATGCATTTGCAACACCGATAGATATCTCCAATCTTCGCACCCATGTCAACAACATTGGGTCACTTAGATAGTTGCTGAGACTTCCCTTGGTGGCATGCCTGATAATGATGATCTTCTCATCGTTTTCATCACAAAACCCAACAAGAGAAACCACATTTTTATGCTTGAGACTTGAAAGCATTGAAATCTCTGTCCAAAACCGTTGTTCTCCATCCTTCCTTTCTTTCTTAAACCTCCGAGCACGGATATCAATCAACTCACCCGACCACAAGAGCTGTCCCTTGTATCTCTGTTCAAACCCATTTTCTCCGATGAAATTTTGTTGAGCGAAGTTGTTGGTGGCAGATAGGATATTTTGAAGGGGGACTAGGTGAGCAAATTCATTCATTATCTGTAAAATAGTCAAGTTAAAATGTGAGTTAGAAAAAGGGAGTATAATAATGCCTACAAAGTGTTTGATAAAATTCCTGAACCATGTCTAAGATATCTTAGGTCTAATTCTGCATATATCTTGTAGTTTATAGTTATTATGTTTGTGGATAGTAATTAAAATACTCCTAACATTCTTTAGAAGTTTAGGAAATGATCAAATGAATGGTCTTGTTAAGTTGAATTGTTTTGGTTAGTGACTTCATGTTGATAATTTAGTCTTGGCTAATGTAGTTGTAGTCAATATTTGCTCCTAAGGTGTTTTTAAAGCATTTGGTCCAGAGTCAGATTGTGTAAGTATTGACTATTAGCAGCGATACTTTGTCTACCTGATGCAGTTTTGATGGGATAATATGGATTGGAATTGTCTTGTTTGGTTCCCTCATTTCATTCAAAGACATGTTTTTGTCTTGTAGATAAGTTCATAAAGTGGTATTCAGAAGAAAAAAGCTATGGCATGTGCTTTGTGTAACAGTAAATTGTTTAAAGTTGCAATATATTTTTGTTTAGTGTTGACATTTACTATTTAGTCATCTGAAGTTTGAAGATTGCATAAGATTCAAGGGTAGAAGGTGATAAAGTAGAAAAAAGCTATGGCATGTGCTTCATTCATTCCATTTCTTAAGTTATGTTCATCTCATAAAGTCATAGTCCATATTGTCTTATTACAGATTGATAAATCTGAAAAGGAGGAACTTGAATATAAAACTGTTGAGGAAGATCAAGAGCTTGTATAAGTTCGATCTAGTTCTTATATACTACTCATTCTTGTTTCAGGCACAAAATGATATTTCCAAAGACCAATTAAAGGACTATATATGGAAAGCCTTGAAAAGTGGCAAGGTAATGTTTCAAATCAGATCAGTAATCCCAAAAAGTCATAGGCCATATTGACTTATTACTGCTTATATAATACCATAAAAGAATACACGCTGAAATTAGAAGGTTGTTACCCATTTGACCCGTAGCATTGTTTCAACTTTCAAAGCAGATCAGCAATCCCAAAAGGTTGTTACCCATTTGCTTGCATACAATATTGATAAGGAGTTCGGGTGCATTTCGAGTTTAGATGTCATATGTTATTTCGTTGAGTATTCTTTTCTGAAACTAATACGTGTCTTATATTTTCCGTTTATGCCTCTGTTAGGTGGAATAAAGAGGCCAAGGGATCATATTAAATTAGTATACAGACAAAACTGAAGGCTAAGATAACCAAGGTTATGGGTAATATTGGGAAGGTTGTTGTTTCGTTTTCATGATGTTTTGTTTATTGGCCATCATTTAGCTACCTTTTTAGTCTTTTTAACATGTCGGTTTTTGGTGTTTCAAGGTGCCTATGGGATATTAATGTTGCTTATATTGGCTGAGGTTACTAGGTATGTTGTGTTTAATCTTTTATTTTATTTACTTATTTATTTATTTTATTTTTTATTTTTTAATACACTGTGGGTGGCTATCAAGTCTTAGCCGGTGACCTAATCGACCTTTTTTCTTATCAGTTATTCGTTTTTTATCACCACATAGAGACAAACCATAACATGGACCGAAAAATTTACAAGTAAATGAGTCGAACCTGTATAAGGGAAGTTGCTTCTCTTCCAGTCAATGTGTCATAAGTCCCTAAACTATTGGCAGATTTTATAACTATACTACTTAAAAAAATTTGATTTTACTTTGTAACTCAGCAATCCCTGTGTTCTAATTTTAATCGTCTACCAGGGACACTTCCCCAGTTTCATATAAAGGTTTGCAGGACGTCCTATCAAAAATCTCGGTTGGGTGGTCATAGTTCACAAAGGTTTGCAGACATCAGCAAGTACTTACTATACCATTTTTCTTTTTTTTCAATGTTTTGAAACCTGGTTAGCCCCGCTGGTTCGACCGGTCGAACCAGTTCCGGCTTAGATAACGGGTCAAAAGAAACCAGTTTTCAAGAATTCAAAACCTAGTGTGACCCGCCGGGTTTTACCCGTTTCTATAATTCCTGCTAGGTTTGTCATTAAATTTTTTATATGTGTTCCATATTGCTCTTTACAAGTTTTTAAAGGCTTTAAAAGCTGTTTAGACTGTTTTTTATGGTGTTTTAAACACTTTCTATATGCTATTTGGACAACAGAAAGATGGGCTCTTTGGAATGGCTTATATGCTGTTTGAACAGCTTTTATATGTTGTTTGGACATAGCCTTTACATGGCTGTTTGGAAACAAGTTTTAGCAGCAATTACAGCTTTTATATGCTGTTCTGACACAGTTTTTTACAGCAACCATGTTTTTTTCACAGCAATTACATAATGCTCTTTCGACATCAGAAAATTGGATGTTTGGACAGGTATATATGCTTTAATCTTAGAATAGTTCGCAAGAGTTAAAACTCTAAATGAGACTGATCAGAGGCTAATAAGGTACTAGGAGTTTTATAGTGTCTAGCTAAAGTGTAAACTGATAGAGCGAAGGTGTATACACTCAAACAAATAGATAGTAGTACTTATTATTATAGAAAGATGGAAGAGGAAAAACTGTCTTACCGCATTTTGATGCTCGAGTTGAAGTTCCAACGCTTTCTCAAGTCTTGTGACAATCTCATCAATATTTGGGCGCTGAGATTGTTCTTCGTTCAAGCATGAATACGCCGTTTCAGCGAAAACGTTGAGCGACTGTGGATCAATTTGTTTCTCTAGATCCCAATAAATTATCTCATTTAGTTTTTCCTCTGTATAATGGAGAATGACTGATGGAGCCAAATACTTATTACCCTCGTCGGTGATTACTGCTTTCCTACCACACAGTAGTTCAAACATTACGATCCCAAAAGAATATATATCTGACTTGTGGTGTGCACTCTTTGTCTCTATATATGCCGGGTCTGTATACCCCTCCCTATCCCAAACTTTATCAACATGGAATGAATGATGCCTCTGAGATGCTTCGATCTTCATGGAAAGTCTAAATTCAGATAACTTGGGTTCAAAGTTATCATTTATTAGAACCGTCTCACTTTCGATGTTTCTATGTATAACGCTAAAATCGCGGTGCTCGTCATAATGAATGTAGCTCAATGCATGCGCAAGGCCGACACATATCTCCAATCTTCGCACCCATGTCAACATCATCGCATAGTCTAAATAGTTATCAAGACTACCGTAGGTCTCACGCCTGATAATGATGATCTTCTCACCATTTTCAGCACAAAACCCAACAAAAGAAACCAGATTTTTGTGCTTGAGACTTGAAAGCATGAAAATCTCAATCCAAAACTGTTGTTCTTTTTCATCCCATTCCTTATTCCACCTCTGAGCATGGATATCAATCAACTCACCGGACCACAAGAGCTGTCCCGTGTAATGATTTCCAAAATCAGCTTCTCCCATGAAATTTTCTTTAGCAAAGTTATCGGTGGCGGTTAGTATATTTTCAAGGGGAATTTTTAAGTGAGCCAGGTGGTCGTAATTGGGTGAAGACATTATGTTTCTGTTAAGCAAGTAAATGTGAGCTAATAATTAAGAGGGTGTTTGGGTTACGAAAGTATGTGAAGGATGAAAGGCGATATTGAATTACTACGAATACATAAGTATGTATCATGTATATATAGGCTACCTACCTCCACCAACTGTCATCTTTTCTTTAATCCAAAATAATACTAGTAGATCTGCAAGTTTCGTTTATTAGTATTTTACTATCATAATGATTTTTAGTTTGTGCATTTGGGATCGTGGAACCAACCTTGAATACACAGTTCGATAAAATGATTTAATAAAAACTGTATGACTTTTTCTGTAAGTGTGCTTAGCGAATAGTTGGTAGCTAGCTGACTTTCAATATACAAATGACTAATTAAGCCATGATGTAGCTGACTGAAAAAATTAAGCTCGTTAACTGCTCATATATATCATCCGATGCTTTTTCACTCATTTAATTTGCGAAACGAAAGTGTGTTTTTTCCGCTGTCAAAAATGTAACTTTTTACGTAACTAATATCACGGTAATCAGGGACGGACCTATAGTATAATCATGGGGGTCCGGTGCCCCCCACGGCTAGCCGAAAAAGTTAAAATTTTAGTGTAATTTTTTTAAAATTTTGACCTTTTTTAAAAAGTGACCCCCACCCAAAACTCAAATTGCCCTCCACCCACATACTAAAACCTAACATTTAATGCTCTAAAGCCTTATAAATCATTCATCTCTAAGTAAAAATACTAGATTTATCATTACGATCTTTTTTTTTCCGTATTTTATTGTTATTGTCAAAAAAAAAAAAATTTTGCCCCCCACATTTATATTCCCGGGGTCCGTCACTGACGGTAATCTAAATCATTTGTATCATGCGAAAATCGGAACTTACTTCATACCATATTAGAAATAAATTTGACTATTTGGTTAGGGTCCACGGATATAAGTTGTCTTCTCAAACATCAATAAACTTTCAAATTATAGAGATGTCTTAAACTAAGAAACCTAGTTGATCCCATCGTCTTATGTACATCAGTGAATTAAAAAAAAAAAAAAAAAAAAAGTTAAATTACAGACATTAAATTCGAGATATTAAAGTAACTACCCACAATTTGAATATTTAATGTATATATAGGCATTAGGCAACCTCTAACCGACCGCCCTCTTCTTTAACAGTTTGGATCAAATTAGAAGTAATCTTAAAATAAAAATGATCAGAAGTAATTATAACCACATATTCGGGATGCACCGACCTAAATTGGATACATCTCTATAATCTTAGATGCATCATAAGATGTTTTCTATCTTTAAATTAAATGCATATACATATATTAGATACATTTCATTATTTCTCTTTTTGTTTTGTTCCTATACATGTGTCAAAATCATAAAATTAATTAGCACCACTTATACTTTAAAATAACTTTTGAAACTAAAAGGAGTGCATCTAAATGAATAGAAATGCATCTAGTAAAAGTTGTTGCATCTCAAATGTGTGTATATGATCACTACTCACCACTTTTTATTTTAATTTAGGGTAAAAGCCATATATTAGCAAGTACTTTTACAAATTTTCAAATCTAGGTAACAAACTTATTTTATTACTAATATAGTCATTGAAACCGGCTAATTTGTGATGATATAGTAAATATAACCTGCTGATTTAGTGAACTGACTAAAATACCCTTGTGTTCTTCACATAAATTTGCATCGTTAGTCCTTATACTAACGACCGTTAGTCTTTTAATGGAAATTCGAAATTAGAAAGTTTTTTTTTTCGTTTTCATCCGTTTTTCTTCGCTTTCGTCCGTTTTAATTACGTTTTAGTCCGTTTTTGTCCGTTTTTCTTCCATTTTCGTACGTTTTTCTTCCGTTTTGTTCATTTTTCTACCGTTTTTCTTCTATTTTCGTCCGTCTTTCTTACGTTTTCATCCGTTTTTCTTACTTATTCATCCGTTTTTACACGTTTTCTTCAATTTTTACATGTTTTCATTCGTTTTTTCACGTTTTCGTCTATTTTTGCACGTTTTCATCTGTTTTTGCACGTTTTCGTTCGTTTTTAAACGTTTTCATCTATTTTTCTCACGTATTGCATTTTTAGGTTAAAATCTCGCGAGTCTTGATGTAAAACATCATTCCAGACAACTTTCGTGTTTTACACTTTTGATGTTTTGGACCAGAAAATGGTTAAAATCGTGATTTAAAATTGATATAGAAACATTTTTATAAAATTGGACAAACGCGGATAAAAACGGACGAAAACGTAATAAAAACGGAAGAAAAACGTAAGAAAAACGGACGAAAATGGATAAAACGGACGAAAACGTGTAAGTGCGGACGAAAACGTGTAAAATCGGTCGAAAATGGATAAAAGCGGAAAAAAATGTAAGAAAAACGGACGAAAACGTAAAAAAACAGACGAAAATGGAAGAAAAATGAACGAAAACGGAAGAAATACGGCCTAAAACGTAATAAAAACGGACGAAAGCGGAAGAAAAATGGATGAAAACGAAAACGAGAAAAAAAAAAAAAAAACTGTCTAATTTCAAATTTCTGTTAAAAGACTAACGGTCGTTAGTAAAAAGGACTAACGATGAAAAAATATGCCACTAACGGTCGTTAAAAAATGACGTGTCAGTCATTTTCCATATTCAGCAGGTAGCAAGTGACAATAATTACTATATCGTCGCAAATTAGCCGGTTTCAATGACTAGATTAGTAATAAAAAAAGTTTGTTACCTAGATTTGAAATTTTATGAAAGTACGTTGCTAATATATGGCTTTTACCCTTTAATTTACTTCATGCCTACTCCTATTTTAAATCCTATTAGTTGATCTGCAAATTTTGCTATGGCTATTAATATTTTTACACAAGGTTCTTTTTGACAATTCTATATCCATAAAGGGCTAGCGGCTCGTTTGACTTCAACCACTATGTAAATTCTATATGAATTACCATTATTTCAATTAAAAATAAAAAACAACCGTTGACATCAAAATTAAACACCGATTTTTGAAAAACTAGAATGAGTTACTTTGTTGACGTTCAAATGTAATTAAGTTGTAACTAATTGATCAAATCACCTTGTATTTGAGTTTCTCTGTTACTCATACATACTAAAATTTAACTTCGTTAATCATTTCAAATTTAACTTTATGGGTTCAATGGTCCCAAAAGCCAACTTTATGCTTAAATGAAAATATGCTTTTTACACAACCGCAAAATCGTTCCGAAAGTTCTTTTCACTAATAGACCATTTATAATCTCACAAATTAATTGAGCCATTATTTATTACTGTTATTATCATTACACTCCATTCTCAAGCTATTTTGATGTTACACCTATTAAGACTTTTCTAGAAATATGAGAGTTAACGAGCGAAGACTATTTCTAGATAAAATAGGCTGTATCTAAAAATGTAGAAACCGAACTAATATCGGGTGTTATTGATAGATGTGAGTTTTGACTTTGTCTTACATGTTGTCTACTAATTAAATTACAAAATGAGCTGGGCACGATGATACTTTAACTACTACTTGGCCACTTCTAATCAAAATCATACAAATTAAAATAAAAAGACTATACAGGCTAGATTCAAGGCATCCAATGAAACAATAACATGTTAACATATTCGATTACAATACTTAACTGCACAAATACCTAAAAAAAAAACATTAGTAGACTTGATCAAGTAAATGTGAGCTAAAGAGGGTGTTTGGATTACGAAGGTATTTGAAGGAATGAATGCGATATTGAATTAATATAATACATAAGTATGTATCATGTATATACTATATAGGCTACCTACCGACTGTCCACTTTTCTTTAATACCTAAGCACTGGCTCATTAAAGATTACTTATTCATTGAAGAGATAAGTATGTAAGACTAGGTCTAGTCCAAAAGTCAGTATATGTGCTAGCCTAGAAGAATGGTGCATGTATTCAGCTTACTATCTTGAATGAAGTTATGAATTTTACTTTTCTGGTATGAAAGGCTTAATGGGCATGTTCATTGAAGTCTATATAATGTTTTGTAAGCTGTTTATTCATCTTGAGTTATAACAAAAATTTACCATTTCAGTGAAAAAAAAAGTATATATGCAAGACTATTATGTTATCGTAAACTTCTTTATTTTGTTACATTATCTCTCCACTGAAGATCACATATGGTACATGCATTTCCTGTTGTCCGTGCCAAAATATACCTATTTTTCACTCTGATATATATAAATTTGTCAAAACCGAGAATTACCTATTTGTCGCGGGATAGAACCTTTGTTTTCATAAACTATCTATCAGAAGAATCATTTATGTAAGGGTAGAAGTATTACATTACAGTGACATATCAGAACAAACACAAGCATATGATTCATACATACAACGAAATTCAGGGTTACAAATGAAAATCTGAAACTACAAGGTTACAAAACAATAAATACTATGTCTAATAATGTGAAACTTCATCTAATCGTCTCTAGTCCAAAGCATAGTCTTCTAAGTCCAGTCACACTCTCTTCCCATAACCCAGCTTCCTACTAAAACCTGCCGCAGGAAAAGGAAATGCGGCTGAGCTTAAAAAGCCCAGTGAACAGATACATATACAAAGCAATGATAATGAAACAGAACTGAAATATAGTGCATTGGGGAAATAGAATAAGGAAATAAACAAATGAATAATAGAAATGAAGGAATAGGATAGTCCTCCACCACGAGCCCAAAACTCAAAGTCATATCTCAAAGTCATAAGCCTTCAATTCATAATCTCACAATCAGAGGGGATACCTCTCAGGCAACCAGATAATATGAGGGGTGTCCTCATGTATCATAAGGGTGGAGTGATCAGCTCCCAGGGGTTGTGAAGGGCATGTATAGCACACAGTACCAATCACCTCAAAGTCAACTCAAAGTCATAGTTAAATCCACTAAGCATACATGTCTAGGATTGCAACCCATACGCCCCTTACTCAAAGTCAATCTCAAAGTCATAATGGCCATAATAGTAATCATAAAAAGGGACGGCATGAGAAATCACTCACCCACACATGAGTCATGCCAGTGGTGCATCACAGACATGCCTATGGTACCTCCATAGGTAGGAGAAACATAAATGGCTCGGTTATCAAACTAAGAGTCAGGTCTCAAAGTCATGCAAAAGGTCATATAGCAAAGGTGTATCTCAGAATCATATCAAAGGTTCATAATAGCAGTTCATAACAAAGGGTTCATATCAGAAATAGTATTCAAGGTCCAATCAAAGTTTATCAGGTCAAGGTTCATATTCAAAAATCAATTCATGGTTCAGTTCAAAAGTCCGTTTCAAAAGTTTCTATTAAAAGTCCAATTTAAATAATCTTTTAAAACAGTTTTCATAAAAATGGTCTTTCAAAATATAGGGTTCATGAAAGTTAAATAACCTTTCTTTAAAAAGAAATTTAGCATCATTTATAAACATTTTTTCAAATCGGTTCTTCTCAAAACATTTCCATGGCATAATTAAAAGGTTTTCATAGCATGGTTTCATAACGGAGGTCATATCAAGTGGGATCAACAGAGAAAGTTCAAGTAAAGGGGATCATAGCAATGGCATCAATTCGGGAACTAACGGATCAGAATATGAAAGAGATCATGAGAAACCTTTTGAGAAAGGTCAGAATATCTGTACCTCAATCGCCATCGAAAATCATAACATACGTAAGCATATGGAAACACTCCTTCTTCAACGAATCTACACGAATTAATGATCGGCTTATTATTAATAACTTATTCAATTCAGATTTCTCATTTTAGTCGGCTTTCCAGTTTTAGTAACTTTCCATTTAAAGTGACTTTCCACTTTTAGCAGGTTTCCATAAATAGTAAGTTTCCACTTTTAGAAAGTTTCCATAATTAGAAAGTTGAGTCATTATTAATGGAATCAAAGTATCTTTTAACATATTTACACATTTGGTCCTTAGTGTTTCATAACTTTACCTTTTATACCCTTATATTTCCAAAATTACACTTTAAACCTTTTAGTATTCAAAGTTACACTTTAAACCCTTAACTTATCTATTTTACATAATGATCCCTTATTTTATCATGTTATACGAATATACCTTCAAGTATTCACAATTTACACTTTAAGTCCTTCAAGTTATCAAAGTTACATATTTAACCCTTTAATTTACAATTACAACTTTTAATTCTTAATAATTACATATTAAGCCATTAATTTACCAAATTAGCACATAATCCCTTGAATACTTTTAAATACTCAAAACAGTTCCAAGTTTCTGAAAATTACATTTTTAGTCCCTCTCTTTTAATTAATTACAAATCGCACCAATTAAATACAATTAATTCATTTTCTTGTAATATTTACACTTAGAACCCTCAAGTTATATTTTTCCCATATTCCTACTGATTTATATGACATTACAAAAATATCCCAGAAGTTTCAAAGTTGGCAAAACACACCCTTATACTATTAATTTTCCAATCGGTTTATATTAAAAATTAACCAAAACTATAACAAACCCTAAAATCAAATGCTAATCATTACCCCATGATTCTAACAACCTTAAACCATCATTAATTACCAGATCTCATGCCTCAAACTCTAACCCTAATCGATTTAGGGTTTTCTTTTATTTTTCCTTTTATTTTCTAATTAGCCAATTTATAAATTAATTAATAATACAATATTTAGGCCTCCATAATTCTAACCAATATTTTTCTGAGATTATACATATTATATAGAGTTCATAAAAATTAGTGTTCACGCCCAGAAAATTCATGTATAATTATTTAGAGTTTTGTGGCGTTTTTGGGGTTTAAATTCGTAAATCATTCATAGAACATGCATGGATCGAACCAAACATTTTATTTGATGTTTATAAGGTATAAAGGACCTGAGAAAAATACCAAATCAAGAATGGAACGTGTAGATAGGGCTGTACAAATTATAGCATACGCGTAGAGCCAAAACGATCCAAAAATCACCATGACTTCACCAATGATATTCCAACCTTGAAACCAATTTTCGTGGGTCTTATATGATGTAAGGAACATCAGAAAAATAAGAAATCATTTTTATAGAGGTCGTATGAAGCATAACGAATTTACCTTTGTTTTAGGGCTCGACACAAAGAAAACAATGCTACGATCGTGTAAGACTTCAACAATTCGAATGGGATTTTTCTTGGCTTCTTAGGATGTTGATGAATCACAGAAAAATGCTTGAGAGTGATGGTAGAGTCGAATGGAGGCTAAGAGATTTCTTTGGTGTGTTATTTTTCAATCGGTAATTAGGGTTTAGTGAAAAAAAAAAAGTATGGATTGACTATAAAAGATGGAATGCCGTGTGATGGGGGCCTTGGGCCAGGAATTTCGAAATTTTTGGTTGACAAAATATCCTTGGTGATTATCTTCCTTATTTGCACAATTTGAATCAAATTAAATCTCCTTAAAATTTCTTTTATCTCATTCGGCCCTTGTAGGGGTAATTTGGTAATTTTACTACTTGTATAAATGTTAAATGTAATTGTTAAAATTATTTGGATACATAACTTGTGCATTGTTTGAAGTTTGGGATTTATTTGGTACTTTAATAAGCTTTTAGTTAAATTTCAAATTGGTAAGGGCAATTTGGTCTTTTCACATGTTCTCAGATTTTAGGTGTTACAACTTCTTCCCCTCTAAAAAGAAAAAATTTTGTCCTCGAAATTTGAAGTCGCAAAGTTAGACGAAGTCGTAGCAAACCGCAAAAGTCGTCACAACATTCTCACGCCCGGGGAGGTTCTTCCAAAAGATATTCAGACCAACTGGTTTCTCATGACTCGTAATTATTGTCAAAACAGTTTAAGATTTCTCAGAAGGGCATATCATATTAAATTTGAATCAAAAGGATAATGTACCAAACATAACGGATGATAAACGAATTCTCCAGGAAGAGGTATAAAAATACATAGGATTTTCATCGAATTGATTAGGCGAATCAGATGAGAATACATTGAATTGTAGCAAACATGGGGTGATATACGGTTTTACCCTTCAGCTTCTCAGATAGTCTCGGCTTTTAGATAACCTTCCAAAGGTATTCTCATAAACAAACAGGTCTCATTTCCTCAAAGTCCACAATCACATATTTCACTCATAGCAGATCATAATGAACAACTTCACGAATGCGAATCGTATACGGACAGAAAGCATATCGTTAGATATCGTCAACGGCAGAAATTTCATAATGGAACCTAAGATCCTTATCAGAAGTTGCAAAGATCAGCAAAACACGTGTCGTATCGAATCGTATAACAAGGACAGCATATCAAACGTATAGGTAGAATGAACCTAAAGTCTCACTAAACTCAGATGATCTTGATCAGATGCCAGAATTCTAAAGCTTCTAAGGCACTTCTTAAAATATCATATGCCCACCATAAGTGCACGTTATATGATGTAAGTATTATCACGTTGGCCAGGCGTCATAATACTGGCATCATATACATATGCCCTCATGATGATCATACTTTATCTCAAGTCGTGAACACCCAAACTTATTTAAATCCACCTAGTCCACCTATAGTCTCAGAGGTCACCAAAATCAAACAACATAACTAAGAGAACGAAATTACTCGAAGAGTAACGGAGATCCGAGAATGTCATTCAAAATTAAGGTACGTCATCAGTAACGTCAATTCCTTACAGCATCATCTCGTCTAAACACAATGTCCGCTTTCAAATCTGTCCACTCATTTACAAATTTCAAAATTTCTTCCAAGTTGGAGTAGTCTGTTTATTCTTGTCCGTCTTACCTCATGATTAAGAGAATTTAAAATTCGAGTCTGGTTCCTCAAGCCTTCAGCAACTCTTCTTGGTACTGTGGCGTCGTAGCGGCAGTCTCTGACACGATCACTGTGCATCCCTCCATCCGCAGGTCTGCTTCTGCTCTCAATTCATCTTAGTACAACTAAAATGAATAGAGAAACAAGACTGCGTTTCTTCTACAGGTCTTCTAACATAGCTCCAGGTTTTAAGGTACATGATGTTGTTGTCGACTCCAGGTTGTGTGTTGAATGGTTCGTCTTCTTTGGTCTGGTTGTCTTGGTGCCCAAACTGAAATCTTCACGTGTTGCGTGATGCATGATTGAGCACTATCTTAGTTCCTCACTTCTTCTTGTGTGCTTCTTCCATGGTAATGCTTGTCGCAACCATCTTCTACGACTCTTCCACCAAGTTTCTAACTCCGATAACGATCTTCGATCTTGGTCCTTTTTGTGAAAGCTCTGTCTTTACATTATACAGGGTAGTGTTGTCTATTATGCTTTCTCAAATTTCTCTTCCAGAACAAAGGGTCGTCTCACCAATAATCTCTATGTTCTTCTTTCGTTTTAGAACACAACACAATGTCATACTATGACAATTTGTCCAAAACATGCGAAAAACATGATTATTCTAGCCAACACCATTGGCATCATTCAAGTTCATAAATGTTATAACGAGTGCAAAGGCAACTTCAGAAATCATCTCAGGGAATTTTCACATCGCCTTCTTTCTTCTTCAGGAACTGAAATACTTCCCAAAGGTTACTCTCGGTTAGTTAACCCCCTTCTTAGAAGTTTTTGTGGTTGCTTCTTCAGTCCTTCAAATCTAAAATGATGCAATCAGACGCGGAGTTTCAAGGGAAGACCAAATTAATTATTGATACGCGGAAACAGATAATGATTAGTGATAGTGGTACGTTTAAGTTCACGATAGTCGATACGTCATCGCATACTTCTCTCGTTCCTCTTCATAAACAAACAAGAGCATCTAAAGAGAATCACCAAGGTTAAAAATCATATTCCATCAGCTCCTTCAATCTCTCAACTTCTATGGCACCATGGTTTCTTCACTGATATCAGTTCAATGTCCACTCTACTTCTTAAGTAGGAAGGAGTACCAAAAGGTTCATCAGAGAATACCGGAAAATCTTCGTATGACAAAATATTTCCCAATAGTAGAACTTTCCAAGGGTTGATAATAATGGTTTTCAGGACAACTTGGTAATCACATGAGTTTGGGGTAGGTGTTTCCATAGTGACAGAAATTTTATCAGATGTAGAGAGTCATCATAATGGAATAGGGTGAAGCAGATTTTTAAGGTCACATTTCAGATATGGTAGTCTATGGTATCTTCACGAATAGCCATTTAGTCCAAAAGACCGTACAATCAGACATCTCAAAGTCAAAGGATTCATAGAGTGAATACAGTCGTCAAATCATACAGATAGTTCATATATCAGAGTCAAGTACATGGTTCAACAAAAATGTTGGGATGGATAAACGAACAGTTCAATGTGTGGGAATTTCGTTTAGCTTCTTAGCATAAGTAGCAGGTAGGATGTGTATCATTGGTAATACGAATATCGTATAATCGTCAATTGTGAGAGGTACAGAATCTCAGTTATCAGCATCATCATGCTTAGTTAACAAATCCATATAGAGATAGTATTTACATCATACCCTTCCAAAGGAAACGGTTGGCAGAACAAGGTTCATCATTCAAAGAGAGGAAACAAAACTTCTCATATTCGTGGTTCATAATTACCAAAATTCTCATAGGAGTAATAATGGATCATATAGAGTTAAGTAGTATCGGATGATACATTCATACCCAGCATAAGTAATGAGTTTACAGAATGTGTCGAACACATTGTGGTTGAATGACCTATGATGTGGTCGAAAAGGTGTCAAACAGCTTATCAAACAAATCGGAGGCGGAGATCAAAATCTGAAGGTGAAACTTAAATGTGTAAGGTATCCAGATTCCGAGGTATTCCAAACTTACTTGGTTACTAAGCTTAAGTTGCAAAACTTCTAACTTCTGAAACAAAGGTCCTTATAAGGCTTATCTAAGAGCAAAGGCACGATCAGAGTGATACGGAAGCAAATGATACTTACATAAATGTCTTAGTCTACCCATTCCTCACTGGTAATAACTTAGGTTCCTATGGGGAATCCTAATGTAAAGTTTCAAAGGTTGTCTTATGAGCGCCTACAGTGGAAACTTAGGGGTCCAAACTTCACAGGTCAAGGGTAAATGTATTACGAATCGCAGCCTGGTCCCATGCATGGGGATTGAGATGGAGACTGAATTGAGGGATAATAGGCACGAAAATGAAGATGTTCAGGCTAGAGTTGAAGTCGGTAATAATGCTAGCTTGGGCTCGGGTATCGAAATGTGTGGGGAGGTTGCTAACAAAGCTAAGAAGCCGAAGGGATATTGGAAAAAAGCTAGAGCTCAGAAATCTCCTTCGCCTACGGGCCAAGAACGACCTAAGAAAAGAGCAAGGGAGGGAGAGGACTTATTTGATATAGATAGATTTATTTATGCGATTAATGGGGAAGGAAGTTCTCGGATTTACAATCAAGAGGTTGGTAATGACAATGGGTCTTTCAACATTCCTGACTTAAATGGTGGGGGTGGGGAAAGAATGTTGGCTCAAGAAGTAGGAGGAAATAATGACGTGGGGTTGGAAGTAAACCAAACGGTTATCCTCAGAAATGAGCTAGGGGTGGAAAACTTTGAACGATATGGTGAGGCGGTGGAGAAGGTAATTAGAAAAGAAGGTTTTCAATGTGTGGACCAATGAATGTATTATCATGGAACATACGGGGACTAGGATCGGATGGTAAGAGTACATGGTGTAGGGAGTTGAAGGTGGCGAATGAGATTGGTTTTGTTATGTTGCAAGAAACTCAGTTCGAATCGTTGGAAAATGTTGATGTTAGTAGATTCTGGGGTAAGGACGATTTCGAGTTTGATTATGTAGATGCTACGGGTCGATCTGGGGGTTTGATATCTCTTTGGAATCCGAAATTGTTCGATAAGGCTTCGGTTTTCAAAGATAGGAATGTCTTAGTGGTGTCCGGGTACTTGAAGAAGGATGGTAGGAAGGTGACGTGTATTAATGTATATTGTCCTCAGAGAATTAGCGACAAACGGGCAGTTTGGGAATTGTTAAAATCGTTTTTTACGGATGATGGCGGGTTTTGGATAGTGGGAGGGGATTTCAACAGTGTTAGAGATCGGGAAGAGAGGCGTAATTCTAATTTTAATGTGGTGGAATCAAGTGAGTTTAATGACTTTGTGGAAGAATCGGGTTTGTATGAGTATGCTTTGAAGGGCCGCAAATTTACTTATATTGTTGGAGATAAGCTAAGTCGAATTGATAGGATTTTCGTTGATTGGACGTTCTGGAACGAATGGCCGAACGCGGAGTACCGGGTGTTAGATCGTAATGGTTCGGATCATTGTCCGCTCATGATTAAAATTGTGTCTCGGAACTTTGGCGCAAAACCTTTCAAATTCTATAACTCGTGGCTATGTAGAGAAGGCTTCGATGAGCTTATAAAAGAAGCGCTGGTGAATGTCGATTATCAGGGTGATCCAGATTTAAAACTATTACACAAGTTTAAGGTGTTGCGAGATAAAATAAAGGAGTGGAAGGAAGTCACGTTTAAAGCAGAAGTAGAGGAATTGGATATTCTCAAAGGTGAGGTTCATATGTTGGAGTTAGTGCTGGAGGAAAGGGATTTGAGGGAAGAGGAAATATGGTCGCTGGAAGAGGCTAAGAGGCGAATTAAACAGTTGGAGTGGTATAAAATAAAGACCTTAAGCAGAAATCTAGAATGAAGTGGGCTAAGGAGGGGGATGAGAACACTCGATTCTTTCATGGTGCGATTAATAACAGAAGGGTCTCGAATTCTATCTTGGGTCTCTCGGTTGATGGAGAATGGGTCACCAAACCAAAAGAAATTAAAAAAGAAGTGCTTCGGTTTTTTAGTAGGAAGTTTGTGGAAGACATGGCTTGTAGGCCAAAGTTAAACTGTTTTGGTCTGAAGACACTTAGTGTGGAACACGTTAATTTGATCTCTAGTCCGTTTGTGGAAAAGGAGATTAAGGAGGCGGTGTTCCAATGTGGTAGTGATAAAGCTCCGGGCCCAGACGGCTTTAACTTTCGATTTATAAAGCGTTATTGGGATTTTTTTTCCGGTGATTTTGTTAACATCATGGAAAAATTTGCGGCCACAGGTAAGATTAATCGTGGAGTAGCTTCTTCTTTTATTACATTGGTGCCTAAAGTCAAAGACCCGGTTACATTAGGGGAGTTTCGGCCAATTAACTTAATAGGGGTGGTGAGTAAAGTCATTTCCAAAGTATTGGCTAACAGGTTGAAGATAGTTATGGATAGCCTTATTAATGAGACTCAATCGGCTTTTGTGGCGGGAAGGTACATTCTTGATAGTCCATTGTTGATCAGTGAAATTCTTTCGTGGGCTAAGAAGAACGGGAAGGAGTTATTTATGTTTAAAATCGACTTTGAAAAGGCCTATGACAACGTTAACTGGGCGTTTTTGATTTCGATTATGAGGCAGATGAATTTCCCGGATGTGTGGTGTAAGTGGGTCGAAGGTATTCTTAAATCGGCTAGGTCCTCGGTTCTGGTTAACGGCTCCCCGACTTTTGAGTTTGATTGTGGGAAGGGTATTCGGCAAGGTGACCCTCTTTCGCCATTTTTATTTATTATGGTCATGGAAGCTCTCTCCGGTCTTATTAAGAAAGCGTGTCATGTTGGGGCTTTTCGGGGAGTGGCTCTTCCTAAGGATGGTCCGGTTATTTCTCATCTGTTGTATGCGGATGACGCGATGGTTATGGGTGCGTGGTCTGATAACAACTTTGTTTGTTTAAGGCGTATGCTCCGGATTTTTCACATGTGTTCGGGCCTTAGAATTAATATTCATAAATCAATTTTGTATGGTGTGGGAGTAAACAATGATCATGTGGGTAGTATGGCGAGGGGGATGGGGTGTCGTTCGGGGACCACTCCTTTCAAGTATCTTGGAATTCAGGTTGGGGCTAATATGTCTAGGATTAGTAATTGGGAGCCAATTATTAAAGTCTTTAGGGATAGATTATCTAAGTGGAAATCGAAGACATTGTCCATTGGGGGTAGACTGACGCTTGTAAAGTTAGTATTGGTGAGTCTTCCCTTGTATTATTTCTCGTTATACAAGGCTCCGGTGGGAATAATTAACAGCTTGGAAAGTTTGATCAAAAAGTTTTTATGGGGTGGTAATGAGGATGTCAAGAAGGTGCATTGGGTGGGGTGGGACTTGGTTACTAGACCTATTAACCAAGGAGGTTTGGGTGTTCGGAAACTTGTAGATAGTAACAACGCCTTCTTGATTAAGTGGCTTTGGAGGTATCGTCATGAACCAAATGCCTTATGGAGAAGAGTTATTGATTGTGTCCACGGGTCTAGCCGGAAGTGGGATATCTTTCTAGCAAGCCAAAGATACTCGGGTACGTGGTATAAGGTGGTGAATAATGGTTTTTGTTTTACAGTGGGTGATAGAAATAGTATAAGCATGATACGTGGGAGGTTAGGAAGTGGTAGTGAGATTAAATTCTGGCTGGATCCTTGGGTGTCTCCAAACTCTTTAAAAACCATGTTCCCCGAGTTATTTCGATTGGAATCCGACAAGGGGTGCAAGGTTTGTGACAGGATTACAAGTAATTGAGCGATTTTGTGGAGTTGGAGGAGGAATCCCTCTTCGGTTTTGGAGCTGCAACAGTTGATGGAGTGTGAGCAATTGTTGGTGGGTCTAGAGTTGGGGGAAGATGCGGATCGATGGTATTGGGATAGTGGCTCGAATGAAGATTTTTCTGTCTCGGAGGTGAAAAAATGGTTAGATAACGATGGTGTCATCCAACCAGCCGTAGTGTACAGGTGGTGCAAATGGATTCCGATCAAATGCAACATCTTTATGTGGAGGCTCTTAATGGATAAAATCCCAACTAAGAAGGCACTTATTCGGAGGAACATCCAATGTGGAGACGGTATGTGTATCTTGTGTGAAGACCAAGAGGAGGATGTGGATCATTTATTTACTGCATGTATTTTGGCTAATGGGGTTTGGCATGGGATCGTTAACTGGGTGAAACTTCATTCATTATACTTCTTTTCGGTCAGTGACATTGTTCTAGCATACAAGGATCAATCGCTGTCATCGGCTAAGAGATTAGCTTTGCATGGCGTCATGGTTATCACATGTTGGCGGATTTGGAAGGCAAGAAACGAAAAGATATTCAAGGAGGTTAGCAGGAACGTGACCGAAATTGTAGCGGATGTTAAAGCGTTGAGTTTCCTTTGGTTTTCTAATAGGTGTAAAAAGGTTACGGTTGGGTGGACGGATTGGCAAGCTTTTACTTTTGATGTAATGTAACTTTATGTTGGGGATCTCCGTCATGGAGATTTCCTAGTGGTTGTTGTGTTTTAATAAAATTTGCCTTTCAAAAAAAAAAAAAGAAGAATCATTTAAGTAAATCATGTGAGATGGTGATAATATAAAAATTAACATGTGGGTTTTGTTATCTCCACCATCATTTAAGTTGGGTGTGATTCATTAACAACATGATCGACCTTGATATAAGGCAATCATAGTCAACTATGACTAATTGATATAATAAGACCATAAAAGAAGGTCAATATTTTTATAGATTATGATTCAAGGCATCCAATGAAGACAATTTCACGCTAAGTTATTCAATTTATATTTATATTATTTATGATATATAAAATGATATATTTTTTTTTGAAAGGCATCAATATATTACCACAAACAAAACCGATACAAACAATGGCATCCAATTTTCCTATATTACCACACCCAACTTTTTAACCGTGAATTCTCCGCCATCATGAAGCGCCCATCTCCATCGATCCCTAGAATCAAGCTTAATAAAATGATATATACTTACTACTGATCTTACTCCTTTGTAAAAAGTCTATCATTTTTGTCTTAAAAACTTAAGGAGTATAAAAGTTGATATTAATAGTACAAATGCTATAAGCGAGTAAATAGATCTCACATTGATAATTGAAAATAGTCCTAATAAGAATTTATGTTACTTTGACTAGACATAAGCACGTTACCGATATGAATATTCACATCATTATCATATGTTATTTAATGGAAAAATAACGTCATACAATAATAATTATGTGTCAATTACAATTTCGAAAATTTGATGATAACTAAAATGTTGAATATTTTTTTAAGTATAAAAATTATGAGTAAAGATCATTTGAGGACCAAACTTTTTTTACATATCAAGGGACCAATCTCCACCCTCCATCTTTATTTGATCTAATGGATGAGATTAATCCCAACAATTTAAAAAACCCACTTTCATCATTTTTTTTTCAAATATTAATATCTTTCAAACCGTTAATCGTTAAGCGAAAAAAAATATACCGTTACGACGAGCATTTAATTATCTTTCTATAGATAGGCTAATTGATATATTTTCGACAAAAAAAAAGATTTTTCGTTTTTTTCACGTTTTTTTTCGTGGCCGAAAAAATCATATATGATATTACATATAATATCATATATGATATTACATATCATATATGATATGTAATATCATATATGATATTTTATGTAAAATCATATATGATATTGCATATCATATATGATTTTTTTTTCGGCCAGGAAAAAAAAACGTGAAAAAAACGATTTTTTTTTTTCGAAAGTATATCAAAGTGCCCGTCTATAGAAAGATAATTAAATGCCCGTCGCGATGGTGTAATTATTTTCGCTTAACGATTAACGGTTTAAGAGATATTTAAATTATAAAAAATGGGTGAAATAATAAAATCCTTTTAATCTCAACCATTGATTTCCTTTTTAGATGGATGGTGGGGATGAGTCCCTTAGTATGTGAGAAATGTTTGGTTTGTAATATAACTCGACTCAAAAATTATTATTTAGAGGTGATCAACTTATTTGGTGATTATAGACACGATTTAATGTTGTAATAAATGAATATCTTGGAGTCATTTATGTTTAAGTCGAGATAACAAATACTAAGTAATTGTTTTACAACAATTAATTATTTTGTATAAGTTAAGTGACATATTAATACATAGTACCCTTACACTGGTCACATGATTCTATCATCATGGACTTAGGATACATAGTACCCCTTTCACACTGGTCACATGGTAGACAATAAATCATAAAGTTACGTCTTTAAACATTGTCATGATCGTTGATAGGTTAATGCCGGAATTTAATTACACGAGTATTTGACGCCGCAACGCATGGTACCCGGCTAGTTATATATGAAGCATTAATTTTTTTTTCTTCCTTTTATCTATTTCTAAAACAAAAAAACTCATGTAAACCTTCATTCAATACAATACAATCCATGTTAAAAGAATCCATGTTAAAAGGGTATAGATTAAGAATATGGCATTATCATGACCCATATGGGGTCACTTGCTTCTTAGAATTAGGAAAGGCTACCAAGGAGTAACCAAAGACCTTAGGGGGTGGCATCGTACTCGGCAATCACTCGGCATCCCCATTGCCATGAGTTCAGCATACCATTCGGTATGTTTTACCGAATCGGTGAAACAAGAGGCAATAAATGTTTTTGACCGTTAGTCCCATAAATTGTGTTACACTGTTGAGGCTTTTGGATTTTCATTATATTAACAAAATTAATTGTTGTGTAACTGGGTGGAAGAATTAACCGACCTACTTAATATGCATAACTTAGTAAAACATGTGTAGGTAAATGAGGAGGTAAATAATGTTCAAATCTTCATTGTTTTGAATGATAGTCTATAACATAAAAATTAAAAATTAAAAATAAATTATAACGACGGATTTAAGTTATTAAAACCCGTTATTGCAAGTTGACTTTTCATTTCTTATAAGCAAGTTTAGTACAATTTTATTTAAGAATGGAAATTATATAGATGCAAGCTAGGTCATGCTGATAATTGTAAGGGGGTGGCAATGTTGCCTAACCATGCCTTAAACTAAATTGTAATTAGCCAATAGAATGAATCCAACACATTTCATGCCTAATCATGCCTAAGTACTTATTTTTAGTGTCAATGTAATGCCTAACCATGCCCAAACTTTTTATTTTTTTATTTTTAAAATTCATAATTATATTTACAATTTAATTAAAAACATCAAATTTCATTAATAATTCAAATAAAAGTTAAATAATACTTAGGAAAATAAAAACAAAAAAAAAATTAAAAAAGAAAATGACTAGTCATCAAGGTATGGTAAGTCTTGCGCCGCTACGTGCTCCGTAAGATCATATTGAAGATGGTTATGAATATCTTCGTCGAGTAATTCTTCTAGCACACTATCGTCATAAACTGGCGTGACCGGCTGATCCATTATATGAACCGGTGATATTGCCACACCATCGTCTTTTAAAATCATATTGCCCAATATAATACACGTATAAACGATTTGTCGAATCTTTGCGACGGTCACAGGTCGTAGAGGACGACTGAGAATAAACCATTTTCCCTTCAAACGACCAAAAGCTCGCTCGACATCCTTTCTTGCAGACTCTTGTAGTTTCTTGAACTTCTTTTCCTTCGGGTCAGTGGGATACGGATATGCTTTAACAAGAGTTGAATACTTAGGATAGATTCCATCGGCAAGATAATATCCACGTTTGTAGAGACGTCCACGTAAATAAAATGAACTGTTTGGCGCCGTACCATTTCGCTCGGTAACATATAATGGAGACTGATTCAAAACATTGATATCGTTATTTGAGCCGGGCGGACCAAAAAACGAATACCAAATCCACAAATCATATGAAGCCGTCGCTTCAAGCATAATAGTCGGGTATTGGTGATCACCTCTCTTATATTGGCCTTTCAAATATTTAGGACAATTTCGCCAAGTGAGATGTGTACAATCAATGCTACCAAGCATTCCAGGAATCTGATGTTTTTCTTCATGTACCTCGAATAACCGTGCAATGTCATGGGTTGTCGGCCTACGTAAGAACTCTCGACCGTATAACTTTATAATCGCATCACAAAATTTATCAAGACATTCACCTAGAAAAAACGACAACTTTTAATATAAAAAAATAAATAACGAAATATTATTTTATAAAAAAAACAAAAATATTTTTAAAAAGACAATTCCGAAATATTTTTTGTACAAAAAAACATTTTTTAAAAAAATGAATAACGAATAAAAAAATTAATAAAAAATAAAAAAAAATTAATAACGAATAAAAAAAATAATAAACAATAAAAAAAATTATTAATAACCTGAAGTTCTTCGTGCCATGTTTAAATAGTCATCGAATCTATCCGGGGGTTCACCTGTTGCGAGTTGCCGTATTGCCGATGTGCATTTTTGTAATGGCGTGAAACTAATCTTTCCAAACGCGTCTTGACCCTCTTGAAACCATTCGAATTGCGCTTCAATGTCACCAACAATTTTTAAAAACAATCTTTTACTCATACGAAAACGATCACGAAAAACATCTTCGTTAAACTTTGGTTGTTCAACGAAATAGTCATTCATTAAATTTTCTAAAGCTTTATCACGAAAACGTTTTACATAACCACAGATGAAGGTAGACCTTGCCGTGTCTTCAAGAGCTTCGTACGCGGCTAAAAAGGTTTCGATTGTACTATCGGATAATATTCTTCGGATGAGTCGGGGGGAATAATTATCTCGTTTGAGGATGAACAAGATGATGACATGGTTACTAGAATGTAAATTGTATGTGTGATTTGATATTAGTTTAGATGTGAAAATAAAAAGGAAAATGGTGAGTATTTAAAGGAGTTTTTTTTGTTTTTTTTGGAAAAAGTCCCAAAAACGGTAACAAATTTAGTGGGTCCAACGTTACAATTTTTGAATGTAGCTTTCTATACCGATCGGTGATGTTCACCGCTTGGCTTGCTGAATCTTGCATGCCGACATGGAGGCAATGGGTTTGCCGAGCCTTGCCGATGGAATGCCTATCACGTTGCCACCCCCTAAGTTAACACGTTATTATGCAAAAATAATCATTAACTATTGTAAGTTCACACATACAATTTTAATTGACTTTGTTTCTTATCTGATAATCACAACTCTTGTTTGCAAGTGAATAGCCAATCAGAATAAGTTTCTATACCACCATATTGCATCAGGTATATCACTCCTTTACGATAAACATTTATTTCACTATTTAATAAGGGTTTGAGAAAGTAAATCATCGATTCAATACAACTCATGGGTAAAGATTACTAGAACATATGCTCTTTATTGCCCAGGTTAAGTCACCAGAGAAGTGTAAATTGAAACTCAAAGTAGATGGACGAGTATGGCGATTCAAACCTTTTGATAAGTAAACTTTAAAAAGTATCACTAAATGTAACAAACTTTTATAAAATGTTCTAATCTGCACATTTTGATGTGTTTTCAGGTTAAAAATAGTGAAAAGTGTATGTGTTTTTCTAATATGAAAACACATTGTAATATACATATTTTAATACTTTATAAAAGTTTTTGAACGTATTTCTATGCTCTTTTGTTGCCTGAAGTACTTTTAATATGTAAATGTTATGTCATTATTACTCGTAGGCTAATGGGCATTTTTTATTTTTCTTGATACTTGAAGCTATTAGCTACACTATTGCATGTTGACTAACATAATAGTCAATGATGTTTTCACCCGGTTTCATCTTGAAGTGTTCAAACTAATCATACAACTGAGATTCTCGATCTTCTTTAGTCAATTCAGAGCCAGCAATTGGTAGCAATTTGTTACACTACATGAAACAAACAGAAATTTACAATGAAATAAACGGTTTGATAACATCAAATAATCCTGATATTTAAGTGTGAATTTCCCCCTAATATGCTCATTATTTGTACTTATTATTAGGATATATACTTTGATATCGTTATATTTTGTATCCAGGTTACAAATGAGCATAGGAGCTGAAGAGATGCGGAAATTAGAAATAACTCGCAAAAGAAACACTATTATAGTATGTTGAAGAAAGCTACGGCGTAACTCACACTCTTTATTATGCCGTAGCTAGGAATTCAAATATGAAGATTAAAGTCAAATCGGACCAAGGACTACGGCGTAACCATAATCATTAATTACGCCGTAACTACTTAGAAGAATTCCTAGTGATGAAGGCTACACCGTAACATTGTTATTGAGTTACGGCGTAGCAATGACACCGTAGGTGATCCTAGATCCAGAATTAAGCTATGGCGTAGCCACACATGAAGACTACGATGTAAGTGAAACCCTAGAAGAAGTTACGGCATAACCAGTTACATCAACTACGTCGTAACTATTGCTATTGAATAAGATCGTTCTACGATTACACTAGTTACGGTGTAACCAACTCATAGAGTTACGCCGTAGCAGTGTCGAGCCTATAAATACAACCTTAATTTCTGCATTTTACAACAACTTTCTCACCACCAAAAGTCAGATATCGTAGGGAGTATTTAGAGGGGAATTCTATAGCAGCATACGAAGCTATTCCAATGGAGAGATCACGCTCACAACACCATAAGTTTTAGCTTTTCATTGTTTAATCTACATTTCGAATTCATGTCTTGTTTAAACATTGATTTAAGTGTTGTTATTAATATGATTGGCTAAGCACCTCTTGCTAGCCTAGTTATGATTCCTTTATTGTTTTGATTATGTTTTCGTACTTTTCATAATGCTTCTAGTGTGTGCATGCGTAGTTTATCGTAGATCCTTTAGTTGCGGTAGTTTAAAAGAACCGGTTATACCTGGTATGCTAGGAGAATTGGCCATAGGACCCTGGCGTAGTTAGGTTGCGAAGGAAATGGTTGGGATGACAACTAGCCATTTGTCTTGTGTGCAAATTGACCATTAGACCACTTTCCGGATTGGATAAACTTAAGTAATTAGAGTATGGTTTAACAACCGAGAGGCCGGACCATACAAGGATAAATCTAGCATGTCGGCTTATATAAGTTTATTATGATATGATAAATTTATAAAAGCCGACAAGTCTCAAAATAAGCCACAAAATTGGAGCTTATAAAAAATAATCCTTAATGGGCTTATGTTTAAAAAGCTTATCCAAACAGGCCCTACAATGATAATAACAGTAATAATGGTACTGTAATTAATTTGTGAGATTATAAATGGTCTACTAGTGAAAAGAAATTTGTTGATCCCAGTTGAGCTTAAACGATCTTGTATAGAAGTTAACTTAAAGTAAACACTTAAACTTGAATGCGGAATGTAAAAGCTTAACTTAAGAAGAATAATGATTCTCTTTCAACACTTCAATATTATTAATACGAGCACTCAACAATGCTAGGGTTTTACAACCTTGAAGTGAATAATAATACGTACATAAACTAACCCTAGGATCCTCCTTTTATAGACTAAGGAATCCTACTAGGTTTACAATACCTTTTTCTACATGATAAGAATATTCTAGATAAATATAATATTTACACAATCTATTCTATATTTATCTAAACCGTATACATCCTTATCCCATCAGCAGTAGATTCTGTCAGCAGCATTTATCCTCGGCAGCACTTTGACATTAGCAGCAGAATCATTTCCACTAGCAGCAGTTTCACTTATAGCAGCAGTTTCACTCAGCAGCAGTTTCAGACCCAACAATCCTCCCCTAAACTTATTATTTATTTCTAAATAAGTAAGTTTCTTCTAAGCACAATTAACCACTAGGAGGATGATGCTTCCAAACACTTCAACTCTTGAGAATTCAGTTGATCAAATATCTTCTTATACTTTGACAACAAATTGAATGCTTGATCATCGAAATCATAGTCTTTCTGCAACTTAAGTGATTTATCACCATTAACCATCTGATTGACAATATTCCAGTATCTTACCAATGGGTAATCCACTTCAGCTAGCATATACAAAGTAATTGGTCCAATTTCTAGCACATGAACTCCAGAATCTTGAAAGAGTCTCCATTTTCTTACTTTGTATTCTACTATCTCTGTCCATTCAGAATCATCCATTGAAGGTTCAAACATAAGTTTAAGAGCTCTCCACATAACATTATCAGAAGAAGTTATGATATGATCAATTTTTTCTATCTCATACTTTTTACCATCAAACTTCTCAGCTCCAAACTTTGCCTTATATAACTTCCACAAGTCTTCAACATCCTCTCTATCAAAGTAATGTAGCATCTGTTGAAATCTAAGAAACCTGTGAGTCTTACCATCAGATCTCTGGACATCATGAAATGCTCCAATGTTAGCATCATATCCTGTAGTTACTTTGATAATAGGATATTTGACACCAATTGATTTAGCATCAACCACTTCAGGATCTTCCATCTTGCCAACCATAGTATAAACCTTCAATTGTTCTTTTAGATGCTCAGAAGGAATGTGATCAAGATCATGTTTAAACTCATCTCCTTCAGGCATAGAACTGCTTCCTTCCCCAATCTTTCTCTTCTTCTTTGCAAATGACTTATGAATAACACCTTTTCTTTTATCACCTTGCACAGAAGAAATAGTCTTTGCTGCATCAATATCAAGCTGTTTAACAACATCAGCTTCTTGAATATGCTCTGCTTCAACTACTTTTTCAGGTACCAACTTATTGTTCATCTGAGCAATTTGTTCCAAATCCTCAGCACATCCCATAGCATAAAAAGTATCTTTTCTTCTCTTAGCTTGTTGATACAAGTCAAAAACTTCTTTATCAGAATAAGGTTTCAACTGTACCAATGTCCATCCAGCCATATTCTTTAGATAGCTTTCATATTCTTTTCTTTGTTGTTTAACAGTTGGACCTTTAAATATCTTTATCTTTCTTCAAGCAGTAGCATTCTCTTTTCTCTTCTTTGTAGTAAACTCTCTTAACCAAGATTGCACATCAAAAGTTGAATCTTCATTTTCTTCAATCTTGACCAGCTTATTGAGTTCAATATCAGCAGCTATTCTGATCTTCTCATTTACCCATTCATCATACCTCTTTAAGCCTTCAGCCTCTTTCTCAGCTAACTGTTGTTCTTCCATATTAATCAACTCTTGTTCTCTAAGTGCAGCAGCTGTATCATGTTCAACTTGTAATGCCTTAGGCCAAGACTCAAAAGGTACATCAGTGAAATCAATCCCCTTATACATAATCCTTGGTTTTTCAACTTGCTTGCCCTTGTCTTTAGCAGTGGAAGATGAAGAAATAACCTTCTTTTGTTGAGCAGTAGGTTCTTTAATAACAATCCCTTTTTCAGGTTTTCTAGGTGCTGATGATTTGATAGTAGTTGTTGTTTGTTGTGGTAGTGAAGGAGTTGGTAGTGGAGTAGTCTTCTTGCTCAACAATACCATGGCTTCAGCAGCAGCATTGTCACCAGACCCAGCAGCAGAGTCTTGTGCATCAGCAGATCCACTAGCAGCAGAGTTAGTAATTTCCTTAGCAGTAGATTCTTGAGCAGCAGAGTTAAGACTTTTGTTTTTCACCGAATCTCCCAACTTCATCAATGTTTCAACCATCAACCCTGTTGCCTTCACTAATTGCTCAGGCTCCAAAGTTGTAAGTTTTTCTACCACCTTCTCTTGTGAAGCAATCACCTCTTCCATAACAACCTCATTCCCTAATTTATCAGCAACCACAAAATCTCCAGCATCCTGAGGACTTTCAACATCCATATCACCAATCACTGGAACCTCCCCTGAAACCATTCCATCATTCAAACCCAGAGCACTATCAACTTTTTCCAAATTTGCCTCCCCTGAACCCATTGCCTCTTCATTCCTCCCCTGTTTGGAAACATCATCTTCCAAGTGAGTAGAGATATCAGGAGAACTAACAATCTGAGAAGTGCCCACTTTCTTCAATCTTTTCAGAGAGGTTGAAGATCTTGATTTCTGAAAGTTCTTAATCTGTTTTTGCAATTTGATGATAGTCTTGTCCTGATCAGCAACAACAGATGAAAGAGTAAGAACTTTGTCCTCCAATGTGGTACATTTCAACCTCAAGTTGGTACAAGTAACCGTCAATTCCTGAATGAGTTTCATAATAGTCTCATCACTTCGACCTATGTTACCTGGTCCGAGAGGTGAATCATGGACATTGTCATCATGTACAAGGTTTTCCGTCAATTCATTGGTCACTGGTCTATCCTCATCACTTCGACCTGTGTAACCTGGTCCGAGAGGTGAATCTTGGGACATAAACTCAGTATCAAACCTAGTTTGATCATCTGAGCCCCTTGTATTTTCCATTTGGCTAGGGTTACCATCCTGAGGATTTGATTCAGAAGAATCATCATCTCTAGATGTTGCCTTGGTTTGGGTCTTAATGATGTTATCACTATCCTGCTCTGCTGCTAAGCTAGAAGCAGTAGTGACAGCCCTTACCAACATGTCCTCCCCATCACCTAGGACAACCTCATCTGGTACAGCCATACTAACACTATCCTGAGGAAGATCAGTGTTCTTTTTGGTGTTCCTACGGGTATAGAGTATTTTAGGTTGTGTAGCAGATGCACTAAAATTGGGTGTGTGATGGGAGTCAGTGGGATTTCCTGATCCTTCACCCTGATTGTTTTGCACAAGTTGCACCATTTTAGGTGTAAGATTTGTATATGTGCCTGAAAAACCTTTGCCATGTTTAACCAAGAAAGTAAAAGTTTTAGAAAACAATTTTGGAGCATCATAAGTAGCAACATGGCCTCTAAACTTTGTAAGTTGTTTTTGAAAAAAGAGTTGTATAAACCTTGGATAAAGCAAATATGAACCAGACTCTTTGATACTTTGAAACATCCCTTCCAAAATCATTCTTGAAAAATTGAATGGTTTACCTTTGCTTAGGCATACCATTGCAGAAGCAATAGTAGTACTAAACTCCTGCCATCCAGAAGTTTTAGGACTCAAACAATGAAGAAGAAGATGTATCAAAAACTTGTATTGAGGACAGAGGAGAGATTTTTGAAATTTTAAATTTGTATGATTCCCCTCATATCCCAAAGCTTTTAACCCAGCAAAAATAGCAGAATTGGCCAGGCAAGTGGTCTCAGTTTCATCATCTAAGAGAAGAGTTTCTCTTATTGAGGATTCAGATACACGAACCTTTTGCCCATCTACTAATGCACTAACGTGTTTTTCCCCATTCATAGTTTTGATTTTAGCGGTAAGCCAAAACTGTTTGATGTGGGAAGCAAATATAGTAGGATTCACAGTAAGTGCATACCTAAGAGAAGTAGCATTCAAAAATTTTACCATGTCTGTGAATTCTTCATTAACTGATTCAGCATCCAAAACGACTACACTGTTGTGTTGCTTTGCCCAGGTACGAACGCAATCCATTAGTTAGGGTTTAGGGAAATTGGGAATAATTGACTTTGAGAAAATTGGAGTGTTAGGGTTTGTGATAACTTCAATTTGAAATATGAGAAAACCAATTAGGACGATCAATTAAGTTTTAAACTGATTGAAGAAGTTACACATCCCACCCTCACACTTTCAACCGTAGCATCACAATAACACTAGCAGCAGAGTGATAAAACTAGCAGCAGAGTGAAATATTCCAGCAGCAGAGTTGACGAAATAAACTTGGTCAAAAAGTCAAGAATCCTCAGCAATTAATGTGATGATATGCCGTAATCCCTATAAAATTGGACTAAATATTTTCCCTAAATCAACACAATCAAACCCTAATCGCAATCAAAACGCCAATCAACCAAATCAAAACTTCAATTAACCCAAATCAAATCAAAGAATCATGAAATCAACACCCGAAATCATCAATATCTCTTCCGATTCATCATCTGAAGATGAAACCCCATTTGAAACATACGTGCCACCCTTCCGTCCTCCTCATGATGGTTGTAGAACCAAAGAGCAAGCCAAAAAGAGAAAGCATGATCTCCTTGTGTTCAAAGATCTTCTGCATCTAAATCAAACCCCAAGCACATCCAGGGGTAAAGCTGTGATGTCCCCAATATCTCCATCGTCTTCAGAATCATCAGAAGACCCAGCATGGATCCCTGTCAGGCAACCATCTCCAAGGGAGCT
Organism: Artemisia argyi; assembly: GCA_030686995.1. Lineage (NCBI taxonomy): Eukaryota > Viridiplantae > Streptophyta > Magnoliopsida > Asterales > Asteraceae > Artemisia > Artemisia argyi. The sequence goes on from CM060685.1 coordinate 213,567,878, forward strand.
TGTGTCCCCTTTCATCTATACTTCATCAGATGAGGATGAGCCTCCAAATGAACCTCCTTCCACTCCTGAGAGGCCTCAGTCATCAAGGCCATGACCAAAGAAGTCCACCAAGACAAAGAAGACAAGGAAGACTAACTCTCCTCTCCCTAAAGAAAGAAAAATTGTTCTTGGACTTCCATGCCCTAGGAAGTAGTGCTTGTAGTTTTTAATTTCATCTTAGATTGTTGCACTCTTTTGTGGTTTCAGAAGTAGACTTTGTAGTTTCTCTTTTAATGTATGAACTGCTGAACTTGATGAATGATGAATGACAGATATTCTTCTTTTGTTGTCATAATATTGGTATTTCAAATCATCATTTAGACTTATTCCTACACAATATTAGACCAAACACCACAAAGCAAACAAACACATGTACTAGCAGTAGAGTTAGAAATAGCAGCATAGTACATTCCATCACAAACATATGCTTTAAGATAAGCAGCAGAGTAACAAGCAGCACAATGCCTTTACACACTTGTACAAAAACAAAGAGATAAGTTTTTCAAAGATTTATCATACCAATGTTTGCAATTAAAAATTGAAACCTCCCCACATCAAAGTGTTTAGTGAGAAGATCAGCAACATTGTTATCAGTATGAACTTTAACAATTTTGATCAACTTCTTTTCATAACAATCCCTGATAAAGTGATGTCTTATCTCAATATGTTTTGTTTTAGAATGAAAAACAGGATTTTTAATTATGCAAAGTGTGATGTTGTTATCAATATGAATTTTGGTATTCATGAAATTGTACCCATAATCCAACAATTGATTCTGCATCCATAGAACTTGTCCACAACAACTTGAAGCAGCCACATACTCAGCTTCAGTTGTAGAATTAGCCACCACTGTTTGCTTCTTACATTGCCATGACACCAATCTGCTTCCTAGAAATTGACAACCCCCTATTGTAGACTTTCTATCCAATGAAGCTCCAGCATAGTCACTATCTGAATAGGAGACCAAATCAAATGGTGAATCCTTAGGATACCAAAGGCCCAATTTTGGTTGATGACTCAGATATCTAAAAATTCTCTTCACTGCATTGAGATGTGATTCCTTTGGACACACTTGAAATCTTGCACAGGCACACATAGCAAACATGATATCAGGCCTTGATGCTGTAAGATACATCAATGAGCCAATCATAGACCTGTACAAGTGTATATCCACTTCCTTTCCATATTCATCCTTCAGCAATGGTTTATTGGATTCCATGGTAGTCTTGGCAGGTTTAGCATCTTCAAATCCAAACTTCTTCAAAATATCATTGACATACTTATCCTGACTGATAAAGATACCATTTTCTTTCTGTGTAACTTGCAGACCTAAGAAGAAGGTGAGTTCTCCCATTGAACTCATAGCAAACTTGTCCTTCATTAGCTTCTCAAAACTAACACACATAGCTTTATTTGTAGACCCAAAGATGATGTCATCAACATAGATTTGAACCAGCAAAATATCATCCTTTTGTCTTTTGAGAAACAGAGTTTTATCAATCTTTCCCCTGCTAAACCCAGATTCTAGCAAGTATGTTGACAAAGTGTCATACCAAGCTCTAGGAGCTTGATGTAGACCATACATTGCTCTATTTACCTTGTAAACTTTGTCAGGATGATCAGGGTCTTCAAATCCTGGTGGTTGAGACACATAAACCTCTTCCTAATGGTCCCATACAGAAAAGCACTTTTCACATCCATTTGATACACTACAAAATCTTTGTATGAAGCATAAGCCAAGAATATTCTAATTGCTTCTATTCTTGCCACTGGAGCAAATACCTCATCATAATCAAGGCCTTCTTGTTGTGTGTATCCCTGTGCTACTAACCTTGCCTTATTCCTTATGACAATTCCTCTCTCATCTCTTTTGCATCTGAAAACCCATTTTGTGCCAATCACTCTTTTTCCATTTGGTAGTTCAACCAAAGTCCAAACTTCCTGCAGCCTGAATTGTAGAAGCTCATCATGCATTGCTTCTACCCAACTTGCTTCTTGTAAGGCTTTGTAAGTGTTCTTGGGTTCTATTTGAGAAAGAAAACATGCAAACAGGCAATTTTGAAGATCTTTATGACTATTTCTTTGATGCAGAGATCTGGCAAAGAAACTTTGATGTTGAAGATCTTTCAGTGCTTTAGTCATTTGCCTAGTTTGAATAGATGATTGTGGATCACTCAAAATTTGGTCTTTGGGATGATCCTTGTGTACTCTTATGGTAGTTGTGGGACTAACAGGAATATTGAGTTCCAAATTAGTAATGTCAGCAGCAGCTCCAAATAACTGACCATCAAGTGCATCATCATCTGTGTCATAATAAATATTTTCAAGATCAGGCATATTTGGATCATCAGGATAGATAGTATCACCAATAGATCTACCCTGAGTGTCCAAATTAGGAAACAATAAAGTAGCAGTAGAGTTAGTAGGCTTGGAAGCAGAATGTGGTGGAGCAGTAGTTGTATCTTTTGGCCTAGCAGTAGAGTCTTCTGAGTCAGCAGCAGAGTCTTCTGGCTTTGTAGGAGAGACATCAACAACTACTTTGGGAGCTCCATTAGTTTCTTTTTCTGCTTCAATAGGTATTTCAATACCTTCCTCAGTTTCCTTAGGTTTCTCTTGAGTAATCACATCTTCTTTAGGACTTGGATCTGACTGAAAGGGTAGTAAAGTAGGACCAACCTTTAATTTCTCAACCAAAACAAATTCTTCTTGTGGTTTGTTAACACTGGCAATAACTGGTACATAGTTCATTGTTTTGGTAAGCATATCAACATTAAACAGCCATTCTGGTCCTTTTCCCTCAGGATTAGATGTGTTCTCAGAAAACTTGATATGCAAATTCTCCTCTACATGTTTGGTTCTCTTATTGTATACCCTGAAAGCTTTACTAATCACAGAGTAACCAACCAAATTTCCTTCATCAGCTTTTTCATCAAATTTGCCTTGCTGATCCTTAGTGTTCAAAATTGTAACAGGACATCCAAATGGTTTGAGAAAATCAATCAGTGGCTTCTTTCCATGAAATAACTCATATGGAGTCTTATTATGAGGCTTGACTACCTTACTTCTGTTTTGCACAAAGCATGCAGTGTTCACAGCTTCAGCCAAAAAAGGAATAGGTAGTTTTGAATCAGATAACATTGTTCTTGCAGCCTCAATAAGTGTCCTGTTTCTTCTTTCTGCAACACCATTTTGTTGTGGAGTTCTTGCTACACTATACTGTCTAAGAATTCCTTTCCCCACACAAAATTGATTCATCACACTATTCTTGAACTCAGTACCATTGTCACATCTGATTATCTTTACCTTGTGATTGTACAGGTTTTCAACTCTTGTAATAAATGCCTTGAGTATTTCTGAAGTTTCGTCTTTAGTGGCTAGAAAGAATACCCAAGTAAACCTGCTAAAGTCATCAGTGACAACAAGACAATATGACTTCTTGTTCAAGCTTTTTACAAATACAAGCCCAAATAAATCCATGTGTAGTAAGTGTAATGGCTCAGTATTTGTGTTCACAGTCTTGGACTTGAAAGAAACTCTGTGTTGTTTACCCTTTTGACAGGCAACACAAGTTTCATAATTTTCAAAAGTCTTTGTAGGCATTCCTCTGACCAGATTTCCTTTTACCAATTTGTTCATGGTCTTGTAGTTCAGATGTCCCAATCTCCTATGTCATAATTTAGACTCATCAACAGTGGCCTTTGCAATTAGACAAGTCAAAGCCCTCTTAGGAACAATGTTCTTAATATGGTCACTGTATATATTCTCATTTCTAGGGACCTTCAAAAGCACAGATTTGTCATCTGGCAATTGATAGTCAGGAGAAAGGATCATACACTCAGTGTCTGTAAAAAGAACAAAGTTCTTTTTGTCACACATTTGTGAGACACTAAAGAGGTTAAATTTAGTCCTTTCACAAGAAACACTTTTTCAAAGTCCAAATTTCCAGTTTTTAGAGTTCCTCTTCCAACAATCTTTCCACCTTTTGGATCATTTCCAAAAGCAACATAACCACCATCAAAGGCCTCAAAGTCTTCAAGTTGAGACTCATCACCTGTCATGTGTCCAGAACATCCACTGTCAACAATAACCATATCCTTAAGCTCATCCAGTAGATTGACCTGCACATGAAAAGTAGAAACATTAGTTCCTCTTGACGACCCAAGCCATTACTGACTTGGATCTGCCCTGTGCATCAACATAATCAAATTTCTTTAAATCACTTGATGCACTACTATTCTTGGAAACAGAATTTGAACCAATAGTTTTTGGTTTCCAAATCCAGCAAGCTGAGGCCTTAACAGCATAAAAGTGATTACCAACAACTGTATTTGTTAGAACTTTTGGCCCAGAAGTAGAAAGTTTTGTACTAGCAGCAGGTTGCTTACTAGCAGCAGAGTGCATACTAGCAGCAGAATGCTTACTAGCAGTAGAGCCAGTAGAAGAACCAGTTGTAGTTTTGAAAACACCATTTGATTTAGCAGCATAAATAGATCTAGTAGCACCAGATCTCAATAAAACAGCTCTTGGAACCATATTTCTATTAGGATGTGGGTGAGTTTGTTTAGTTACATATTTGTGATTCACCCTAGTGTATTGATTCCAAACAGGCTTTTGGTGTTCAGGACATCTAACAATCAAGTGGTCAAAGCTACCACACTTATAACAAGCCTTCTTTTGTAATTGAAACTGATTACCTAATCTGTGTGAAACTAGGTTGTTGAAGTTTCTCTGATTACCCCTAGGCTTATTATTAAACCTTTCCATCTGTTCTCTAGGTACCTCATTGTACTCTACCATTTTCTTAGAGAAGTTATTTCCTAACACAGGTTTGACAAACTTAACTTGTTCAATTTGAGGTTTAAACTTTGTAGGAATTTCTTCCTTTTTCATACTTTGTTCTTGTTTAACCTGTTCCTCATCACTATCACTATCAGAATACCAATCTTCTATAATGGGAGCTTCAGGAAATTTTCTAGCCTCAATCTTAGGTGTTTCATTAACACTTGTGCTACATTCACCTACAAGTTTTTCAATATTTAGCTCACTAATGAAGGATAGTTCTTTTCCTGGTGGAGCAAAAGCACTTTTGGCTGGAGGAGCCACTTCATTATACCCAATTCCACTACCTTTTCTCATCAAGTTATTCTCTATAGATTTATGAACCAAATCAGAAGCATATTGTTGTTTTTGTACTCTTACTACATGTTTATCTTTTTCAACAAGAGCTTCCTCTTTTTCCTTTTCAGCTTCTTCTAACTTATTTTTAAGAACTTCTACTTCACTATTTTTCTTAAAAATTTCTATATCTCTGAGATTAAGTTGATCTACATATTCCTTCTCACACTCTTTGAGATATTCTAACCTTCTTTCAACATTTTGAATACCTACTTTGTAACCTAAGTTATCAAGTTTTAGGTGTTCAATTTCTCTATTTAAAATCTCATTCCTAGACTTAAGTTCTTCTAAAGTATCAGCACAAGATTTAAAAGAACACACAGATAAGTCTGAATCATTGGATACCTCAGAGTCAGAGCCTGATGATGAACCATAGGACACAAGTGCAAAGTTCTGCACCTTGGGTTGAGCAACAGCTATCAAAGAGAAATTTGGTTCTTCTTTAGCCATATCACTCCAATCATAATCTCCCAGTCCATCACAAGATATCAGTGCAGTCTTTGATTCTTCAGTAACCTTCTTTGTAGCATCAGCATTCTTCTTTGGAGCTCTACACTCTCTGGCAAAGTGTCCCTTCCTGATGCAATTGTAGCACTCTATCTTTGATTTGTCAAAGCCTGGAATGTCCTTAGCCTTATACTTGACTTCTTTTCCAGTCTTCTTCAAAAACTTTCTTGCCCTCAAGGTCAACATAGCCATTTGCCATTTAAGATCAATTTCTTCAAGATCATCAGGATCAATATAATCTAAGTCTTGATTAAGGACATGTGACCTTATAGTAGTTGTAAGCTCAGCCAAGAATGCACACAAAGCAATATCACTGGTAGAAATCTTATCATTTGAACTAGCAGCAGATCCATCAGTAGTAGAATGAGCAGCAGAGTGAGATTCTTGAGATCCTTTTCCTTTAGAGGATACAAAGGCAAGATTTTGAGTACCAGAAGATGAAGTAGAAGAGGTAGATAGTTCTGATTCATACACTCTTAAATTGTTGTAGAGACTCTCCAACTTCATAGTTTCAAAATCAGGCTTATTCCTCCACACAACTGTGTGCATACTCCATTCAGGTGCAAGACTTCTAAGAAACTTTAAGTTTACATCTTCTTGTGGAACCACATAGCCAACCAGCTTTAGATGACTAACAAGTTGGTTTAGCCTGTTGTATGTGTCAATTATCTTCTCTCCACTTTCAGAAGTAAAATTTTCAAACTGATGCTTCAGCATGTTTTTCCTGGATTTCTTAGTAGCATCATTCCCTCCAAACCTGAATTCAACAGCGTCCATCAATTCTTTTCCAAATTCACAATCATCAAAGTCCATTTGGAATTCATTAGGTATTCCCATTAAGAGAATACTATGTGCTTTGATTTCCATCTTCCTTACTGCGTTAGCTTCAGCAGACTTAATTGGTATCTCTTTCCCATCAGCACTCTTCTCAGGTGTAGAGTCACCATTGACAATCACATTCCACATGTTGAAATCAATCATGCGAATGTACTGTCTGATCTTTCTCTTCTAAAGCTCATACTCAGAAGGATTCAACATGGGTACCCTTGAAGCAGTCACCATATGAGTTTCATCACCCATCTTTAGCAGTAGATTTGGAACAGCAAACACTTAAGAAACAAAATCTTCTTGATAATAACTTCTAGATCACAAGCTCTAATACCACTTGTTGATCCCAGTTGAGCTTAAACGATCTTGTATAGAAGTTAACTTAAAGTAAACACTTAAGCTTGAATGCGGAATGTAAAAGCTTAACTTAAGAAGAATAATGATTCTCTTTCAACACTTCAATATTATTAATACGAGCACTCAACAATGCAAGGGTTTTACAACCTTGAAGTGAATAATAATACGTACATAAACTAACCCTAGGATCCTCCTTTTATAGACTAAGGAATCCTACTAGGTTTACAATACCTTTTTCTACACGATAAGAATATTCTAGATAAATATAATATTTACACAATCTATTCTATATTTATCTAAACCGTATACATCCTTATCCCATCAGCAGTAGATTCTGTCAGCAGCATTTATCCTCAGCAGCACTTTGACATTAGCAGCAGAATCATTTCCACTAGCAGCAGTTTCACTTATAGCAGCAGTTTCACTCAGCAGCAGTTTCAGACCCAACAAAATTTCGAAAAGATTTTGCAATTGTGTAAAAAGCCTTCTAATAGGTGATCATATCACATATCTATTATACTTAAAAAATGAGTTGCAAGTTGAGCATTAATTGAGCATGTGAATTTATGGTTTGAGCTTGGCAACTCTATTTTGATTTAAGCTAATGAATTGCAAGTTTTTAAAGTTAATGTGAGTAAAAGTTCATGTGAATAAAAGATCGAAGTGAATAAAAGTTTTGGTGTAAATACTCATAATTGATGATAATAACAACGAAAGGTATAAAGCCTCATTTATGATGTGCTTTAAGTCACCTTGCATTCCATCTTCCTAAACTGATGTTGTTTCAACTCCTGGTCATTGAATGGTTGCATGTATCTCTCATGCTCATTGAATAATTTGAGGGTTGTATCATGTTTTCCAACTGTATAAATATAGCTTCTGGGTTGTATGAGCCATCCACATCTTCCAAGTATACCTTCTTCCAACTTTACCTTTTGTAGCATCATGATCATGTCTAGGTCAAACAAAAATCAAATAAAAAACTACACTCTTGATGAGTTAAAAGAAGGCATCGATGGCCCCGTTGTGGTGATGATGTGCAGAACGTGGGATGTTCATAATATCAACGGTCGATACTTGAGCACTGACTTTGTTGTATTAGATGAAAAGATGAAATTAATTTCATTACCTCGCGTCGTTGTAAATGTCCTAATATGTATGTCTTGATAAACTGATGTTGGTTATTTCTATTGCAACAAAATATCATGCATTGTTTCATGAAAAGCAAAATCTCACACTGTTTTGTTGACAAGATTCAGCCCGGCTCTGTAGTCTCTATGAGGTATTTTTTTAGTGCAACGATTATGTAACACCCCCAATTCATGGATGTAGCGGAATTCGAACTGGGTGTTACTCGACGGCACAATAGTCACAATAATAGAAAACGAACTCTAATTGAGTCGTTTTAAAAAGGTTTATCATTCAAATTATATAAATATCAGAGATTACAAAATGAGGTCCCAATTGGTTCCATGTTTACAAATCACATTAAGTGAGTTTTCGAATGATAATAAAATTTATAGCCCTCTTGAGTATCCGTGTCCTTCCGTGCCATCCTTGATCGTCATGAACCTGAAATACATGCTTGAGAGGTCAACACAAAGGTTGAGTGATATTCATAGGGTTTGTTTAATGTTTGAACACAATATGTTGGTAGTGTGAGCTGTAGACTCACACCAATGTTTGGAAAACAAAACAGGTAGGCTACGTTATTATACGCCCATAAAATGTATTATACACTAAGCTTATGACACCAAAACGTTAACGTGTACCAATATCGATCGGCAGATTTATCCCGGTAGCTACTTTGCTAACATACCTAAATCTCAAATATTAATGCATTTGTTTGAACTTAGTCAATACAAATGGGATTCGTCAATCCCAATAGGCCTATTCACAATATTTGCGCTCACTATTGCTAGTGATTAAATGGTTCATAATAAGGGATCTCGGTTTAGCAAGGTTGGTACTTAGTGATAATAAAACAATCAGGCAAGCATACAATTTAAAAACATTGTGCTCGGTTAAAATAGCATGTATTCCCCCCCCCCCCAAGGGTTTGTAAAACAATTAAGTAATGGAAAATGGGGCTATGAACTCACCTTAAGTAAGATAGCAAGTAATGAATGTAACGGTTGAATCGTGAAGGTTTCTACGAGCAACCTATAATAGAATGTTGCGACTTAGGATCGGAGTAAAGAATATGAATAAGTGCCTATATATATATATATCTTGCATCTAGTCCATGATGTGGTATGATGTATATTGTAAGTCTTTGAAAGAAAAGATTTATGAAACATGTATGTTTTATATATCGTTTACTACCGTTCGGGCCGACATAATTCAGAAGTCATGTTAGTAAGCGTTCGAGGAGCCAGGACACTTTAATTCGTAAATCCACAACTCATCTCGACGGCTTACATAATGAACTCCTCACATGAGGCTCCCTACTATTGTAGTAGTTGATAAAATATATAGATATAAGTTTTGATCCGAAAAGTTACATGTCCGATATTTGAATAAACTTAGGAAAGTTTATTATTACATGAAGATTGTTATTAGGGTATGTTTCATATAACTTGTATGACCATTTTTCTTTGTATTATCTCATGTTTTTTTTAAGTGAAGTAGATCCAAATTGTTTGTTCAAGTTATCGCCAATTCATTGTTTCATGTTTTCGCCTAATTAAGTTGGTATGGTCATTTCGTCATGGCCTAGCCATGACCTTTGGTCCTTGTTCCAAGGTCATGAGACACAACCTTGGCTCTAGCCATGGTGGTGGTCTTGATTATAGGTCATAAGACCTCTTGTTCCTTTTAAAGTATAAACCAATATATAGTGACTTATATATATGTAAATAGCTGTTAAGAAACTGAGAAATATCTCACTCGGAAAGCGTTTTCAAGGCTCGAACTTCTTTCCTCCTGAACGAAAACGTGATTCCGGACAACTTTCGTGTTTTAACTTTTTCATGAAACGGACCAGAAAGGCCTCTTTTTGCGTGTTTTAGGTTCTGTCACAGAAACTATTTTGGCAGATTTGCCGGAAAGTTTTGGTAACTTCAAATCGCCATAACTTTTGACTCGTATACTCTTTTTAGGTGGTTCAAATTGCTACGGTTTCCTTGTTAGGTCCTCTACTACAATATGTAATAATCCAATATCATATTTTTACCATTTTGATCAGGTCTTACCAAGAAAGTCACTAGTTTACTTGTTTTAGTAACTTATCTTAACAATCAATTATAACAACATGTTTTACTCATTTTTATATATCATGGACATGCATACAAGACATAATATAGCAAGAATAGTATGTAAATAACATGAACATGATATTTAACAAGAGGTAAGTTAGGGTTTGCTTACAACTTTGGGCTTTCTAAGAAAGGAAGTAACTAGTAAGGATAGGACTTTGATTGATTATCTTCACTCTTTGCAATCTTTGATAAACCAAGGTTATTTGAAGATTATAACGATGCCTTCTTGAAAGTCCGAAGCTATTTGAAGATTATAACTACGTCTTTTAGGAGACTTTAAAGTTATAACAACTTTTCTTAGAAAATTTCCAAGATTGAAGATCAAACACTAGTTTTCTTTCAAAAACTAGTTAACTTTCTTACAAAATATAAGAAAAGTGCCTTAGGGTTTTAGGACTTTGATAGATAAAGAGAGGAGGGTGCAAGGAATTTCATGTGTTTAGCTTGGTATTTATAGGGTAGGAAGAATAGTTAACCATATATTGGGTTAGAATTTAACCATGGTTAGTTAAGACACTTGTAATGATCTAAAGCATCAATGGACAAGATCAAGCCACACCAAGGTGACTCCCCCCCTATTGGCGGTTTCAATAAGCTAGGGAGGGTGAGGTGTGCTTTGCTTGATATTATCCAAGATATTGGATGAGTTTTGACTCCGGGAAATGCCAACCGTAAATGATTAGGCCTCAAAACGTAAAACCGGGTGTCGTAAAATTATGGAATTTGAAAGTATTAATAAACATGTCCATATGTTCCATAATAAAATATAAAATGAGTGGTAGGTTCCATTTGGGTGGTAAAACCCTGCTAAAACTGGAAACACGGGTCTAAAACGCGTAAAACGTAAAATGTACGAATATTGCGTAAAATTGAGAAAAGTAAAATGTTACTTTTCTAATAGGATATAAATGATTTAAAAAGACTTATAATGTCTAGACTGGGCTCAGTCTAGTGTCGGTTGGTATTAAATGTCTTTTAAACATCAAACCGTAAGCCTAAAAATCAAGGAATGACTTATAAAATCAAGGGATGATTTTTGGTCAATGGAGGAGGGAAAAATATGTTGACTTTTTCTAATAAGTTGAAAACTTAAATCGTCTTAGAAATGCGGTGCAGGTATAGGCTAAGGTTACGGCTGAGTAAAAACGCTTAAAACTGAAAATTCCAGTTTTTCACGGCCGAGGTTTATTTTGGTCATGTTTTTCTCAGTCACGATTAATTCTCAAATAAATCATGAGTGTGTCAAACATTTTTCTGATGTGGGGTCACTTAACGCGGTCGAGTTTCGTTGTGCGTAGAATTTCTGACTGACGTTTTACCCTAAAACGTGTAATTCCTTAATAACTTTCATGAAAATGAGCTTATGAATGTCAAACATTTAATTTGCCATGGAAATGATTTATCACTCGAGAAAATGAAATAAAAATCAACTTTCAGGAAACTTTCGGGAAAAATGAATAGTAAAAATGAATAGTAAAAGTGAATAGTGAAATTTCCCGGGAATAGTAATTATCCTGAAAATGCGAATTGTTACAGATTACGCCATTGAGGTTAATGGTACTACAAAGGTATGAAAAGTTTGGAACAAAGTCGGTGGCTTTTTGAGGCATCCGTTCCAGCTTATGGAGTTTGAGAGCATCCAACCAACTGAAAAAAAAAATATCTGCTTGGTACATAGTTTACTATTTAAATATATTTGTATTGTTTGTTAATATTCATTGCTTTCATGTTGTAGATGTAATTGGCTTTGTCACAAGTATTGGGAGAGCTTCACAACCAAGAACCGGCTAAAAAAACCTTGATTTCTCCCTTATAAATGAAAGGTTTTTACTTCTTTCTCTGATCATATTTGCATGCTAAAGTTATTATGGTCCCATTATAAAGTTACCCAGTTGAATACTCTATTTTTTTGCCTGGATCAGGGGTCGCGCCTTACGGGTCACCCTATGGGGAAAGTTGGGCGATCAATTCTTGAAGATGATGTCTACTCATTCTGGAAAGTACACTATAATCCTGACCTCCTTGACTGCCAGATACTTTAATGGTTAGTTTAAGGTTGTTTCATTTAAATTTAAGGTTTTGTCATTTAGCGTTAAAAATTTTGTTTGTCATACTTTTTTACCTGTGTTTACCTTATAGGTCAAATAGGCATTTCTAGTTGTTCGACATACTTTTTTAACTGTGTTTACCTTTCAGGTCAAATGGGTGTTTCTAGTTGTTCTTCTACCCTTATACTTGATAATGATGATATCCCCGCTATTGTTATGTTTAAGTCTCAGATAAGGTATATTATCATATGTTATGTAACATTTATGGTATTAAAATTAAGGATACTAATAATGACAAATAATTTCAGTGGTCTTGGTGGTGATGAGGCATTTTTGCCTATTACATCAACTAAATCACAAGTTGGGACCCTCGAGGAGCTTTTAACTTTGGGTCAGATAGAAGCAAAGATGTACTTTGTTTTTAATCTATAACTTTCAAACATTCAAATTTATAAGTGATGATATATTATCTATTAAGATTTTACATGTCTCCTTTTTAGGACCCTATTACTTTCCATTGCGAGGCTGTAATCATTAGCATCCATTCTAAGAACAGCTGGTACTACCTGTTAGAGTTTGACAATCAAAGTACACATATTGCGGAAGCTAGGATCAAGTAATAACACGTATAAAGATTAACTAAAACATAAATAGTAAACGTACCCGATGCACTTCAAATAAACCTTGATTCTTGTACAAATAGATCAATGATAAACCCCTTACCGTTTTGTTTATCGATCTCTTGATAATTACTAAAGTAAGTAATTACCTGGTTCTTGTACACACAAACTACCAACGAATAAAGGTTTGATGCAAGTAAACAAAACACTTAATTTTTTCTTATGAAAAAATTGATCCAACCCTTTGGGGGGGGGGGGGAGAACCGATCGGCCAAGAGAGAAAAAGGAAAAAGAAAACTTTAGGGTTCTGTGTGTGTGCACAAGAGATAATTAGGTTTAACCCCAAGGCCTTGTATTTATACTAGGTGAATCTTGGAGCTCAAGAAAGCATGGGTCGACCCTTGTGGGTTGGGTTCGACCGGCCTAGGCACCCCATGGGTGTTCTAGATCCTTCTTGACTTCCAAATTACATCCTAGTCCTTTTCCTTTTGTCCCTAATGATAATTAGTCCATACGTTTAATAACTAATAATCATTTAGTCCATTAAGTGTCCATAAATATATATATACGATACATTTAACATATATATATTTATTATACATTATTCTTGTTTGTAAAGTGTGCAATCCCGAGGTCTCGGGTTCGATACTAGACATTTACTTATTAATATTTATACGTAACTTTTAACAGCTCCCACTCGTATATCTATTAATAGTAAAATGACATTGGTTAGCGTCTTGCAACACTCCAATGCCCCTAGTTCGACCTGAGCTAGGTTTCCTGGAAAACCTTTAATGATTCATCATTATTATTATCCTTTCACCTCTAATACTACATTAATAAAGATGTGAGGTTCTTTATTAAATTCTGTTTCTCGTCTCTTTATGATTGAACAAAATTACCAAAACATCTGAACGTATTCCAGATAGACTTTGGGCGTGGCCACGCAAACATTTTGTCAACCCTACGAGGGGCCCAGCAGTATTAAACTTCTGAACAAATCAGAAGGAGCGAATTCTCTCTTGACTACAAGAATAACCCATGAACTTTGCAACATTCTGAAAACAGCCCTTATGACTTCCAATTACGGTAAGCGGTAGATTGCTCCACAAAATGCACTACATCCATGACACTTATCTGGTATCTCAAGTCTGAGGATAACTATTAAATATGATTCTCACATTAAATTTAAATCATATTGTTGGGATAAGTCCAATACTCAATTCATTGAATATCATGTGAAATTGGTATGACTACGCATCAATATACTTTCAAGTATATCCTTAACCAATACTCAAAATTGTCTTAGTTTAATGATATTCCCATATCATTAATCGACAACGGACTATTTAGAATAATAAATTATTCACGGATCTTAAACATGCAAATATAGGATATATTATTAATAAGACAATGAATAAATAAACATAACCAATATTTTATTTCAGTAAATATTAATAATTGTACATTACATCCTTTATCCAAATACTAATCACAAATGGGCATGAAACTATCAGCTAATTTAAGTCCTATTCCTTCAGCATGCTTGTAAAGCTTGGTGCCAGGTAAAGGCTTTGTAAATTGATCAGCTAAGTTTCCATCTGTGTGAACTTTGAGCATTTCGATTTCACCTATCTCAACTTGTTCTCTGACATAGTGGTGCTTAATCGGGAAATGTCTGGTGCCTCTCATGATTCCAGGTTCATTGGCAAATGTAATTGCGGCTGAGTTGTCACAATACATTTTTATAGGTCGCTGAATCGAAGGCATAACCCCAAGCCCTGAAACAAACTTCCTAATCCAAACAGCTTCCATTGCAGCTTCTGAAGCAGCTATATACTCACTTCTGTAGCAGACATCGTTAGTACACTCTGCTTTTTGCTCCTCCAATCAACAGCTCCTCCATTAATGACAAAGACATAACCCGTCTGAGACTTCGTATCATCTTTATCACCTTTCCAAGAAGCATCGCAGTAACCTGTTACATCAAGCTCTGCAGATGGAGTACCCCCATAAACCAAGAACATCTCCTTAGTAGCCCTAAGGTACTTAAGAATATTCTTAACAGCAGTCCAGTGTTTTTCACCTGGGTTCTGCTGATATCGACTGGTTAAATTCTGAGCAAACGCCACATCAGGCCTTGTGCTTTTTACCGCATAAATTATAGATCCCACAGCCGAAGCATAAGGGACTCTCTTCATGCGTTGCACCTCTTCAGGTGTTGAAGCACAAACTTTGTTGCTCAAGCCATGTTGCTCTTGCATCGGCAAATATCCTTTCTTGGAATTTTGCATACTGAATCTCTTCAATATTTTATCAATGTAAGCACTTTGGCTTAATCCAATTAATCGCTGAGATCTATCTCTATATATCTTGATTCCCAGAATAAATGCAGCTTCCCTAACTCTTTCATAGAAAAACAACTTCCAAGATATTCCTTAACCTTTTATAAACTTGGAATGTCGTTCCCCATGATCAATATGTCATCGACATATAATATAAGGAAAATTACATTACTCCCACTAGCTTTGTGATATACACATGGCTCATCAAGATTTTGAGTGAATCCATACTTTTTAATTTCACTATCAAATCTTTTATTCCATTGTCGTGATGCTTGCTTTAATCCATAAATGGATCTCTTAAGCTTGCATACACGATCTGGGAATTCTGGATTCACAAACCCCTCAGGCTGCGCCATATAGATGTCTTCATCTAGGCGACCATTTAAGAAGGCGGTTTTGACATCCATTTGCCAAATCTCATAGCCATAGTAAGCGGCTATGGCTATAAGAATCCTAATTGCCCTTATGTCAGCTACAGGAGAAAAGGTCTCCTCATAGTCAACACCAAAAGTTTGAGTATAGCCTTTAGCTACCAAACGGGCCTTATAGGTGTGTACAATGCCATCCATATCAGTCTTCTTCTTGTAGAGCCATTTACTCCCAACTAGCTTGGCACCCGGAGGTAGGTCTACTTCTTCCCAGACTTCATTATCTTTCATGGATTGCATTTCCCCATTCATAGCTCCCTGCCATTTTTCCTTTTCAGGACTATTCATGGCAGCTTTATAACTTGTAGGTTCATCAAGATCCCCTATCAAGTTGTCATCACACTCCATGTTTAAACATAGACGTGTAGGAGCCTTCACAGATCTTGAAGATCTGCGAACGGGAATCACTTCAACTTCTGGTGGAGGACCTAAACTTTCAGGTTCTTCAGGAAGTTGGCTAGTGTTTTTAGAAGGTGTCACATCTTCATGATCGTCTTCCAGATCATATACTCTCCCACTGAATTCTTGAGATATGAGCTCCTTTTCTAAGAAGTTTCCATACCTTGCAACAAAAACCTTGTTTTCAGCTAGGTAATAAAAGTAGTAACCCATAGTTTCCTTAGGGTAACCTACGAAGATGCACTTTACAGATCTTTGTTGGAGTTTGTCTGTTGAGTCACGTTTAACATACGCCTCACAACCCCAGACCTTTAGATAAGACAAGTTAGGAGCTTTCCCAGTCCATACTTCATATGGAGTCTTATCAACCTTCTTTGTTGGAACCATATTTAAAATGCGAACTGCAGATTCCAAGGCATAATCCCAAAACGAGTAAGGAAGAGTTGTTAGATTAAACATAGATCGTATCATATCTTGCAATGTACGATTCCTTCTTTCAGATACACCATTTTATTGTGGAGTATATGGAGAAGTAAGGTGCTGGACAATTCCCTCCTTTGCTAAGTAATCTATAAACTCTTGACTCAGGTATTCACCACCTCTATCGGATCGAAGAGCTTTAATCTTCTTTCCTAGTTGCAACTCTACTTCTGCTTTAAACACTTTGAATGTCTCAAACGCCTCATGTTTATGTTTAAGTAAATAAACATAACCATAACGGCTGTAGTCATCCGTAAATGTTAAGAAGTAGCTAGCACCTCTCCTTGACACATGTCTAAGTGGTCCACACACATCTGTGTGAATAAGACCAAGTAGATCATTCGCCCTTTCAATCCTATTTTTAAAGGGTTTCTTAGTCATCTTCCCAGCAATGCAAGATTCGCATTTATCAAATGATTCATCATTGATCTTTTCTAAAAGCCCATCATGTTGCAGCTTTTTCATGCGATCTTTGCCAATGTGAGCAAGTCGACAATGCCAAAGATAAGATGAATCCAGACCTTTCTTGATTCTCTTATTGTTGATGCTATACATTGAATTATTATTAACAAAAGTATTATCATTATCATTCATATCAATTTCAAAGACACCATTCACAGCAATAGCAATAAAATAAAAAACACCATTTAAAGAAACCGAAATTCCATTGCTAGAAATAGTATGCTCAAAACCAAGGTTCAACAAACATGAAAATGAAATTACACCTCTAACAATTGACGGTGCATAATGACAATTATTTAAAGATAGTACTAAGCCCGAAGGCAACACTAAATCATAAACTCCTATAGCTTCAACTCCTGCATGCGCTCCGTTACCAACGTGCAAGAATTGTTGTCAATAGGCCAGCTTTCTCTCAACTCTAAACCCCTGCAAGGTATTGCAAATATGAATGCCACATCCCGTATCATATACGCATGAATTCAATTTTGGAGTAAGAGTGAATAATTCAATCATAAAGAACGCACCTGATGAGCTGGGGTTACCAGCTTCATTCCCCTGCTTCTTGAGTCGCAAGTCATGAATATAGAGAGGACAATTACGCTTCCAATGGCCCTTTTCATGACAATGGTGACATGCCTGATCCTTCTTGTTTGGTGGATTCACCTTTTTCTGCTTAGGCTGATGTTGCTTCATCTTGGGTTCAGGTTGATAGGCCATGACCTGCTTGCCTTTGTTAACCTTCCCTTTGCCTTTGTTATCATGCGATTTCTTCTGGATTCTCCCACCATGAATTGCCAACACTTGCGGGGTAGGATTCTTGACCTTGGCTGGTAGACTTTTCTCATACTCAATAAGCAATGCGAGTAATTCAGATACTGTCTTCCCCGAGCAGTGCATATTGAAGTTCTGCACAAAACCAGCAAAGTCCTTGTTAAGGGACCTATTGATCAAGTGCACTTGTACATTGTCAGGGTAACCAAATCCAATTCTGTGAAGCTGATCAAAAGATTCCTTCATCTCAGTCACATAATCTTCAACTGGTTTACCATCACCATGCTTGCAGTTATGTAGCTTGTCTAATTCATCATACAATTCAACTGCTAGTGGTTTCTCATAAGATTGCCTAAGAACATCAAGCATATCTTTTGGGAAAAAGTACTCAAACTTCTTTTGTAATTGAGCACTCATGCTAGTGAGCATTAAACAAGCAACCTCATTAAACTTAGCATGTTCCACCCTCCATGCCGCCTTTACTGCTTCTGGTTCAGTAGCAGCAGGCTCAGCTGGGCATTCTTCGGTCAAATAGTCCATCTTACCGGTCGACCTCAAGGCAATTCTAAGTGAGCGGTACCAATCATTGAAATTATTTCCAGTCAGTTTCTCTCTCTCAAGATGACTCTTGAAAGCAGAAATCACAGATGGGGTATCGGGTTGAGCCATATCTACAGATAAAAGTTCAAACATTAGTATTTTCGATAATAAATGTCTTCAAGAAAATAAAATACCCAAAGTTATATTCATATAACCACCAAAATTTTCTTGAAAACCTAGGATCTAACTTTACATAGTTCCACCACATCAGTTGATCTGCTAGTGGTGAAAGTACAAAAGATAGTAATCTGTCGAACAATAATTGGCAAACAAGATTTCCAATTCCTAGATCATTATGGGAATTACATCAAATTGATTCATCAATTTGCCTTGTAAGCATTTTTCATCCCATCTCATGCCTTAAGTTCTAGGTCTCACGCACAACTTAATTAAGTCGTCTACCTTAGAAACTGTAAAATTACAATTATGGTCTCACGCGTTAAAAGAATTTTACCTTGTTATAGTAATTTAGCCTAGGTCTCACGTTTACTAAATTAAAATTCCAAGTGTTTCTTATAGGTAGATGGCATGTAACTTAAATTATAAGGGTATTTATTTTTGATGTGTAAATCAAAATATGTATAAAGATGCATGCACTCATCTTTATAGCATAAGTTTTCAAAACCTTTTTATTACCAATTCGTGAAATTAATACACAAAGTTTTACTTGAGGTTTAACAAACCCTAAGATGACTTTCTACAATTATGATTCTAAAAGTAATTCGTTTAAGACATATTCAAGATTGTGATAACCAAGGCAGACTCTAAGGCTCTTTTCTAAGTCTTCAAACCACGGTTATGAATATCGTCTTAAAGGACTTAATTTTAAAAGCATATTTGTACAAAACATCAATCAAGCAAAAGTTTATGGATTCAATCTCAAAATATTATAATAAAGTATGAATTTTGCTAGTCTCGCCTGGGAGCTGATTACCGTGCGAATCGGACCACTATCGGCACTTAAGACCTTGCAAGATTCTTACTTTATCACTTTAGTTTCACCGTTATTAGTCTATATTATTTTCTTTTATGAAAATCACCCTTTTTATTGCTTACATCAAGTCAAACAATTAAGAAAACAATAAAAAACAAGTAATTTAAAGAAAAATAAACAACTAATAATAAAACGTGAAACAATTAGCCACATGCAAACCATATTAAAAAGATCCTAATAAAATCAATTCTAGGTATAATTATGCATGTAATCACCTAAGGCCTTCCCTTCTTTATGGAAGTGGAGCCACATGCATTGACGAATCAATTGCGTAGGCCAAAGATAATATACACACCACATAGCATATAAATTGATTTTAATATATATATATATATATATATATATATATATATATATATATATATATATATATATATATATATATATATATATATATATATATATATATATATATGGAGTCTTCCCCAATTTTAGATCTATTTAAAACATGTGACAATAAATAATCAAGTAAGATCCATGACTAACATGCATGTTTCGTCACGGATTAACCTAACAATTAGCACATAGGTCACAAGTACGTTCACAAAAACCGGTTTAGACCTAGGGTTTCTATATGATTACAATTTAATCAAGAAAACCACAAACCCTAATTAGGGTTTTTTAGTGGAAATCGACCCCCCCTAAAATTAGGGTTAGGGTTACAAAATTTTATAAAAAAAATTTAAAGAAAACCCTAGAAAAACATGTATCTAAAACAATTAAAGATCCGATTTTTATTACGTTTTAGTAATCAATTACATGTTATCCATGGCTCGTGATGCCACTGTTAGAGTTTGACAATCAAAGTACACATATTGCGGAAGCTAGGATCAAGTAATAACACGTATAAAGATTAACTAAAACATAAATAGTAAACGTACCCGATGCACTTCAAATAAACCTTGATTCTTGTACAAATAGATCAATGATAAACCCCTTACCGTTTTGTTTATCGATCTCTTGATAATTACTAAAGTAAGTAATTACCTCGTTCTTGTACACACAAACTACCAACGAATAAAGGTTTGATGCAAGTAAACAAAACACTTAATTTTTTCTTATGAAAAAATTGATCCAACCCTTTGGGGGGGGGGGGGGGGAGAACCGATCGGCCAAGAGAGAAAAAGGAAAAAGAAAACTTTAGGGTTCTGTGTGTGTGCACAAGAGATAATTAGGTTTAACCCCAAGGCCTTGTATTTATACTAGGTGAATCTTGGAGCTCAAGAAAGCATGGGTCGACCCTTGTGGGTTGGGTTCGACCGGCCTAGGCACCCCATGGGTGTTCTAGATCCTTCTTGACTTCCAAATTACATCCTAGTCCTTTTCCTTTTGTCCCTAATGATAATTAGTCCATACGTTTAATAACTAATAATCATTTAGTCCATTAAGTGTCCATAAATATATATATATATACGATACATTTAACATATATATATTTATTATACATTATTCTTGTTTGTATAGTGTGCAATCCCGAGGTCTCGGGTTCGATACTAGACATTTACTTATTAATATTTATACGTAACTTTTAACACTACCTGGCTTGCGGAGGCTGAAAATGCAAAAAAGGTGTTACCAGCAACAATGCCCAATTGTTGTACGATTCGTGCAATAAACCTGTTGAATACCCTAAACCCAGGTTATAATACATCCTTATTCTTTGTATTCCATGTATAAAATGTGAACTTACTATTAGGGTCATGTTTCTGCGTTGCAAAAAATGTTTAAGCTTACTATTTGTATCATGATTTCGCGTGCTGACAGATTTAGGCTTGAAGTTGTTGTGAGGGATGCATCTACCCAGGTTGTGATTGCATTGTGGGATGAAACAGCTACAGAACTGACCAAGTCAAGTGCAAAAGCTTTGCTTGATGGTCTTGAAGCGAAGGATGAAGATGATGTCCCCGCACTCCCTGCTGCTCTGACAAATACTTATGGTTCAGTACATGTGTTTGAGATCAAATCCCATACATATTTCAATCATGCTGAGTTTGAAAGTTTTACATGTACTGGTGTGTTCCCTGTTGACCATACTACTGATTCAGATGTTCAACAAGTGTCTGTGGTCACTGATGATTTCGCACCAGAAAGCAGCAATGATGCGTGGTTTTGCAACCTTGTAAAAGGTTTTACCTCTCAAGGGATCTCGAGAAGTTCGCAATCCCCACCAGGCAGTGTACCTGACCGATGTAGTATAGTGTAGTGGCAAGTACCGGGGGATTGATCGTTTTACTTGGGGAATAGTGTTCGTTAGGATTAAAACTTAATTAAACTAGGTCTAGAGGTGAGGGATGATTCTTTTTGTATTTTTATGGTTTTATGGAAAGAAAGTAAAAATCTTGGGTGTTGGAAGAGTGGGCGGAATTAGTTGCTAGTCCACTAACCTAAATGACTACAAATGAAATGAAAATAAAATAACAAGAAATTAAATGTAAGAAAAACCTTATAATGAGAGAAACGTGTTTACTTAGATTTCACTACTCCCTAGCTATCTTTCATTAACTGATTAGTTTGTTACAATTGTGTGGATGACGGGTTATATTCCTTAATACCATTCGTAGGGCCGTGTACGATCTTCCCTATATCTATAAGCTTCTACCTCTTCCTATGTCGAGCCGACAACTAGCTCCTAACATGGCCTCCTTATTAGTCACTTATGCATTAAATATAACCATTAAAATCTTAGTACACATACGATTCATGTTTCTTAAGACGTTCAAGCAAGTTACCAATTGGAGATTAGCCAGTTTTCTTAAGCCTAACATCGAAATAATTCATCCACAACAATTAATAACAAACAACCAACCAATAATCAATAGCTAGGTTTCATTACATCTAAGCAAACACAAACAAACCTAGGCTAGCATGTTAAAGTAAAGACAAGCATAAGATAGAATCAAACAACACATAGACATATAGAATGATTATTGGAAGACTTATGTAACACCCCCAAAATTTGATACAGCGGAAGACTCAACAAGCTTTCGGGGTGCTACGGGGATTGGTATCCAACACAAGACAATATAGAACGAGATAAAGTAAACATAATAAAAACACAACCAAAACGGGGTTTTAACGTTTACATTTATCCCAACATCATTCAGAGTCAGGCCCAAAATAACATAACAGTAGGTCCAAAATTAATTATCAGAGTTTAGAAAAATAGATCCATAAACCATGAGCCTTGGCCGAGCCTTCCATTCCAAGCATGCATATCATCACTTAATTACCTGAGAAAACGTGCTAAAAGTCAGCTTTCGCTGGTGAGATCATAGGTTTAAATTCATCTAACAATATAGTGGACATATACGCAAAACGCTTGCTAGCTAGACTAAGGATTCGCTAAAAGCCTGCGGATACCCTCCGCTCCAACATAACACACGGATACCTTCCGTTCTAACATAGATATTCGGGTAACCCCCGCAATACCAATAAATACTCGAATAACCTCCGAAGTATCAATAACCTATAGGTGCACACTACAGTATCTAAATAAGCCAACCTTGAATACTACACACGAACCGTGTGACTAAAGCTGACAATTCCAAATAAGCCAACCTTGAATAGTACACACAAAATAGGTGACTAAAGTTGACAATACATCCTAGTCCATATGCATAGCAAGTTTAGAAAGAATATAAAAGCGATAATAGTCCACATAAAATAATTTGCACGTTTCTCACCCCAAGTATTGAAAACATAGTTCAAGAGTAAAAAGTGGGGCTATGACTCACCTCAAGTCCAGAAAATAGCAAGAAGAAGTCGGTAGAAATAAGATGTATAGTAACTCATGAAACAGCAACTACAGACTCGGCACGACCTAACATAACCAACTCGTTCAGAAATCATATTCTCAAATTCAAAATATTCCCAAACCCGGACGAGAATCCGCTTTATTTCCGAAAATCCATTTCGTATTAGTTTGGTGTGTTTGCGTTTGGTATCCATACGGATGGTGGGTCGACTCAAGATAAACCAAAAGGTCACACAAAGAATAATAAAATAAACTATGGATCTAATATTAGCCCGATATATCATTTAAATAAATCGCTGAAGTTTATCGAATCCGTCAATTTGATAATCCTAATATTTATTTACGTAACATGCCGTTCCAAGATTACACCCCATCCTAAAGCACATAGCACATAAATACTATATGGTAGATATCATAGTTTAATAAATTCCTCATATATATCATCAAATTGGCCAGATTTCCCGATATATACACTCGCAATTTATTACACTTTACATATACCACAACCTATGGGCGTCGTAGGATACGATGCCCATTAATATACTCATTTCGTATAACCAAATAACCCAGTTCAACCTTACGGTTAAGTGGTTATTTAGCTATAGAAAACGTTTATATTAATCGTCATATATCCGTGACAACACGAAAGTCACAAATAAACTTACCTGGACTCGAGTGACAACGACTCCGCATAACTCGATAAGTTTATTTATTATATAAAATGACATTTTTATTTAATATTAGAGAATTGTCGAGGATTCCTCGTTTTACAACAATTTCTTTATAATAATAATACGTTCAATAATATTACGCCACTTTTGTAGCCTAATATATATCTAGTTGTATTATTTATAATACGACTCGTGATTATTATTATTATTAATATACGCGTTTATATAATTATATATCCGTTATTCACGTCTATATATTCATATAAACGATTATATTATCAATAACTATTATTACGAGTTTTATTATTTACGTTTTAATTGTAAATAGTTATCGAGTCATATGAAATGGTCACATGTCCGAGTCATGACTCTCGACTCATTGTCCAAGTCCAAAGTAATATAAAAGTCATAATAATCAATACATCTCCGTCCACTCATTCCCAATCCACGTGCTACAACAATAGGGTCCGACTACGGCACCCGACTAACCTATCTCCGTCAATCTAAGTGACCGTCTCACAATCGGTCCCCAAACCACTTTATCGTCAACACAACTTCAATTAATACCACGAGTCCATAATACTCGTCAACTTCATCAAAATCAAATTAAGCCACAATAATGGTAACCAACAATAAATAAATAACCATAAAATAAACTTTGCCGAAATATATATATTTCGACACCACAAACGGTTCTAAAAAATAACCGTATCCGGGTCAAGTTACCAAGTCAACCCGAGTCGAAAAACATATACCAAGTGTCACGTGGGTCCCACCCGAGACCACAAGGTCGTGTCTAGCTCACGGGAGCTCGACCCAAACAAAATAAATAACCAAACCGACCCAATGGGGTCGTCGGCTCCATCCAAAATCGAACAACAAGAATCAACAATCAAGGAACCAATTAACCATCAACCACTATGACCAAAAGAGGTCAAACAACAAGAAGATCGGGTCAAAGGTCGACCACAACTCGGAAACATCACAAAGTCGAGGGTGAGACCCTCGGCTACGGGTCGACCACGCCAAGAAACGCAACCAACCATTAATACCCGGATACCAAACTAATTTTTAACCAAGTTTTTAATAAAACCCATTATCATTTTTGACCATTTACACCAAATCCGAACCATATTAATAGATTTCGTGGGTTTGGGTAAGTTTTTCAACAAAAACGAGGCACCTTGTGCCCACTTACCCGCGGATCTACAATAATAACCCAAGAAAAATGGTGAAGGTGATGTGGGTGGCGTCGGAGGTGGTAAAACGAGGCAAGGGGGAAGGTTTTTGGGCGCGTGAATCACCACTATGTAACAAGGAGAATGTGGGGAGTGTTTTGGGAGTGGCGGTGTATGGCGGTGTGCGGCGGTGGTGGCCGGACGAGGGGTGGCCGGCGGTGAGAAAGAGAGGAGAGGGAGAAGAGGTGAAGTGATGAAGATGAAATGAGTTATTAGTTTTAGGGTTAGGGTTTTAATATGGATATTTTACACTTTAGGTCCCTCTACTTAGTTTCCTTATATTTTGCACACAAAACCTTTTTATCACAAATTTTAGTTTATAAAAACGCCCCCTTACGTAAGTAAAAACTTACTAAGAAATATTAAACGTTCCCAAAACTCGTTATATTCACCATTTGACGGCTATATATATATATATTCCACCGAAATTTATAATAAATACGTTTTTAAACGTCCAACGTATTAAAACTCGTAAGTTATTAAACTTTTAGGTTTCCTAGTGCCGGAGTCAACGTAGTACTAAGTGAGAATTTAAGAATACATCACCGAGTATAATATCAAAATGAATTATGAAAATAATTCACGAATTCCATAACATCATTAATTATAAATATCCATAAAATAGGTCGTACAAGTTCGTTGTGAAATAAAATTTCCTAAATAAAAATTATAAACGAACTTTAACGTAATGCGGGTTTTTAAAATAACTCCCTAAATTGCCGGTTGTCACATCCTCCCAGTCTCAGAAGAAACCCGTCCCGGGTTTCACATCGGAAAAATTCATCTACGAAGTGAAAAGCTTCGGATATCTCTTCCGGAACTCGTCCTCACGTTCCCACGTAAATTCTGGCCCATGTCGGGAATTCCAACGAACCTTGACGAGCGGAATACGACTTCGCTTGAGTCATTTAACTTCACGATCTAAAATTTCCATTGGCTCTTCCACGAAGTTCAATTTCTCATCAACACGAATATTCTTCATTGGAATGACAGGCATCTCATCGGAAAGACATTTCTTCAAATTACTAACGTGGAACACGTCGTGAACTTTACTCAGTTCATGTGGTAATTCCAACCTACAAGCCACGGGCCCAATTCTTTCTAAGATCAGAAATGGTCCAATGTAGCGTGGGTTGAGTTTACCACGTTTCCCGAAACGTATTACACCCTTCCAAGGCGAGACTTTCAGCATCACTTTGTCTCCAACCTGGAACTCTAAGGGTTTACGTCTCTGATCGGCGTAACTTTTCTGCCTATCTCTGGCTGCTTGCAACTGATCGCGAATCTGAGCTACTTTCTCAGTAGTTTCCAAAATCAGTTCAGGGCCTGTGAGTTGGCTATCTCCAACTTCTGCCCAACCAATAGGCGAACGACACTTTCTGCCATACAAAGCTTCGAATGGTGCAGCCTTAAGACTTGTGTGGTAGCTATTATTATAAGAGAATTCCGCAAGGGGTAAGTACTTCTCTCAGCCTTTACCAAAGTCTATGATGCATGCACGAAGCATATCCTCTAACGTCTGAATTGTAACACCCCTAATTCATGGATGCAGCGGAATTCAAACTGGGTGTTACTCGACGGCACAATAGTCACAATAATAGAAAACGAACTCCAATTGAGTCGTTTTAAAAGATTTATCATTCAAATTGTATAAATATCAGAGATTACAAAAGTGAGGTCCCAAATGGTTCCATGTTTACAATGTACATTAAATGAGTTTTTGAATGATAATAAAATTTATCATGTTTACAATGTACATTAAATGAGTTTTTGAATGATAATAAAATTTATAGCCCTCTTGAGTATCCGTGCCCTTCCGTGCCATCCTTGATCGTCATGAACCTGAAATACATGCTTGAGAGGTCAACACAAAGGTTGAGTGATATTCATAGAGTTTGTTTAATGTTTGAACACAATATGTTGGTAGTGTGAGCTATAGACTCACACCAATGGTTGGAAAACAAAGATGGGCTACGTTGTTATATGCCCGGAACAGTTATTATCACACTAAGCTTATGACACAAAAACGTTAACAGGTACCAATATCAATCGGCGGAGTTATCCCGGTAGGTACTTTGCCGTCATACCTAATGTCTCAAATATTAATGCATTTGTTTGAACTTAGTCAATACAAATGGGATTCGTCAATCCCAATAGGCCTATTCACAATATTCGCGCTCACTATTTCTAGTGATTAAATGGTTCATAATAAGGGATCTCGGTTTGGCAAGGATGATACTTAGTGATAATAGTACAATCAGGCAAGCATACAATTTAAAAACATTGTGCTCGGTTAAAATAGCATGTATTCCCCCCAAGGGTTTGTAAAACAATTAAGTAATGGAATGTGGGGCTATGAACTCACCTTGGGATGTAGTGATGTAATGAACACAACTGTGCCAAGGAGTATGGCAGAATAGTAACATAAGTGATGTCAATAATTAGAGCGCAACGATACAGAATCGGCATAACCAAGGACACGAGCGAGATGATGGTGATGAAGTTATCATGTGGTGATGGAGCGGCGGCGGCCTTAGGCGGCTGTGGTGATTCACGGATCAAAACAACCCCAAACAACAGGTCACAACCTTGGATCTTCCTTGTTTCTTCAATAAGATAGTGAAGGAGGTGGCGGTGCTCAGTAGTAATGACGGTGGAGGGTGGCGGTGTATAGCGTGAGAGAGAGGAGAGAATGGAAAGATTTTCAGAGAGTGATAAAGATAAGATTTGTTATCTTATCTATTATTAAAAAGAGAGTAGGGATAAAATGAGAACTGATATTCTCTCATTGAAATAGTAAGGCGGTGTAGGTTATGAGATAAAGGTGACTTTGTTTTATTATACCATCTATCTCGTGTCCCGTTGAGCTAAAGTGTAAATGTGGTACCTCGGTTTGTTAATTGCGAGAAATATATTTCTGAAAGTGTTTTATAACATTAATGCAAGTAATGAAGTTATTGACTCCGAATAATAATTCGAATTTTTAAAACCAAAATTATGGGTTGCGCTGATACGCATTGTGTGTTGTTTTCATGTTTTGCAAGATAACTTTTCGTTAAATAAACAGAGGTGAACGAAATTGTTCAGAAAGTAATAATTCAAAACAGAATGAATTATTTAACTTGGAAGACTACTGGTTAACTACTGGTCATAGTAATTGCTTTTACGTTACGGTAAAAGTCAAATAGTCAAAAGTCAAAGTCAAAAGGGCAAAATAGTCATTTTGATGTGTGAAAATTTACGGGTTGCTACAGTATCCACCCCTCAATTGGAACTTCGTCCCGAAGTTCAGCGGGTGTTATCTGCTGACAGAGTGTTCGAGAGTCGAGACAAGATGGAAGTACTTGCGATGTATCTGGTCTTCACGCTCCTACGTGAATTCGAGTTCTTACCGAAAGTTCTATCGAACTCTTGAACAATAGGAATGCGACCTTACTTAAGTCGTTTGACCTTATGGTCTATGATCTTGATTGGTTCTGTGATAAAGTTCAGACATTCGTCAATCTGGATCTCTTCTAGAGGAATAGTGGCCAATCCTAGTCTGGATCTTGTATAGTCCGATGTTGAGATGTCTGGGAAAGAGTGTAGGTATTTGTGGAGAATTTTGATCTCACACTCCCAGGTGAAATCAGGAACTCTTTTAATGTTTTGATGGGTGAGCGAAAGTGCTACGATTAATATCATGGCTCAAACTAACATTTGTAAGAAATAAAGTAAGGGTATAGATGTTTGGAGGACTAGCACAATTGGAGAGTCTAATGTTGTAGGGCTAGCTGAAAATATTGGAGAACCAAATGTTGTGGCGCCTCTTCGAGTGATTGTTGTGCCAGGTGTTAAGAAGTTGTTTTCACAAGGATTTCATGAGTTGCAAATGCAGCAGTTTCAAAAGCCTAGAGAGAGTGGTTGCATTTAGGTGCCTAGATGATGAATTAATTTTGATGTCTCGTAAGCCAGTGGATCATGTTGTAAGAGCTCGGTCTGCTCATGAATTAAATAATGGCAAAAATAACAATAGTAACAAACGGTGTGGGGATGTGGAGAGAGAACATTTCGAGAAACAATGTCTAAAATAAAGGTCAACAAATGGAAGGAACTCTTGGGAGAGTTTATGTGTAAGTGTCCACACACCCAAGTAAAGTAGGTAGAATATCAAACACAGTCTGTTAGTTTGAGACTGAACCAAGTCAAAAGTGTAACAAGTCTGTTAACTCAATAAATAACTCATGATTGTAAAGATTTGCAACGATAAAAGTGACAACTTATGAATGAACTTAGGAAGTTCTAATGAGATCTTAAAACTTTTGCTGAGAAATAGAATACCGGAGATTCTAAAGTTCGAGTTCATACTCATGTCATATCGGATACAACTAAGCCCACTTGTTTATAATTCTTTATTTACATAGAGAGGCATCCCAAACAATGTAAATAGAGGAATATAAACTTATGGTTCAGTGATTTACAATTTCTTTATTTAAATGAAAAGGCATCCCAATCCATTTCAAATAAGGACATTATAAATCATCCTACCTAAGAATTCCAACACAACATTCATACTTAGCCGGTGAGTTACAAGGTAGTGTATGCTTAACATTAATATTGGTAGAAATGTCAAGTTTGCTTTAAAATTTTAAGAGATTTTAAAGGTTTATGACGGAATGGTATCCTTTATGACCTAAACAGGCTAGTACTTCTACGGGATAAAGAGAAGAATTGATAACTATCCCAAGATAGTAGTTCGGATAATTTCATAAATGAAAACTTTCAAGAATGAAATTAGGTGGTACAAATAAGGTGTTAAGATCTCGCTGAGTGGTAAGACACTATCGTGTCTCTAGATTGTTTTAATGAATTTTGGTGGTTTATCGAGTTCATGTAGGAAATTAACCTGAACATAACCCTAGTACAACTACTCTCAGTATTTGAAAATTTTAAGTCGAATATAGTTAGTCAGACTATATTCCACTGTCCCTAGGTTAAATATAGGTGACTAGTCTATATTTAGCCGAGGTTCGATAAAATTTTCAAATACCTAAATTAGGTATACTTGTGATATGTCCGTTGCTTTTGGGAAACTGTCCACTAACCAAAGGTGATGTCAAACCCTTAAGTTGCAAGTCCCGCCCATACAAGACTTATAACGTATGTTTTCATATTCCATTGCATAGAAGATAGTACGGGCATGTACGTGTGGAAAGGAAGTTTTAAGTAGTTCTAAAATAGAACACACTTGGCCAGGATCACGAACTGAAACCTTTGATGAATGTAGGGCTAAACTTTAGCTTTTGTAGATGATGGATTTGTTTGTCCTTTAGAAATCTCATATTTCTTGTTTGGAAATCGATAGATTGTGACGGGTTTTTGATATCATATGAAATGATATTGATGATGTGATGGAATAATTCTAGAGACCATTGCGCAAAACACAATGTCTCGGAAGTAGGTTAGACAATTGTGTAATTCATAATGTCTCAGAAGTAGGTTAAACCATTGTGTGACTCAAAACATTTGAGAAATGATTAAGACCATTGTATAATACAATGTCTTGGAAAATAGGAAAGACCATTGCAATCAGTTACAATGTCTTGGACATCAAATGTTGGAGTAGGAACATGATTGGGATAATCTGGTTGTGTCGTAATGCCCTAGAATAGGCATACGCAGATATGTTTAGTCCATTGTTTAGATAAATGATTGAAAATAAACCGAGTTTATATATCAATATACTAATATGTTCATATAGTATAAAATGCTTACGGGGAAATGCTCAATTATGTTTAGGGTACATATATTAATATGCAATTATGTTTGTGTAGCATAAAAATGTCTACGGGGAAATGCTCAAAATGGGTATATATGAATATACTAATATGTTTGTGTAGCATAACATGCTTACTAAGTCCATAATCGTCTGGAGGATGGAAGACACGGAGAGTGGAAGGCTATATAATATTTTTGCTTGTAAGTGTAGTTATAGTTTAGGTCTCAATTAGACCCGTTTCTCTATAACCATGGCTCTGGTACCAATCTGTAACACCCCTAATTCATGGATGCAGCGGAATTCAAACTGGGTGTTACTCGACGGCACAATAGTCACAATAATAGAAAACGAACTCCAATTGAGTCGTTTTAAAAGATTTATCATTCAAATTGTATAAATATCAGAGATTACAAAAGTGAGGTCCCAAATGGTTCCATGTTTACAATGTACATTAAATGAGTTTTTGAATGATAATAAAATTTATCATGTTTACAATGTACATTAAATGAGTTTTTGAATGATAATAAAATTTATAGCCCTCTTGAGTATCCGTGCCCTTCCGTGCCATCCTTGATCGTCATGAACCTGAAATACATGCTTGAGAGGTCAACACAAAGGTTGAGTGATATTCATAGAGTTTGTTTAATGTTTGAACACAATATGTTGGTAGTGTGAGCTATAGACTCACACCAATGGTTGGAAAACAAAGATGGGCTACGTTGTTATATGCCCGGAACAGTTATTATCACACTAAGCTTATGACACAAAAACGTTAACAGGTACCAATATCAATCGGCGGAGTTATCCCGGTAGGTACTTTGCCGTCATACCTAATGTCTCAAATATTAATGCATTTGTTTGAACTTAGTCAATACAAATGGGATTCGTCAATCCCAATAGGCCTATTCACAATATTCGCGCTCACTATTTCTAGTGATTAAATGGTTCATAATAAGGGATCTCGGTTTGGCAAGGATGATACTTAGTGATAATAGTACAATCAGGCAAGCATACAATTTAAAAACATTGTGCTCGGTTAAAATAGCATGTATTCCCCCCAAGGGTTTGTAAAACAATTAAGTAATGGAAAGTGGGGCTATGAACTCACCTTGGGATGTAGTGATGTAATGAACACAACTGTGCCAAGGAGTATGGCAGAATAGTAACATAAGTGATGTCAATAATTAGAGCGCAACGATACAGAATCGGCATAACCAAGGACACGAGCGAGATGATGGTGATGAAGTTATCATGTGGTGATGGAGCGGCGGCGGCCTTAGGCGGCTGTGGTGATTCACGGATCAAAACAACCCCAAACAACAGGTCACAACCTTGGATCTTCCTTGTTTCTTCAATAAGATAGTGAAGGAGGTGGCGGTGCTCAGTAGTAATGACGGTGGAGGGTGGCGGTGTATAGCGTGAGAGAGAGGAGAGAATGGAAAGATTTTCAGAGAGTGATAAAGATAAGATTTGTTATCTTATCTATTATTAAAAAGAGAGTAGGGATAAAATGAGAACTGATATTCTCTCATTGAAATAGTAAGGCGGTGTAGGTTATGAGATAAAGGTGACTTTGTTTTATTATACCATCTATCTCGTGTCCCGTTGAGCTAAAGTGTAAATGTGGTACCTCGGTTTGTTAATTGCGAGAAATATATTTCTGAAAGTGTTTTATAACATTAATGCAAGTAATGAAGTTATTGACTCCGAATAATAATTCGAATTTTTAAAACCAAAATTATGGGTTGCGCTGATACGCATTGTGTGTTGTTTTCATGTTTTGCAAGATAACTTTTCGTTAAATAAACAGAGGTGAACGAAATTGTTCAGAAAGTAATAATTCAAAACAGAATGAATTATTTAACTTGGAAGACTACTGGTTAACTACTGGTCATAGTAATTGCTTTTACGTTACGGTAAAAGTCAAATAGTCAAAAGTCAAAGTCAAAAGGGCAAAATAGTCATTTTGATGTGTGAAAATTTACGGGTTGCTACATGAATGGTCCTCTCACTTTGACCATCGGTTTGGGGATGATACGCAGTACTCATATCAAGCTTCGTCCCCAAAGCCGTTTGAAGTGATCGCCGCAAAGCTGACGTAAAACGACTATCGCGATCCAAAATAATAGATATCGGGACTCTATGACGAGAAATAATTTCCTTCACGTACAACCTCGCAAGTTTATCCACACTATCATCTTCACTAATTGCTAGGAAATGAGCAGACTTCGTCAGACGATCCACAATTACCCAGATAGCGTCACAACCGCTAGCTGTCCTCGGTAATTTGGTAATGAAGTCCATAGTAATCCGCTCCCATTTCCATACTGGAAGTTCTGGTTGTGTTAGTAATCCTGACGGTCTCTGGTGTTCAGCTTTAACCGTAGCACATGTCAAGCATTTACTAACGTACGATGCTATATCTACCTTCATATTTGGCCACCA
The DNA here is from genome assembly GCA_030686995.1 of Artemisia argyi. Lineage (NCBI taxonomy): Eukaryota > Viridiplantae > Streptophyta > Magnoliopsida > Asterales > Asteraceae > Artemisia > Artemisia argyi. The sequence continues at coordinate 213,601,057 of CM060685.1, forward strand.
ATAGAACTTCTTAAGATCCTGGTACATCTTATCGGACCCAGGATGAATAGAGTACCTTGGATTATGCGACTCATGCATAATCAAATCCCGAATTCCTCCATACAAAGGTACCCAAATCCGATCTCCAAAACATAATAATCCATCGGAACGGTTAACAAATCCTTTCTCATTATCAGCCATCCCAAATATATTTTCGGCAAATCTGTTTTCTGCTTTCAACGCTTCCGTTTGAGCTTCAAGTATTTGAGACGTTAATGGCGATACGATAGTCATTCCCAATGACCTAACTCGCAACGGTGGTATTCTCTCCTTTCGACTAAGAGCATCAGCGACAACGTTTGCTTTACCAGGATGGTAGCAAATTTCACAATCATAATCGCTTAGCAACTCAATCCAACATCGCTGTCTCATATTGAGCTCTTTTTGATTCAAGATGTGTTGTAGACTTTTATGGTCAGTAAATACAACACACTTGGTTCCGTACAAGTAATGTCTCCATATTCTTAAGGCGAAAACCACAGCACCTAACTCTAAATCATGGGTAGTGTAGTTTTTCTCAGGCTTTTTGAGTTGTCGGGAAGCATAAGCTATCACCTTCTCTCGTTGCATTAACACGGCTCCCAATCCTTTATGTGAGGCGTCGCAATAGACGACGAAATCCTCGTTACCTTCTGGTAACGCTAAGATAGGAGCACTACACAACATCTTCTTAAGCAATTGAAACGCTTCCTCTTCTTTATCTCCCCATTCATACGTAACACTCTTTTGAGTCAATTTGGTCAATGGTTTAGCTATCTTCGAAAATCCCTCAATGAATCTTCGGTAATAACCAGCTAAACCCAAAAATTGACGAACTTCGGTTGGGGTTGTAGGTGCAGCCCAATCTTTTATCGCCTCGATCTTAGCAGGATCTACATGGACTCCTTGTCTATCAATCACATGACCCAAAAATTGTACCGTTGGAATCCAGAATTCGCATTTCGAAAACTTGGCATAGAGTTTCTCTTTCCTGAGCAATTCTAAGATGAGTCTTAGATGCTCCTCATGCTCCTTCTCGCTCTTTGAATAAATCAGAATGTCATCGATGAATACAATCACGAACTTATCTAAGTAAGGCTTACACACCCGATTCATGAGATCCATGAATATTGTCGGTGCGTTAGTCAACCCAAACGGCATCACCTGAAACTCATAATGCTCGTAACGGGTTCTGAAAGCCGTTTTCGGAATATCTTCCTCGCGAACTCGAAGTTGATGATATCCCGATCTCAAATCGATCTTCGAATACACACTTGATCCTTGGAGTTGATCGAACAAGTCGTCGATCCTAGGTAACGGGTATCTATTCTTCACTGTTAATTTATTCAACTCTCGGTAATCAATGCACATACGAAACGATCCATCTTTCTTCTTCACAAATAAGACTGGGGCTCCCCAAGGTGAAGAACTTGGTCTTATGAATCCTTTTTCGGCTAACTCCGCCAATTGTTTCGACAACTCTTCTAGCTCGGTAGGTGCAAGACGATAAGGCGCTCGTGCTACAGGTGCAGCACCAGGTATCAACTCAATCTGAAACTCCACTTGTCTAGTCGGCGGGATTCCCGGCAAATCATCGGGAAATACATCAGGAAAATCACGAACTATAGGCACATCTTCAATGCACCTTTCCTTTTTCTTCGTCTCTCCCGTTTCAGGGATTTGAGCTAAGAAAAGGTAACATCCCTTCTCCATTAGCTTTGGCAACTTAGTGCATGAAATCACTGCTAATCGGGATGGGCTCCTAGAATCCTTTTGATCTCCTAATATATTTAGGATTTCCTTTCCGTATGGTACACGCACGATCTTCTCGTCGCAAAGTATGTGAGCACGATACTTCGACAACCAATCCATACCAATGATGACATCAAAACTTCCTAACGTGACGGGTAGAAGATCTATGTTGAAAGGGTGGTTCAAGAAATTTAACGTGCAACCGCGAATGATAGTATTAATCCTTTCTATATTTCCATTTGCTAACTCAATATCATATCCAATTCCTAAGGCCATCGGGGGTTTCCCGAGTAAGGGTGCAAACGTAGTGGACACAAAACTCCTATCGGCACCAGTATCAAATAGTATAGAAGCATAACGATTATTGAGAAGGAACGTACCAGTAACGGCGTTCGGATCTTCTCCTCTCTCGTTCCCGAGTGCATACACTCTTCCCTGAGCAGCTCCAGCTTCCACACGTTGGTCCCCATTATCTTGTCGTCCACGGTTTCCTCCAGCTCCGCGGTTTCCATGATTGTACCCATTACCACCCGAGCCTTGATTTCCACGATTCTCTACACTCATTCCTATAGTGTCTCTTCTTTCCACACCCATAACAAGTAACATCTGCCTTGTTTCTCATCTCAGGAGCAGCTTGAACCATAGCAAGAGGTCGGGCTCTACAATCCCTAGCTGTGTGTCCTTTCTTTGAGCAGTTCTGGCATTTCACACTACACCATCCAGTATGATGCTGGTGGCAACGATCACACTTGGGTGCATCACCGTTCTGATTCTTCTTATCTCCATTCCCAATAGCATAAACGTTAGCTTGTCTCTTGCTTCGGCGATCATTACCCTTAGAGTGACGGTCTCTCTTTCTCTTTCCATTCTTCTCCTTATCAGCTTCTTCTAATTCCAACGAATCCATAAGTTGTTGAGCAATTGTGATTGCCTCATGGATGTTTGCAGGCCTAGCGGAAATCACATCATTTCTCGTAGCTACAGGCAACCCATCAGTATACCTCTCGATCTTTTGAGTCTCGGTTTTCACCATATCTGGGCACAACAAGGCCAATTCCTGGTAACGACGATTGTAAGTCGCCATATCATTACCTTTCACCTTGTTGTTCCAAAACTCAATCTCTAGCTTTTTGACCTCATTCCTTGGGCAATAAGTCTGAATCAGCAAAGACTTAAATCGCTCCCAAGTCATGGCATAAGCTACATCACTCCCAACTGCATTTCGGTAATTGTTCCACCAAGTCAAAGCTTCATCCTTGAAAGTAAAAGAAGCAAACTTTACCATCGTATTCTCCGCACAACCACTAACATTAAACACTGACTCAGTCTTCTCAATCCACCTAACCAAGTAAACCACTCCTTCAGTTCCACCAAACTCAATAGGTCCACAAATCTTGAACTCCTTGTATTGGCATCCATTAGCACGAACAGGTGGAAAAGTTCCAGCAGAATTGTTGGAATGATTTGAGTCAGCTAGTAGTTTAGCAACTCTTTGTTCCACAAGTTGGTTGATCATTGCTTGATCCACAGTAGGTGCATTAAGTGGAACATGATCATTGTCTCCCTGAACATCAACATACAATAGCGAGCTAGCATCGTTCCAACTAACGGATAACTCAACACGTACTAATCGTTCCAAAAGAGACGAATACTGAACAAAATACATCAAAATATGACAACTAGCTTTTCTAACCGAACACTCCTCAGTTAAGACAGCAACCATACAACATAATCCAAGCAACTAGCCACGCTGCTGGCGGAGGCTCCTCAGCTCCTGCCTCAAGCCATCAAGATCCCTCCATAACGATCCTAGCTCCACGCTATGGGTGTCTCGGTCTCTCTTGAGGTCAAATCCTCGCTGAATACTATCGATATGCTCATGAACCTCCATCAAAACTCTCCTCATCTCAGTAACCCTTCTCTCAGCCATAACCATATCAACCCTCAACTGCCCAATAAACTCAACAGTCACTCTATCAATCCGCTCAGACATATGAGTAACTCTCTCACCAAGAGCCGTAATCTGAGTCCACAACCTACCAATCTCACCTAATTCTGCATGCTCAGCAGAAACCTCAGAAGATGCATCCGACTCAACGGGACTACCAGGTGGCAACTCAAACAAGAACGGATGATCAGGTGAATCGGGCTCAATCGGATGTACAGGTGAATCAGGCTCCTCAGCCTGAGCTGGTGGTACTAACACATCATCATCATCAGGCATCTCATCCTCCTGAGGGTCATCCTCCTCCACAGGGTCATCATCATCACCCTGCTCAGCCTCCTGAGGGTCATCCTCCTGCTCAGGGTCATCAGCCTCATCCTCACCCTCGTACTCCTCCTCCTCCTCATCGGAAGAGTACCTCATCAATCGTTGTCTCCTACTAGGTGAACCATGTGGAGATGTGGTAGGTGATCTAGGACGACGACGCAATGATGTGGGTGGCGCCTCAGACAAGAGAGAGTGAGCATCAATCTGTAAAGGTGATGGAGTAGGGCGTACCGACATGCGTGCCGTGTCTCGGTGGGCAAAGCGTGGGGCCACACGAGCCAAAGCCTGATGAAGAGTAAGCTGCCTCGATGTACCAGGGAGCCCTAAAGGAGATGAGGGTCCCTGCGTAGATGCAGCCGGTAGTGCTGAAGTAGAAGCTGCCTGCGATACAGTAGCTGAAAGCATGGCCATCTGGTAAGGGTCATCAGATGCCATAGTGAACTGTGCAGGTAAAACCGGTGCAGTAAGAATATCCTTGACAACATCGGGCATATGGGAGGCCATGGTCTGTGACAACGGCGTAGGGTAGGTGTAAGTGTTTCAAAACAACTAAATCACAACTCATAATACCATACTAAAAATCCTCATCAAATAGTTCAATCATATAATCTCAATAAAAAGAGTTTCAAACACCGCATTACTAAAATGTTTATAAAACATATAGACCATATAAATCCTCGAAAATGCCATCTTATTACTAAAATCCATAAACCTCAAATCATCTCAATAAATCCCAAATCTAACAATCATCTCAAAATCTCATAATACCTCAAATAATAGAAGATGCTTCGGCTTGGCGGGCTGGCGGGCGGTGGTCAAGGATCATTTTCTATAAAAATACGGTTATAGTTTAGGCGTTTATTTACCTAGTTCTTTATAACCTTGGCTCTGATACCAATCTGTAACACCCCCAAAATTTGATACAGCGGAAGACTCAACAAGCTTTCGGGGTGCTACGGGGATTGGTATCCAACACAAGACAATATAGAACGAGATAAAGTAAACATAATAAAAACACAACCAAAATGGGGTTTTAACGTTTACATTTATCCCAACATCATTCAGAGTCAGGCCCAAAATAACATAACAGTAGGTCCAAAATTAATTATCAGAGTTTAGAAAAATAGATCCATAAACCATGAGCCTTGGCCGAGCCTTCCATTCCAAGCATGCATATCATCACTTAATTACCTGAGAAAACGTGCTAAAAGTCAGCTTTCGCTGGTGAGATCATAGGTTTAAATTCATCTAACAATATAGTGGACATATACGCAAAACGCTTGCTAGCTAGACTAAGGATTCGCTAAAAGCCTGCGGATACCCTCCGCTCCAACATAACACACGGATACCTTCTGTTCTAACATAGATATTCGGGTAACCCCCGCAATACCAATAAATACTCGGATAACCTCCAAAGTATCAATAACCTATAGGTGCACACTACAGTATCTAAATAAGCCAACCTTGAATAGTACACACGAACCGTGTGACTAAAGCTGACAATTCCAAATAAGCCAACCTTGAATAGTACACACAAAATAGGTGACTAAAGTTGACAATACATCCTAGTCCATACGCATAGCAAGTTTAGAAAGAATATAAAAGCGATAATAGTCCACATAAAATAATTTGCACGTTTCTCACCCCAAGTATTGAAAACATAGTTCAAGAGTAAAAAGTGGGGCTATGACTCACCTCAAGTCTAGAAAATAGTAAGAAGAAGTCGGTAGAAATAAGATGTATAGTAACTCACGAAACAGCAACTACATACTCGGCACGACCTAACATAACCAACTCGTTTCGAAATCATATTCTCAAATTCAAAATATTCCCAAACCCGGACGAGAATCCGCTTTATTTCTGAAAATCCATTTCGTATTAGTTTGGTGTGTTTGCGTTTGGTATCCATACGGGTGGTGGGTCGACTCAAGACAAACCAAAAGGTCACACAAAGAATAATAAAATAAACTATGGATCAAATATTAGCCCGATATATCATTTAAATAAATCGCCGAAGTTTATCGAATCCGTCGATTTGATAATCCTCATATTTATTTACGTAACATGCCGTTCCAAGATTACACCCCATCCTAAAGCACATAGCACATAAATACTATATGGTAGATATCATAGTTTAATAAATTCCTCATATATATCGTCAAATTGGCCAGATTTCCCGATATATACACTCGCAATTTATTACACTTTACATATACCACAACCTATGGGCGTCGTAGGATACGATGCCCATTAATATACTCATTTCGTATAACCAAATAACCCGGTTCAACCTTACGGTTAAGTGGTTATTTAGCTATAGAAAACGTTTATATTAATCGTCATATATCCGTGACAACACGAAAGTCACAAATAAACTTACCTGGACTCGAGTGACAACGACTCCGCATAGCTCAATAAGTTTATTTATTATATAAAATGACATTTTTATTTAATATTAGAGAATTGTCGAGGATTCCTCGTTTTATAACAATTTCTTTATAATAATAATACGTTCAATAATATTACGCCACTTTCGTAGCCTAATATATATCTAGTTGTATTATTTATAATACGACTCGTGATTATTATTATTATTAATATACGCGTTTATATAATTATATATCCGTTATTCACGTCTATATATTCATATAAACGATTATATTATCAATAACTATTATTACGAGTTTTATTATTTACGTTTTAATTGTAAATAGTTATCGAGTCATATGAAATGGTCACATATCCGAGTCATGACTCTCGACTCATTGTCCAAGTCCAAAGTAATATAAAAGTCATAATAATCAATACATCTCCGTCCACTCATTCCCAATCCAAGTGCTACAACAATAGGGTCCGACTACGGCACCCGACTAACCTATCTCCGTCAATCTAAGTGACCGTCTCACAATCGGTCCCCAAACCACTTTATCGTCAACACAACTTCAATTAATACCACGAGTCCATAATACTCGTCAACTTCATCAAAATCAAATTAAGCCACAATAATGGTAACCAACAATAAATAAATAACCATAAAATAAACTTTGCCGAAATATATATATTTCGACACCACAAACGGTTCTCAAAAATAACTGTATCCGGGACAAGTTACCAAGTCAACCCGAGTCGAAAAACATATACCAAGTGTCACGTGGGTCCCACCCGAGACCACAAGGTCGCGGCTAGCTCACGGGAGCTCGACCCAAACAAAATAAATAACCAAACCGACCCAGTAGGGTCGTCGGCTCCATCCCAAATCGAACAACAAGAATCAACAATCAAGGAACCAATTAACCATCAACCACTATGACCAAAAGAGGTCAAACAACAAGAAGATCGGGTCAAAGGTCGACCACAACTCGGAAACATCACAAAGTCGAGGGTGAGACCCTCGGCTACGGGTCGACCACGCCAAGAAACGCAACCAACCATTAATACCCGGATACCAAACTAATTTTTAACCAAGTTTTTAATAAAACCCATTATCATTTTTGACCATTTACACCAAATCCGAACCATATTAATAGATTTCGTTGGTTTGGGTAAGTTTTTCAACAAAAACGAGGCACCTTGTGCCCACTTACCCGCGGATCTACAATAATAACCCAAGAAAAATGGTGAAGGTGATGTGGGTGGCGTCGGAGGTGGTAAAACGAGGCGAGGGGGAAGGTTTTTGGGCGCGTGAATCACCACTATGTAACAAGGAGAAGGTGGGGAGTGTTTTGGGAGTGGCGGTGTATGGCGGTGTGTGGCGGTGGTGGCCGGACGAGGGGTGGCCGGCGGTGAGAAAGAGAGGAGAGGGAGAAGAGGTGAAGTGATGAAGATGAAATGAGTTATTAGTTTTAGGGTTAGGGTTTTAATATGGATATTTTACACTTTAGGTCCCTCTACTTAGTTTCCTTATATTTTGCACACAAAACCTTTTTATCACAAATTTTAGTTTATAAAAACGCCCCCTTACGTAAGTAAAAACTTACTAAGAAATATTAAACGTTCCCAAAACTCGTTATATTCACCATTTGACGGCTATATATATATATATATATATATATATATATATATATATATATATATATATATATATATATATATATATATATATATATATATATATATATATATATATATATATATATATATATATATTCCACCGAAATTTATAATAAATACGTTTTTAAACGTCCAACGTATTAAAACTCGTAAGTTATTAAACTTTTAGGTTTCCTAGTGCCGGAGTCAACGTAGTACTAAGTGAGAATTTAAGAATACATCACCGAGTATAATATCAAAATGAATTATGAAAATAATTCACGAATTCCATAACATCATTAATTATAAATATCCATAAAATAGGTCGTACAAGTTCGTTGTGAAATAAAATTTCCTAAATAAAAATTATAAACGAACTTTAACGTAATGCGGGTTTTTAAAATAACTCCCTAAATTGCCGGTTGTCACAACTTATCTTTATTGAAACATGGATGAAAGAAGGGTTTGAAACACCTACAATATGATGAAAATTCGACCTAGGGTTTGTGGTAAAGTTCCTCCAAAAGTTCTCTCTCTAATGAATGAAATTTAGAAAAATATATATAGAGATACACATCTGACGGCGTCACGTTATAAGTGTGACGCCGTCAAAGAAATCCACGGATTGCCTAGATCCAGATCTAACGCCGTCTCTTGTAAATCAACACTTGGCCGTCTCTTGTAAATTGCACGTGACGGCCTAGGTGACGCCGTCACGTGTTAAATCCCAATAATATTCTGGCGCATCTCGTGTAAACTTCATATCCACCATTTTTCCATAACGTGACGCTATCACATGCAAATCCTGACACCGTCAAGTAGTGTTTCCAGCTTGATTTGGAGACTTTGTCATTTTCTTCACTTTTCTGCTCCAAAAAAGTCCAAAATGCTTCCTTTTCCAGATTTCTTCTTCAAAGTGCCTAAAATGACAAAAGGAACGATTTGGGGGATATATTTGATCAAATAATCACGACTTAGGGCTTAAATGACCCCTTAAAAGCGTAACATTTTTCACCTCATCAAATACCCTTACACTTGAGATTTGCTATTCCTCAAGCAAATGCGCTTTTATTATAATCAAAAACAAACATTTGGATGTGTGACTTGTTAATAACACTAACAATAATAACTTGAAAATTTTGTAGATTGATTGTAGGCATAATATCACAATGAGAGTAAAAAAAACTGAAACTGATCCCCGTTCCCCGCCTAGACTACTATGACTACTTGGATATATCGAAATTTGTTGAGGAGCAACACCAGAAGCACTCGTTGTAATATTTTCAGCGTCGGCATTAGTCACAAGATCCTCTTTTTCGGTCAAAACAAAGTCAATTCCACAACAGCTTCTTCTAGGGTGTTTTATTTTGAAGGATTTTCCCACATGGGTGTATTAAGATATTGTTTTTCAGCCCAAATTAAATCATGGTCTTCAAGAGCTTCTTCTTGGGTAACATGGATTAACAAAATGTGTAACACCCCCAATTCATGGATGTAGCGGAATTCAAACTGGGTGTTACTCGACGGCACAATAGTCACAATAATAGAAAACGAACTCCAATTGAGTCGTTTTAAAAGATTTATCATTCAAATTATATAAATATCAGAGATTACAAAATGAGGTCCCAAATGGTTCCATGTTTACAATTTACATTAAATGAGTTTTTGAATGATAATAAAATTTATAGCCCTCTTGAGTATCCGTGCCCTTCCGTGCCATCCTTGATCGTCATGAACCTGAAATACATGCTTGAGAGGTCAACACAAAGGTTGAGTGATATTCATAGAGTTTGTTTAATGTTTGAACACAATGTGTCGGTAGTTAAATCGTTGAACACAATAATCGTAGTGTGAGCTATAGAATCACACTCATAGTTAGAAAACAAAGATGGGCTACGTTGTTATATGCTCGGAAAGGTTATTAATTCACTAAGCTTATGACACCAAAACGTTAACGGGTACCAATATCAATCGGCGGAGTTATCCCGGTAGGTATTTTGCCGTCATACCCAGGTCTCAAATATTAATGCATTTGTTTGAACTCGTAGTTGTTCAACACAAATGGGATTCGTCAATCCCAATAGGCCTATTCACAATATTCGCGCTCACTATTACTAGTGATTAAATGGTTCATAATAAGGGATCTTGGTTTGGCAAGGATGTTACTTAGTGATAATAAAACATAGTCGAATAGCATACAGTAGAAAGCATTGTGTTCGAGTAGAAAAATAATAGCATGTATTCCCCCCAAGGGTTTGTAAAACAATTAAGTAATGGAAAGTGGGGCTATAAACTCACCTTGAGTTGGATAATGTATAATGAGAATGATGGATATGCCGTAAGAACTTCTACAAGCAACCTAGAATAATTGTTGCAACTTAGGTTTGGAATAATGTCTAAGGAAACATAAACGTGCCAATATATGTCTTGCACTTAGTCCATGATGTGGTACAATGTATAGTGTAAGTCTTTGAAAAGAAATGATTCATGAAACATGTATAGTTTATATATCGTTTACTACCGTTCGGGCCGACATAATTCATAAGTCATGTAGTAAACGTTCGAGGAGCCAGGACACTTTAATTCGTAAATCCACAACTCATCTCGACGGCTTACATAATGAACTTCTCACATGAGGCTCCCTACTATTGTAGTAGTTGATAATATATATATATATATATATATATATATATATATATATATATATATATATATATATATATATATATATATATATATATATATATATATATATATATAAGTTTTGATCCGAAAAGTTACATGTCCAATATTTGAATAAACTTAGGAAAGTTTATCTTTACATGAAGATTGTTATTAGGGTAAGTTTCTTAAGTCTTGTATGACAAATACTTGTAATATCTCATGGTTCTTTTAGATGAAGTAGATCCAAATTGTATGTTTAAGTTATCGCTAACTTCTCTAGTTCATGTATTTGCCTTGGTAAGTTTATATGGTCGTTAGCTCATGTTTTCGCCTTGGTATGTATATATGGTCTTAACTCATGTTTTCGCCTTGGCATGTTTATATGGTCTTTAGCCATGGCTTTGCCATGACCTTTAGTCATTGTTCCATGGTCTTGAGACTCAACCTTGGCTCTAGCCATGGTTTTGGTCTTGAATCTAGGTCATAAGACCTCTTGGTCTTTATAAACCATAACCTTTATATAATGACTTTGGTCTAAAAATGGGCTGTTAAGAATTTGAAGAAAATATCACTCGGAAAGCGTTTTCAAGGCTCGAGCTTCCTTTTTCCTAAACGAAAACGTCGTTCCGGACAACTTTCGTGTTTTAACGTTTTGATGAATCGGACCAGAAGTGCCACTTTCAAAAAGTCAGAATGCAAAACAGTAGGGTATAGGCAGTTTTGCCATTTTGGTTTCGCTAACTTCTTATGGCCATAACTTTTGACTCGTGTACTCGTTTTAAGTGGTTCAAATTGCTATGTTTTCCTTTTAAAGTCCTTTATAACAGTAAGTAAGTGTCCAATATCATAGTTGTACTATTTTGGTCGTGGTTCTCCATAAAAGTCACTAGTTTACTTGTTTAAATAACATAAGTTAACAATCATTCGTAATAACTTGTTTTACCCATTTTTATACATCACGGACATGATCACAAGACAAAATATAGCATGAATGATAAGTAAATAACATGAATATGATATTTAACAAGAAGTATGTTAGGGTTTTGCTTACAACTTTTGGCTTTTAACAAAGAAAGGAAGTTAACATGTAAGGTAAGGACTTTGATAGACTTTAGCTTCAACCTACTTCTCTTCATGCAATCTTTCTACTCTTGTATTCTTGAAAGAGAGATGATGAAAGTTGAGTTGACTTGAGTGGATTCAAACTCAAGATAAATCACCAAAGTTTCTAGGGTTTGGAAGTAGTTTGATGAATCAAAACCAAACTAGAGTTTATATGTTGATATTGCACTTGATTCTTGCATGAAACTTGGAAGTAATTTGCTAAAGAGATGGTGTTTGTGTTGTGAACGACTAGGAGGGATGGGGAGGGCTTATATATGAGTTTGAGGAGGTGCTAGGAAGGTGCTAGGAAGTTGCCTTAAGGAGGTGCAAGTATTTAGGATATTTTCCAACACTTGGAGACCAAGTTTAACACATGTAACCAATCCAATAGATCAAGACTTATAACTTAGGCACATGGCATGGTGAATCACCCTTATACACGTTCATAAGATGGTTAGGGTGACTAGGTACTTAAACTTGGTATTATCTAGCTTACGGAGTGAGTTTTGGTCCCGGTAATCGCTAACGGTAAGTCGTTAAGTCATGAAACTTAAAATCGGGTATCCTAAAAATACGAAACTTGGAAGAATGGTTAAACATGTCATTATACTCCATAATAAAATATAAAATGAGTGGTAGGTTCCATTGGGGTGGTAAAACCCTGCTCAAACTGGAAACACTGGTCTAAAATGCGTAATACGTAAAACGTACGAATATTGCGTAAAATTGAGAAAAGCAAAATGTTACTTTTCTAATAGGATATAAATGATTTAAAAAGACTTATAATGTCTAGACTGGGCTCAGTCTAGTGTCGGTTGGTATTAAATATCTTTTAGACATAAAACCGTAAGCCTAAAAATCAATGAATGACTTATAAAATCAAGGAATGATTTTTGGTCAAAGGAGGAGGGAAAAATATGTTGACTTATTCCAAAAAGTTGAAAACTCAAATTGTCTTAGAAACGCGGTTCAAGTATAGGCTAAGGTTACGGCTGAGTAAAACCGCTTAAAAACTGAAAATTCCAGTTTTTCACTGCCGAGGTTTATTTTGGTCATGTTTTTCACAGTCATGATTAATTCTCAAATAAATCATGAGTGTGTCAAACATTTTTCTGATGCGGGGTCACTTAACGCGGTCGAGTTTCGTTGTGCGTAGAAATTTTGAATGACCTTTTACCCTAAAACATGTAATTCTTTATTAACTTTCACGAATATGATCTGACGAGTGTCAAACTTTTAATTTGCCATGGAAATGATTTATCACACGAGGCCAAGAAACAAAAAATCAAATTTCAGGAAATTTTCGGAAAAATGAATAGTAAAAGTGAATAGTGAAATTTTCCGGGAATAGTAATTAACATGAAATTGCGAATTGTTACAGTCTCTACCCCTTACGGGGAACTTCGTCCCGAAGTTCTATGTGTGTTATATGTTGGAGTGGTGTCGATGAAAAGGTGTGGTTACTTATGAGGACTTGAGTCTGGGATAACTAGTGATGTAGTTTTGATTTGTCGTTTCAGTGTATTGTGTAGGATGAGGCTTGCTTTTATGTAGGTAGGGTAAGAGTGATTAATAGAGATTCTAATAATAGTCGCATATCAAAGGAAATTGATATAGCAGTCGAATATTAATAGGAATTGAGATAGTAGTTGCAATCATAGCCTAGTAGGTAATCGGTTGTTGTACCTAGTGTTTATTGACTTCATACTTATGTTATTTCGGATACAAACAAGCCCACTTGTTTATAATTCTTTATTTACATAGAGAGGCATCCCAAACAATGTAAATAGAGGAATATAAACTTATGGTTCGGTGATTTACAATTTCTTTATTTAAATGAAAAGGCATCCCAATCCATTCAAATAATTATAAATCATCCTACTTAAGAATTCCCAACACAACATTCATAATTAGCCGGTGAGTTACAAGGTAGTGTATTACGAGATGATACCGGTGTTCCAAAAGTGCAAGATGAATATTCAATCTTGTAAAGCTGATGAGGGTACTTGTGGTGTAACTAAGGATGATTTGAGCTTTAAAAGTGCATCAAGATCTGTTAATGAGCTTGTGGTTCCAACGGTTGTGAAGATAATGATGTGATATGTTGATGAACAAAAGTGTGTAGTGTATGCTTAACATTAATATTGGTAGAGATGTCAAGTTTGCTTTAAAATTTTAAGAAATTTTAAAGGTTTATGACGGAATGGTATCCTTAGGAGCTAAACATGATAGTACTTCTACGGGATGAAGAGAAGAATTGATAACTATCCCAAGATAGTAGTTCGGATTATCTTATAAATGAAAAATTTCAAGAATGAAATTAGATCATACAAATAAGGTGTTAAGATCTTGCTGAGTGGTAAGGCACTATCATGTCTCTAGATTGTTTTAATGAATTCTGGTGGTTTATTGAGTTCATGTAGGAAATTAACATGAACATAACCCTAGTACAACTATTCTCAGTATTTGAAAATTTTAAGTCGAATATAGTTAGTCAGACTATATTCCACTGTCCCTAGGTTAAATATAGGTGACTAGTCTATATTTAGCCAAGGTTCGATAAAATTTTCAAATACCTAAATTAGGTATACTTGTAATATGTCTGTTGCTTTTGGGAAACTGTCCACTAAACAAAGGCGATGTCAAACAATTCAGTTGCAAGTCCCGCCCATACAAGACTTGTAACCTATGTTTTCACATTCCATTGCATAGAAGATAGTACGGGTAGATACGTGTGGAAAGGAAGTTTTAAGTAGTTCTAAAACAGTCCATACTTGGCGAGGATCACGAACTTTTAACAATGAAGGTTTCAGAAGAAAACTTTGATGAATGTAGAGAAAGTTCAACTTTTGTCGATGATGGATTAGTTTGTCCTTTAGAAATCTCATATTTCTTATTTGGAAATCGATAGATTGTGATGGGTTTTTGATATCATAAGAAATGATATTGATGATGTGATGGAATAATTCCAGAGACCATTGCGCAAATCACAATGTCTTGGAAGTAGATTAGACCATTATGCAATTCACAATGTCTAGGAAGTAGGTTAGACCATTGTGTGACTCAAAACATTTGAGAAATGATTAAGACCATTGTATCATACAATGTCTGGGAAATAGGAAAGACCATTGCAATCAGTTACAATGTCTTGGACATAAAATGTTGGAGTAGGAACATGATTTGGAGAATGTAGTTGTGCCGAAATGCCCTACAATAGGCATACGCAGATATGTTTAGATAAAATGATTGAAAATAACTTGAATGTATATATCAATATACTTATATATGTTCGTGTAGTGTAAAATGCTTAGTGTGTATGTATCAATATACTTATATATGTTCATGTAGCATAAAATGCTTACGGGGAAATGCTCAATTATGTTAAGGGTACATATATAAATATGCAATTATGTTTGTGTAGCATAAAAATGTCTACGGGGAAATGCTCAAAATGGGTATATATGAATATACTAATATGTTTGTGTAGCATATCATGCTTACTAAGTCCATAATCGTCTGGAGGATGGAAGACACGGAGAGCAGAAAGCTATAAAAATGCTTTTGTTTGTGAGTGTAGTTATAGTTTAGGTCTCAATTAGACCCGTTTCTCTATAACCATGGCTCTGGTACCAATCTGTAACACCCCCAATTCATGGATGTAGCGGAATTCAAACTGGGTGTTACTCGACGGCACAATAGTCACAATAATAGAAAACGAACTCCAATTGAGTCGTTTTAAAAGATTTATCATTCAAATTATATAAATATAAGAGATTACAAAATGATGTCCCAGATGGTTCCATGTTTACAATTTACATTAAATGAGTTTTTGAATGATAATAAAATTTATAGCCCTCTTGAGTATCCGTGCCCTTCCGTGCCATCCTTGATCGTCATGAACCTGAAATACATGCTTGAGAGGTCAACACAAAGGTTGAGTGATATTCATAGAGTTTGTTTAATGTTTGAACACAATGTGTTGGTAGTTAAATCGTTGAACACAATAATCGTAGTGTGAACTATAGAATCACACTCATAGTTAGAAAACAAAGATGGGCTACGTTGTTATATGCTCGGAAAGGTTATTAATTCACTAAGCTTATGACACCAAAACGTTAACGGGTACCAATATCAATCGGCGGAGTTATCCCGGTAGGTATTTTGCCGTCATACCCAGGTCTCAAATATTAATGCATTTGTTTGAACTCGTAGTTGTTCAACACAAATGGGATTCGTCAATCCCAATAGGCTTATTCACAATATTCGCGCTCACTATTACTAGTGATTAAATGGTTCATAATAAGGGATCTTGGTTTGGCAAGAATGTTACTTAGTGATAATAAAACATAGTCGAATAGCATACAGTAGAAAGCATTGTGTTCGAGTAGAAAAATAATAGCATGTATTCCCCCCAAGGGTTTGTAAAACAATTAAGTAATGGAAAGTGGGGCTATGAACTCACCTTGAGTTGGATGATGTATAATGAGAATGATGGATATGTCGTAAGAACTTCTACAAGCAACCTAGAATAATTGTTGCAACTTAGGTTTGGAATAATGTCTAAGGAAACATAAACGTGCCAATATATGTCTTGCACTTAGTCCATGATGTGGTACAATGTATAGTGTAAGTCTTTGAAAAGAAATGATTCATGAAACATGTATAGTTTATATATCATTTACTACCGTTCGGGCAGACATAATTCAGAAGTCATGTAGTAAACGTTCGAGGAGCCAGGACACTTTAATTCGTAAATCCACAACTCATCTCGACGGCTTTCATAATGAACTCCTCACATGAGGCTCCCTACTATTGTAGTAGTTGATAATATATATATATATATATATATATATATATATATATATATATATATATATATATATATATATATATATATATATATATATATAAGTTTTGATCCGAAAAGTTACATGTCCAATATTTGAATAAACTTAGGAAAGTTTATCTTTACATGAAGATTGTTATTAGGGTAAGTTTCTTAAGTCTTGTATGACAAATACTTGTAATATCTCATGGTTCTTTTAGATGAAGTAGATCCAAATTGTATGTTTAAGTTATCGCTAGCTTCTCTAGTTCATGTATTTGCCTTGGTAAGTTTATATGGTCGTTAGCTCATGTTTTCGCCTTGGTATGTATATATGGTCTTAACTTATGTTTTCGCCTTGGCATGTTTATATGGTCTTTAGCCATGGATTTGCCATGACCTTTGGTCATTGTTCCATAGTCTTGAGACTCAACCTTGGCTCTAGCCATGGTTGTGGTCTTGAATCTAGGTCATAAGACCTCTTGGTCTTTATAAACCATAACCTTTATATAATGACTTTGGTCTAAAAATGGGCTGTTAAGAATTTGAAGAAAATATCACTCGGAAAGCGTTTTCAGGGCTCGAGCTTCTTTGTTCCTGAACGAAAACGTCGTTCCGGACAACTTTCGTGTTTTAACTTTTTGATGAATTGGACCATAAGTGCCACTTTCAAAAAGTCAGAATGCAAAACAGTAGGGTATAGGCAGTTTTGCCGTTTTGGTTTCGCTAACTTCTTATGGCCATAACTTTTGACTCGTGTACTCGTTTTAAGTGGTTCAAATTGATATGTTTTCCTTTTGAAGTCCTTTATAACAGTAAGTAAGTGTCCAATATCATAGTTGTACTATTTTGGTCGTGGTTCTCCATAAAAGTCACTAGTTTACTTGTTTAAATAACATAAGTTAACAATCATTTGTAATAACTTGTTTTACCCATTTTTATACATCATGGACATGATCACAAGACAAAATATAGCATGAATGATATGTAAATAACATGAATATGATATTTAACAAGAAGTATGTTAGGGTTTTGCTTACAACTTTTGGCTTTCAACAAAGAAAGGAAGTTAACATGTAAGGTAAGGACTTTGATAGACTTTAGCTTCAACCTACTTCTCTTCATGCAATCTTTCTACTCTTGTATTCTTGAAAGAAAGATGATGAAAGTTGAGATGACTTGAGTGGATTCAAACTCAAGAGAAATCTCCAAAGTTTCTAGGGTTTGGAAGTAGTTTGATGAATCAAAACCAAACTAGAGTTTATATGTTGATAATGCACTTGATTCTTGCATGAAACTTGGAAGTAATTTGCTAAAGAGATGGTGTTTGTGTTGTGAACAACTAGGAGGGATGGGGAGGGCTTATATATGAGTTTGAGGAGGTGCTAGGAAGGTGCCTTAAGGAGGTGCAAGTATTTAGGATATTTTCCAACACTTGGAGACCAAGTTTAACACATGTAACCAATCCAATGGATCAAGACTTATAACTTAGGCACATGGCATGGTGAATCACCCTTATACACGTTCATAAGATGGTTAGAGTGACTAGGTACTTAAACTTGGTATTATCTAGCTTACGGAGTGAGTTTTGGTTCCGGTAATCGCTAACGGTAAGTCGTTAAGTCATGAAACTTAAAATCGGGTATCCTAAAAATACGAAACTTGGAAGAATGGTTAAACATGTCATTATACTCCATAATAAAATATAAAATGAGTGGTAGGTTCCATTGGGGTGGTAAAACCCTGCTCAAACTGGAAACACGGGTCTAAAACGCGTAATACGTAAAACGTACGAATATTGCGTAAAATTGAGAAAAGTAAAATGTTACTTTTCTAATAGGATATAAATGATTTAAAAAGACTTATAATGTCTAGACTGGGCTCAGTCTAGTGTCTGTTGGTATTAAATGTCTTTTAGACATAAAACCGTAAGCCTAAAAATCAAGGAATGATTTTTGGTCAAAGGAGGAGGGAAAAATATGTTGACTTATTCCAAAAAGTTGAAAACTCAAATTGTCTTAAAAACACGGTTCAAGTATAGGCTAAGGTTACGGCTGAGTAAAACCGCTTAAAAACTGAAAATTCCAGTTTTTCACTGCCGAGGTTTATTTTGGTCATGTTTTTCACAGTCATGATTAATTCTCAAATAAATCATGAGTGTGTCAAACATTTTTCTGATGCGGGGTCACTTAACGCAGTCGAGTTTCGTTGTGCATAGAAATTTTGAATGACGTTTTACCCTAAAACGTGTAATTCTTTATTAACTTTCACGAAAATGATCTGACGAGTGTCAAACTTTTAATTTGCCATGGAAATGATTTATCACACGAGGCCAAGAAACAAAAAATCAAATTTCAGGAAATTTTCGGGAAAATGAATAGTAAAAGTGAATAGTGAAATTTTCCGGGAATAGTAATTAACCTGAAATTGCGAATTGTTACAGTATGCAATATTTAAAGTGAGAATTATTTAATTAATTAGAATGGATGCTTGAAAACCATAGCAGTCGCGCCTTACTATAGGGTGCGTATTTCTACAATGAGTGTTGATTGGCATGACTAACTAATAAGACTAATTTTATGCCGAACAAAGAGATTGAGACACTTGGCTAGATCAATGATAGATATGAAAATGAAGATTTAATGAAATCCATGTGTCACACAATGAGTTGTTTAAGCAGATTTTTAAGCATATGACTTAGGTACGAGAATCATTTTCCTTCTACAATTTACACATAACATGTTGGCCAAGTTTAGTTGACTTTGTATAAGCCTTGTATGCTTCGAAGGCCATATTTAAATATTATTTGGGAACAATCGCATATTCCTTTTATAATAGTTCCAAAATCATATATTTGGTATTTTGGTTAATGTATTTTTTTAGTGGTCTTAGGAAATCGAATTTCCCATATCTCAACTCAATTTTTCCTTTAATTAGAGAAGCCCAAGTTTTCATTATCATACAATTTATTTATTTATGATTACTTGTTATATACTTTGTGCACGTACATGACTAACATAAATCTTACATAATGTGTTTTAACATAAGACACGGTATATAATTTATTTATGCCTAAAAAGTGTTATTTATTTATGATTACTTGTTACGAATAGGGGTGACATTCGAGATGACCCGACCCGAACCCGATCCAAGTCAATTCGGATCGGGTCAATCGGGTTTAAAATTATATTCAGGTCAACCCGAATTGACCCGAGTTCTAAACAAGTGTGGGTATGTTTATTTTAGCCTTGACCCGACTCGAATTGACCCAAACCCGACCAACATGAGTCAATTAACACTAAACATATTGAAGTAAATGGACCTTGACCCGAACCTGAGTTGACCCGACCCGAATTGACCCGAACCGAGTGACCCGAGTTCTCAACAAGGCCGGGTTCGGGTATTTTTTTTGGAGGCTTGACCCGAGTTGACCCGAACCCGACCGGGTCAACCCGAATGACACCCCTAGTTACGAATGTCAATTTGTATCTTTGCATTCGAAAGCCTATATGCATACATGTAAATTTATATCTTAGCATGCTAAAGCCTATAAATAAGATTTATCTATAACATTTTTTTAAAATCTTTTATACTTACATAGTTATAATTCTCGTGTACGCGGGGACTTTTACACTTACATAGTTATTATACTTACATCGTTATAATACTCGTACACGCGGGGACTTTTTTTTTGGGTAACCATGATTTCCGATGGCCGACTAATCCATGAGGTTTGAACCCACCATCACACAAACTCAAACCATGTAAAGCCTTCCATTTTCAGGAGGTTGGTGTGGCCACTTAAGGTTGTTTGCAGCTAGCATGAATTGAACTTGAGACCTCACATATTTTAGAATGATAGTCACAAACCCTTTTACCACTAGACCACCCTTAGGTGGCTGCATTTGACTTTGTTCAATTGGCATAGTGTTGCGGTTGATATTGATATTATGTTTTAGACATTATGCATGTTTAATAATGACCTTTGAAAAAGTGTTTTTTTGGATATCATTATTTAATCTTTATAGACGAATTACTTGAGTCATTGCTATACGTATTTATTTTTATCTCAGAGTCATTTTGACATTCATATTCCTACTAATGAAAATTTTAGCCGTATCTAATTTTTAAACCAATGTATGCGCAAGTTAAACTTATAATGAGGAAAATAAGTCGTTATTGAATATGGATGGTTAAAAAAAATAAAAATAAATAAAATTCTGGACATCGTTATTTAATCTCATAAAGAAGAACAACATTATTCGTTTATGTATATACAATCCCTTTATATTCATTTAAATGACACAATAACTCTTGCTTTCATTTTGAAATTTATAAATAATATTTATAAAAAAAACAACAACTATATATACAATCTCGTGTATTCATCTCATTTTTTCACAAACCTTTGAGGATGGATATCGAACAACTCACTGGAAAACAAAAGCCGTCTCACGTATTGATTTCCAAATACACCTGTGCCAGTAAAAGAAATTTCAGCGAAGTTGTTGGTGGCCGATAGTATATCTTTAAGGGGGGATATTTAAGTGAGCAAGGTGGTCGTAACTGGATGACGACATTACGGTGGTGTTTGTTTGTTAAGAGGGTCTGAATCTGAATCTGAACCACACATCTGAATCTGAATCTGATGCGTAAATGTCTGAATCTGACCGCATCTGAACGGGAAAAAAAAACTCATGTTTGAACCGCACATTTGCTTGCTCGTACTAATTTTTTTTTTTTGGTTTTTATTTGTGTCAGCAAGAGGCAACAAGACGCATTCAGACACCCCTCTCAAGTCTAAACCATTAAGATCTTACTGCATCTGAACGCGTCTGAACGGGAAAAAAAAAACAAACGGTCTGAACGTCAAAATGTCTGACCGATTCAGACACAGTGCCCATTCAGAGGCTGTTAAGAGGCAAAAAACAAAAAACAAATACAACCTCTTTTTCTGTTTATGAAGTAAATGCGTGAGGTAAAACACAAATTAAAACAATCAGATGTGTGTATCTATTTTATGTGTGTATAGCTGTAACACCCCCAAAATTTGATACAGTGGAAGACTCAACAAGCTTTCGGGGTGCTACGGGGATTGGTATCCATTCAAAGTCATGAAAGAACGAGATAAAGTAATCATAAGAAAAACACAACCAAAACGGGTTTTAATGTCTACATTTATCCCAAGTATTATTCAAAGTAAGGCCCAAAAGAAATAAACACAGGTCCACAATAGTTTATCAGAGTTTTAGAAAAATAGATCCATAACCGGTGCCATTGCCAAGCCTCCAATCCAAGCATCCATAGAGCATCACTTAATTTCCTGATAAAACGTGCTAAAAGTCAGCTTTCGCTGGTGAGATCATAGGTTTAAATTCATAACTCAATACAGTGGACATATACGCAAAACGCTTGCTAGCTAGACTAAGGATTTACTAAAAGCCTGCGGATACCCTCCGCTCCAACATAACACACGGATACCCTCCGTTCTAACATAGATATTCGGATAACCCCCGCAATATCATAAATACTCGGATAACCTCCGAAGTATTAATAACCTATAGGTGCACACTATAGTATCTAAATAAGCCAACCTTGAATAGTACACACGAAACTATGTGACTAAAGTTGACAATCCACCAATAACCAAATAAGCCAACCTTGAATAGTACACACAAAAATATGTGACTAAAGCTGACAATTCACCAATAACCAAATAAGCCAACCTTGAATAGTACACACGAAACTATGTGACTAAAGTTGACAATCCACCAATATCAAAGTAAGCCAACCTTGAATAGTACACACGAAAATATGTGACTAAAGTTGACAATACATCCTAGTCCATACGCATAGCAAGTTTTAGAAAGAATATAAAAGCGATAATAGTCCACATAAAATAATTTGCACGTTTCTCACCCCAAGTATTGAAAACATAGTTCAAGAGTAAAAGTGGGGCTATGACTCACCTCAAGTCCATAAATCAGCAATAAGAAATCGGTAGAAGTAAGATGTATAGTAACTCAAAGGATGGCAACTACGGACTCGACACGACCTAACAATGTCAACTCTTTCAGAAATCATTTCCTCAAAATCAAATATTCCCAAACCCGAATGTATTCCATTTTACTTCCGAAAATCCATTTCTCGTATAAATCTCATGTTAGTTTGGAGTTTGACGTTTGGTATCCATGCGGGTGGTGGGTCGACACAACTCAAACCAAGAAGTCACAACAAGAAGGATAATAAAACAATCTATAGGTCTAATATTAGCCCAATATATTATTTAAATAAATCATCGAAGTTTATCAAATACGTCGATTTGGTAACCCCCCACATTTATTTACTTAATATACCATTCTAAGATTATACCCGAATCCTAGGTCACACATTGCATATAAAGTACTATATGGTACATATCAAAGTTTAATAAATTCTCCAGTTATGCCGTTAAGCTTACCAAATTCATCAATTTGGCAACCTCACGAGATACTTAGTAATTCATTATTCTCGTACACATACCACAACCTATGGGCGTCGTAGGATACGATGCCCATTAATATACTCAATTTAAACAACTAAATAGCTCTTATTTAACCCGTCGCTTAAATAAGTTACGTAGTTATCGAAAGTGAGTGTATTAATTGTCATATATCCGTGACAACACGAACGTCACAAATAATAATAAACCACTTGGACTCAAGTGACCACGACCCCGTATAACTCAATAGTTTCCCTCATTCATTTAAAAGAAATTATTTTATTTAATATTTATTTAACGTCAAGATTTCATCGTTATTTATAGTCGTTTAATTATAATAACGCTCCCGACACTTATTACACCACTTTCATAGTATAATATTTATCGTCACGTTATTGTTATAATATTACTCGTGATCGTTTTATTATTAATATACGCATTTATATATTTATATATACGTTATTCACGTCTATATATTTATATAAACGTTTATATTACCAATAATATTATTACGAGTTTTATTATTTGCATTTGATTATAAATATTTATCGAGTTATACGAAATGGTCACATGTCCGAGTCATTACTCTCGGCTCATTGTCCAAGTCCAAAATAAAAATATAACCAAGTCAAAATCAATCAATCCAACTCCGTCCAAACAATACCCATATCACGTGCTACAACAATAGGGTCCGACTACGGCACCCGACTAACCTATCTCCATCATTCTAAGTGACCGTCTCACAATCGGTCCCCAATTCATTCCCTCGACAACAACTCCACAAAACAATAAGTCCATTGCCAAGACCTCAAGGGCCTCAGCTCTTCTTCCCATTCAGCCAACAGTTCAAAACAACAACAATAATCATAACAGTAACCACAATAAAAGAAATGCAACAAGAACATGAAGCAACATATGTCTCGGGTCCATATATTGAACCAAAACCAGGCCGAGAGGCCCCAAGTGGGTCTTGGCTTGGTTACACGAGTCACGCCAAAAAGATGACCCCGAGACCACATGGGTCTCGGTTAAGCTCATCCGAGCACTAACCAAACCAAACGGACCATCTGGTCTCGCCAATCCAATAACCACAACAATAGTATACAATGTCTCAACCAAAATCAAATCAAATAAACTTAAATATGCAACCAACATCCTCAAGTTCATCAGCCAAAATAAACACAAGCCGAGAGCAATAGCTCTCGGTTAGGTCTCGACCCCACAAAAAAACATGAAAACCCGGATACCAAACTAGTTATAAACCCGTTTTTTAATCAAACCCGTACCAAAAAATATTTAACTCGTGACCTCCCAAATCACGTTTTTAACAAAAATACGAGTCACCAACACTAGTGACTCGTCTTACCTTCGATATCACAAGGAATAGGTCTCGAAAATCTTCAAAAATTAAGAAAAACCATGCGTGAATTAATGGATCTAATAGATCTAGTGATGGGGATTATTTTTATGGTGGCGGTGTGGTCATAGTGGTGGCGGTGGAGCAGCAGCGGGCGGCGGCTGCTTGTGGTGGCTAGGGTTTGTAAGAGAGAAGAAGATGATGGGAGAGAGAGGTATAAAGTTGTGTTTGTGTTTTGTGTCAATAGGGTCCGACTACGGCACCCGACTAACCTATCTCCGTCATTCTAAGTGACCGTCTCACAATCGGTCCCCAATTCATTCCCTCGACAACAACTCCACAAAACAATAAGTCCATTGCCAAGACCTCAAGGGCCTCAGCTCTTCTTCCCATTCAGCCAACAGTTCAAAACAACAACAATAATCATAACAGTAACCACAATAAAAGAAATGCAACAAGAACATGAAGCAACATATGTCTCGGGTCCATATATTGAACCAAAACCAGGCCGAGAGGCCCCAAGTGGGTCTTGGCTTGGTTACACGAGTCACGCCAAAAAGATGACCCCGAGACCACATGGGTCTCGGTTAAGCTCATCCGAGCACTAACCAAACCAAACGGACCATCTGGTCTCGCCAATCCAATAACCACAACAATAGTATACAATGTCTCAACCAAAATCAAATCAAATAAACTTAAATATGCAACCAACATCCTCAAGTTCATCAGCCAAAATAAACACAAGCCGAGAGCAATAGCTCTCGGTTAGGTCTCGACCCCACAAAAAAACATGAAAACCCGGATACCAAACTAGTTATAAACCCGTTTTTTAATCAAACCCGTACCAAAAAATATTTAACTCGTGACCTCCCAAATCACGTTTTTAACAAAAATACGAGTCACCAACACTAGTGACTCGTCTTACCTTCGATATCACAAGGAATAGGTCTCGAAAATCTTCAAAAATTAAGAAAAACCATGCGTGAATTAATGGATCTAATAGATCTAGTGATGGGGATTATTTTTATGGTGGCGGTGTGGTCATAGTGGTGGCGGTGGAGCAGCAGCGGGCGGCGGCTGCTTGTAGTGGCTAGGGTTTGTAAGAGAGAAGAAGATGATGGGAGAGAGAGGTATAAAGTTGTGTTTGTGTTTTGTGTCAAAAACCAGGGAACCACAAGGACGGTTTTGTAGTTACTCTTTTCTTTATTTTCTTTCCTTTCTTTCTTTTAAATAACAATAATACTAATAATAATAATAATGATAATAATAATAATAATAATAAAAGTATTATTATATTTAGGGTAAGGTGACTAGGTGTAAAATACACGGACCAAAACCCGTAACTTTATAAAATACTCCAACTCTTTCTCGGACCGAGCTCGTTCCCAAAGATATCACAATACGTTCAATAATTAAATATATATATAGTCGAATCCGTAGACTCAAGACATAAAATTTTTGTTAGGTTATCCTAGTGTCGTAGTCAACGTAGTGCCAAATGAGAATTTCAAATTAAATCACCACATATATTTCCATATCAGATCATTTGAAATAAATCTTCAAATCTCATAAAGATTTTTAAAAATATAATCAACCATAATGTAGGTTTTACAAGTTCGTTACGAATAAAATTTCAATTATAAATTTATAAACGAACTTTTACGTAATGCGGGTTTTCAAAATAGCTCCCTAATTTGCCATTTGTCACAATAGCTAGGCAACCTCCACCCATCTTCCTTTTTTATTTTTATTTTTTTTAAATCCTATTAGTAGTTGCTACGGATATTAATATTTTTACATAAGGTTCTTTTAAACAATTCTTTTAAATACTTAAATGAGTTATTGTACTGACGTTTATATGTAATCAAGTTGTAATTCAAATTACTTTGTATTTGAGTTTCTCTATTTTCTCATACCTACAACAGCTTGACGTTTATATGTAATCAAGTTGTAATGGTTCCAAACTTAACTTTGTTGATTGAATGGTCCCAAAAGCCAAATTCAAACTAAAATGAAATAGGTTAATATATGTTTAATTTATTGATGTGACGAGTGTACGACATTTTTTAATATTAGAAGACAAAAACTATTTTTTTTTTTTTTTTTGCAAAAGGTGAACATATATTATTAAGCACTATGGCAAATTACATCAATATATCAAAAAGAAATAGACAGGCCTATTTCTCTTTTTAGATCAACACATACTGAAACAGAATATACAAACAACTATCTCAGAGTACTAATACTTCTCAGACATCATACAACACCTTTATCAGCTAACATAGCTATTCTAACAAAAACTGCAGGCAAATTATCAACAATTTGCAGACATAGCAGTTTTCAATTCACCATTAAAGCACCATTACCATCTAATTACATTTCCATATCACCTTTCTACCAAGATCATTCAACCAACATCCACAATAACCAAGGTAGAAAAGGTGTATTTTGTTCATTTTGTTACATTGTCTTTCCACCTCACTATCGTGAAAAATGACATATCATAAGTGCATTAGTTCTTATGGTTAATGTCGAAATACCACCTATTTATCATGTTTACTAGATTGTTTGTACGAAGGAAAAATAGTCACACAACATGGACTGTCAATACATTTTTTTTCAAAATTGAGACTTCTTTTCAACCTCAATTAATTTTGGTCATTAGAATATCCCTTAATTTCCCTCATATCTTTTCCATTAGAAAAGTTTTGATGATTTTTTGTGTGCCTATGACTGAAGTACAGTTTGATACTTACAGGTATGTCTCAAGACTAAAGATGTTAAAACAATCACTTTACGTCTTTGAATTTGAAAGGCCTCCAATTTTTATATCTCTCGTATATAGCCATGCCTCCAGTTTTCATACACTTTCTATTTTTGAAGCTCATGTATATATTGTTAAGTTTTGTGGATATGTAGGCCTCATATTTTTGGTTTTCAAGCCCTACATGTTATCAAATAGAAGCCAACCAACGTATATGAAAGTATACATCTTAAATTTTCTATAAAATAAACTATTAAAATAGAAACGTTTTTTGAGTGAAAATGCCTTATTTTTTAACTTTGCTTTTGGCATCCGGCTTGAGATGCTCATGGTTACTTGATTGTGTGAAAATCAACTTATTATAGTATAGTAGTATAGTATCGAAATGATCCGCGTAAAATACGGATCACCCGAATCGTATCCGAGTGAAGGTGAATGGAATCAAGAATATTGATTCGTGTAAATCGTGAATTGAGAAGTGGAAAAAGAGAAAATAATGATCAAGTAATTCAAATATTAACAAATAATGATGAATTATGCAAGAAGTACAAGCTAGATATGCACCAAAGTTGAAAACGTAAAAACGGAAATGCAAACGCGTTTATTAAAACGTAACTTTTTAACGAAAAATGATCCTACAAACGTGAAATAATTTTCTAAAAATCTTAAACTATTAAAATGAATTTCCAGAAAAAGAAAATTATTTTTTTGACTTTTCTTTTATTTTCTATGAATTTATTTTGATTTTTGTAATTTTAAATGAATTAAAAATGGAAGAAAATAGAAAAATAAAGAGGAAAAATGAAAATTAATTTCTAAAAAATCTAAAATATTATATAAGACTTTCCTAAAATAGTTTTGTATTTTTCACAGCTTTTTCTGAATTTTTATGAATTTTTGTTTGTTAAAATCTATTTACAAATGAATAAAATTAAAGGAAATTTAAGAAAAATACTAAAACTATTTGGAAAAATCTGTAAAATTTCCAGAAAATCAAAAATAATAAAAAGAACTTGGAGAAAAATTTTGAAGTGAAAAGAAACTGAATAAGTGCTTATTTCTGTGAACTGCTTATTCACAAGTGCTTATTATTAAGCACTTGTGAACCAAAATTAATGAAACTCTAAACACAATCTTATTATGCTATCTTATGCTCAGATATGCAAAGTTATGATCAAATTCAATCTCAGAAAGCAACAGGTTAACAGATATATGGAATAAGCTCAAATAATAAGCTCACTTATTAAGCAAAATAAGCACAGACAGTACCAGACGTGATATAGTGATGCACAATGCTATAACAACTAGAATGTAACACAGAAACAATCTCTAAACACTGATATAAGCTCAAATGATCAATTGCAGCCCACAATTTCAAACAGTTACTTTGTCCCAACCTAGCTTATAAACAGAAACTAAAAGCACTTCAAATAAGCTCAAACTTAGCAGCTTATGGGGGCAAAATCACTATTGAACAACTGAGATACTAATTCAAGCAATTCTATGACCAAAAACTAATGTATGCTACTCAAAAATCAAGCAAGTTCATCAGCTAATGAAACTATGATCAAAACAACAATTGACAATTTAGCACTTTTCCTAGTTTGACTAAATCCAATTCTATCAGCTAATTCTCACTTCTAATTAATTGTATTAAGCTATTAGTATTCTACTATAAGCTATTTCTAATTATATTCCAACTTTTAGCTCAATTACACTAACCGATTACCACTATTACTAACTGTATATATGCAATTAACTTTAACTTGACTATTACAAAGCTACTCTACTGATTTAATGAGTTATACACTACTTCTACACTAGTTTAATTTATGTGTGCTCAAATGACAGAAATCAAACAACAACAACACTCTATGATAGACAGATCCAAACACCCCTTATTGTGACAGTCAAACAACTATTCAATGAAACAGCTATCAATCTCCAACCAATGTATCTCTAACAATCTCCAATCACTACTCAGACTTAATCAACAATCAAACGCCACAGATCTAACAGAAATGAAGCAATTCAGATCCACACCAAATTAGAAGCTTAAGTAAGCTATGCTAAAACAGATTCAACAAGCTGATGCAATCAAATTATCAAATAAGCTATAGCACTACAATAACAACTACAATAACAGCAACTATATATCAATGAAACAGTAATTCTACAATCAAAATTATTCTAACAGAGATTTAGCAACAAATTAGAGAGTTGATCAAAACTTACAAAGCAACTCCACCTCAGCTAGAATAGAGGTGGATTCACTATGCTTGCCTATCTCTAGGATAGGCAGGACCTTCCCTTTCTGTCCAAGCTTATCCAAATCACCTCAGCAACCACTGATTCAATATACAATGGCTATTTGTTGACTGATTCTTGCTGCTACTAGTTAAACTTTAAATGAAAACAAAACTACAACAAGCTACAGAGCTTGTATAGCTTGTGTAAAAACTAACTGAACTTATTTTAAAACTTCTCTAAACCAATTGAAAACATTTTTTTTTTTTTTTATATAATTTTTATGATTTTTATTTATTTTTTATGTAAATGACTAAAGTTTAGATAAAAGTAATACTAGTTAAGCTAATAAGGAAAATGAGATTAAAACAGGATAAGTAGAATATAAGAACTAATAAGCAGTTGGAAATGATTATTAAGCTAATTGATATTAAAAGAAAACTTGAATTTTATTGAAATCAACAAGTAAACATTACAAATTCTATTCTAAATACATTCTGACTAAAATTCTACAGAGCTTCGCTACAAATTTCCTACACACCAACTAAAGCTAATCCTACTTCTATTTATAGCAAAAGATGAGGGTTGGGGTTTCGGATTGCCAAGCTGGCAATCCGTGTGACCTGTGTTTCTTTGAAGCCTCTGAGAGCTGTGAGATCACTATCCAATCATTGCCACTTGATATACACCCTTGGATTGCATTTGGTGACGCGTTCTATCCAATTGATTGCTGCCACGTAGCCCCATTTGTGTTTCTTTGAGTCTCTGACACATGCTGACACCACTGACATTCTAGAAGCGTACTTGATTTGACGGTTGTACCCTTAATTGCCATAAATCAGACGGAATAGTAACTTAGGGTTCATATGCCCTGTGTAAAAGAGGAATTGGGGAAAAAACAGGCGCGGGGTAATATTTTTATTAGTTTGACCGTTTGTTTTGACCTCTTTGAACCGTAGATAATAGTTTTGACCCGTGGAGACTTGGGTTGGATTTTGGGCCTTAGTATATGGCTTGGGCTTTTTATTATTGGACTTGGAAATGGATTTAGCATTTGGACAAAGGTTTGTTTTATTTTCAGCTTAGTAGTAAAAATATTACAAGGACTAATTTTGTAATTTGCTGAAAACCAAGGACTGATTCTATCTTTGCTGAAAAATAAGGATTTATGTTGACAACTTTGATTTTCCAAGGGTTGATTTTGACCTTTTCTTCATAAATTCCATAAGGGACTGAATGTGTAAACTCTGAAAAGTATAAGGACCAAATCTGCACTTTCTTCAAACTTCACACAAGGATCACTTTTGCTCATATATCAAACTCTGAGGACTTTATAAGCTCAAATTGATTTCCAGCTTGACTTTCTGACTCTTTCTACTCTCATGCTCGTTATTGCCGGGTTTTTGCTTGTTTTTTTGTCTTTTTACGATGTATCCGTACCTGCACGTTCACAAACATAAAAACACACATTCTTTGGCATTTGTTAGCATAATTAGTCTATTTGGGTCTGTTTTTTGCTATGAAAAGGTATGCGAATTAACACATACCAAAATCCCCTAGACTAAGGTATTGTCGTGTCCTCACGCAATGTGATCAATTCACGCTTTTGGGATAAATAATTACATAACTCTTCCTACTAACTTTGTAAAGTAGCAAGGAGGTTCGAAAGAAGTAATTAAATCATTTATTCCTGCAAACGCTCCGTTTTCCAAAAATTTTCCTTTATTCCACTTTAACTTCTATTTTTGTACTTTTCATACCTCATTCTTGTGACGGTTTGTTAAACTTTCATTATTTTGCAATAATTTTTAGGGTCAACGAGTAGAAACACTTCTATTTAAGAAGTGACCATACGGATAAAAATCGTTATCCTTGATTTTTCACGAGCTCCCAAACTAATCGTACAAACAAGATCACAACTTATCTACAAGTTAGATGCTAACACTACTCATAAAAGTTACTTGTGGAAACTTCTTACTCCCATGTCCTAAGTTTTTGTATCTCAATATTTTATTTTTGTTGAGAAATGAATTTCTTCATATTTTCTCGTTTCAATATTTTTTAGTCCGATAGTGACACCTAAGTTTAAACGATAAGTAGTTATCCATTTTCTCGTAAGAACCACTGCAATAGAAATTCGGTCCACATCAAGGAATTTTTGGTACATACAATATCATATATAAGTTGCGGAGTACTTTTTTCACTTTTTTCATTTTTCACTTTTTCACTTTTCTCATATTTTTCATACTTTTTTCACTTTTTTCTTTCTTTACTTTTCTCATAACATCAATGGAAGCTTATCGGGTAGCTCCAAAACCATATACATAATCAACTTTTGACTTTTGATTTTTCACTTTTTGCTCTTATTTTTGATGTTCCTTGATATGCACCCAACTTCTAAAGCAAAGATTCTCTTAAGAAAATAAAGAACTAAATATTATCCAAACCTAAATACCACTAATTAACCTAGAACATCTATTATATATCGGTGACATATTTTATGGGAGTAAAAAGCCACAAGTACCTTTCATGAGCTCTAAAGAGAACCACTACTCTATGTTTAGCATCTAACTTCTAAATAAACTCTATCATTTCTCGCTCTTCGCAATTTAAGATTCCAAATAATGAAACCCGCGAATACTTAGCCGATAATCAGCCACGCATATATAAAGTCAGTTACGGAAACTTGCAAATTCTAGAAGAAGAATTCGCGTTTTCTAGCTCTTGATGTAAAAGACTAGTGAAAGCTTTTAAGCTGCGCATGTATAAAGTCAAGTACAGGAACTTGCAGATTCTTAAGAAAGAATTCGCATTTTATAGCTCCTGGTGTAAAAGACTAGCACAAGCTTATATGATTATCATTGGTTAAGGGAACAAGCTAGAGCTCAACACGCCCGGTCAAGTCAAAATAATTATTCCTACTCTCGCCAGCAAGAAAGTCAACAAGGTGTCAAAACACTTATTCAAACTTTATTATATTTTTGCACATCTTTTTTTCAACTTTTTCTCATTTTTTGTGCTTTTTCATGACATTTTCATTGAAATTTTCAAATTTTCAATTTTTTCAATTTTTTCATTTTTTAGGAAAAACGGAGTTGCGAGAGTTCACAGCACAGCAAAGTGCAAGGCAAAAATCAGATCGAAAGATCACCCCCAGACTAAAACGAAACATTGTCCTCAATGTTTAAAAGGCAAGGGATCTTCTACATAAATCTAAGGCCATTTATTAAGTATTCCAAAAGATAAATGTTAGTCGATAAGATTAGGATATTTGGATAAGCAACGAATTATGAAACGCGAGTGGCGAAAGGACAACACGACGAGCACAAGAGTCTTCATTATTCGGGCAAATCCTGGACATTCACAACAACAAGCACAAAACACGAGAAATGGAAGAGGTAGCCCTCCTCACGTATTAGAAAGAAAATAGAAATTTAAGAAGATGAAATGATAAGCATGGGGTGCCTCCCACGAAGCGCTTGTTTTTGTTCACCAAGTCACATGAGCTTGATGATACGTGGGAATCGCACCAGGCTTTACCTCTCAAGGGATCTCGAGAAGCTTACAACCCCCACCAGGCAGTGTACCTGATCGTTGTAGTATAGTATAGTGACAAGTACCGGGGGATTGATCGTTCAGCTAGGAATAGTGTCGCTAGGATTAGAAAACCTAAATACTAGTTCTTAGGATGAGGGATGATTATTTTTGTATTTTTATATTTTTTAGAAAGCAAGTAAAAATCTCGGGGTTTGAAGGATTTGGGCGGAATTAGTTGCTAATCAACTAACCCAATACTAAAGATGCAATCAAAATAAAATACTAGAAATAAAAACAAACTAAATTAAACTAAGGTTGTGAGCAATAAGTGGAGAAATTGTGTTTACTTAGATTTCACTACTCCCTAGATATCTTTTACACGTTAATTACTTGTTATAGTTGCGTGGATGACGGATTGTATTCCTTAATACCATTCATGGGGTGGCGCACTTAATTCCCCAATCCTATGAGTGCCTACTTCACTCCTATGTCGAGCCGGCTAAGAAGCTTCTAATATGGGATCATTAGAATTTACTCATGCATTAAATACAACCAATAAAACCTAGTGCACGTTAGTTCATGTTTCCTAAGACGTTCAAGCATGTTACCAATTGGAGATCTGCCAGTTTTCTTAAGCCTAACATCGAAATCATTCATCCAATACAACCATAAACAAGTAATCAACACATAATTAACATCTAGGTTTCATTAGATCCAAGCAAACACAAGATAGATCTAGCCTAGCATGATGGAATTAAGACAAGAACAAGATATAGACAACCAACACATAGACATATTGATTGAATTAAAAGAATACTTATCTCAATTACACATGAAAGGGTTCAAGGGTTAAGAACCCTTGAAAAACCTGTAAAATTCGTACTAAGTTCGGCCTTAGGGTTTCTCCAAAACTTCTCTCTTTTTATGAATGAAAATTAGAAAACTATATATAGGAAACTGAGGCTGACGGCGTCAAGACCAAATTGGTGACGTCGTCATCTCGCCGCCAAAAGAATTCTCGGACTGCCTTGATCTACTTTTGACGCCGTCACGTTATAACATTTTCCAGGCCGTCACGTATTTTACTCTTGACGCTCTACCTCGTGACGCCTTCAATTCTGTACTGGGCCGTCATGAAAATTACTCTTGACGCCGTCAGAATTTCCTTCTTGACGCCGTCACCTACTGTTCCCAGCAAGGAAAATTAAGACTTTGGCGTTTTCTTCACTTTTATGCTCCAAAAACGTCCGAATTGCTTCCTTTTCCAGATTTCTCTCCCAAAGTACCTAAAATCACAAAAGGAACGATTTAGGGCAATATTTGATCAAATAAATTCAATTCCGGGCTTAAATGACCCCCTAAAAGTGGTTCATTTTTAGCCTCATCACTTGACTCGATCCCCGAATTCAATCGTCCTTGGGGAAAGTTTGGAGATCCGGGACTACCATGGTTGGTACGTCCCCTCCGAAATAGTGTTTCAAACGGTGACCATTCACCTTAAAGTTGGGACCTTTGGGTTGAGCTAACTCAATGGTACAATAAGGGAATACTTGGGTTATGGTAAATGGTCCAGACCAACGGGTTTTAAGCTTACCCGAGAAAATCTTCAAATGAGAGTTAAAAAGAAGCACTTGATCACCAACGTTAAAAATGCGGTCTTTGATCTTGGCATCATGAAGTCTTTTTGTTTTCTCTTTATAAATCAAAGAATTCTCGTAAGGTTGATCACGTAGTTCGACTAATTCATTCAATTGAACTTTTCGGTGATCACCCGCGGTTTTCAAGTCAAAATTGGCATGTTTTAAGGCCCAGTAGGCCTTGTGCTCAAGTTCTAGGGGCAAATGACAAGCCTTCCCGTAAACCAGCTTATATGGAGTACACCCAATGGGAGTTTTGTAAGCGGTCCGGAAAGCCCATAAAGCATCGTCTAGTTTATCGGCCCATGAGGCACGGTGCTCTCCTACTGTCCTTTCTAATATTCTTTTGAGGCCACGATTGGAGACCTCCACTTGACCACTAGTTTGTGGATGATAAGCCGTAGAAAGACGATGTGTGACACCATATTTAAGCATTACTTTGGCAAATTGGTCATTGCAAAAATGGGTCCCACGATCCCTTATGATGGCTCGAGGTGCACCAAATCGGGTAAAGAGACTTTTTAAGAATTTTACAACTACTCGGGCGTAATTGGTAGGGAGCGCCTTCGCTTCAACCCATTTGGACAAATAATCGACGGCCACGAGAATATATTTATTTCCTCTTGATGACGGGAATGGCCCCATGAAATCGATGCCCCAAACGTCAAAAATTTCACAAACTTGAATAGCATTTTGTGGCATTTCATCTTTTTGAGAAATTTTCCCTTGATGTTGGCAAGAATCACATGATTTCACTAATTCATGGGCATCCCGATATATCATCGGCCAATAGAAGCCGAAATCAAACACTTTCTTTGCGGTGAAGTTGGCACCATGATGTCCCCCCGTGGGTCCACTATGGCATGCCTTAAGAATTTCAACGGCTTCCGTACCGTGAACACACCACCGGATCACTTGATCCGCACAGACTTTAAACAATTAGGGGTCGTCCCAAAAATAATGTTGGACATCTTTAAAGAATTTCTTCTTTTGTTGGGACGACATCCCTTTCCTAATGAAGTTCCCCGCATGGTAATTCGCAAAATCGGCGAACCATGGGGTACTTTGGTCAATTTTAGTCACACTCCCAAGTGTCTCGAGAGGAAATGTTTCGGTGATTTCCTTGTTCTCGAGAGCACTTTGATGAGGGTTCTCAAGTCGTGAAAGGTGATCATTAGCAAGGTTTTCAGCTCCTTTTTTTGTCTCGGATTTTGACATCAAATTCTTGGAGCAAAAGAACCCACCGTATTAAGCGTAGCTTAGCATCTTGCTTTGCCATTAAGTATTTCAGGGCTGAGTGGTCCGTATACACTATGCATTTCTTAAGGAGCAAATAAGGTCTAAATTTCTCAAAAGCATAGACAACCGCTAGCATCTCTTTCTCGGTAGTTGTGTAGTGATGTTGGGCGTCATTCATGGTCTTACTTGCATAGTGTATCGGTTGAAAATACTTATTCTTACGTTGCCCCAGAACTGCACCAATGGCATAATCACTTGCATCACACATTAGCTCAAATGGTAAGCTCCAATCGGGGGCAACTAAGATTGGTGCCTCCGTTAACTTCTTCTTCAAGAAATTAATTGCATCGATGCATTCATTTGTGAAGTTAAACGGAGCATCTTTCTCTAAAAGGTGGGTCAGAGGCCGGGCTATTTTGGAGAAGTCTTCTATAAAACCTCGGTAAAAGCCAGCATGACCAAGGAAACTTCGGATTCCTTTGACGGTCGTAGGATGAGGTAGCATAGCAATAACATCAACGTTTGTACGATCTACCTCAATCCCAGATTTGAATATCTTATGGCCGAGGACTATGCCCTCTTTAACCATGAAGTGGCACTTCTCCCATGATGAGGCGAAAAATGATCCGTTTTTAGGGGGTTATTTAAGCTGGAAATTGAATTTATTTGATCAAATATTGACCTAAATCGTTCCTTTTGTGATTTTAGGTACTTTTGGAGTGAATTCTGGAAAAGGAAGCATTTTGGACGTTTTTGGAGCATAAAAGTGAAGAAAACGGCAAAGTCTTAATTTTCCTTGCTGGGAACAGTACCTGACGGCGTCACCAATTTCTTAATGACGGCGTCAAGAGGAAAAACAAGAGGTGAAGAGGATGGAGTCCATGACGGTCCAGAACACTTTTGCACTAGGGCATGACGGCGTCACGCTAGGCCGTCATGGCCCCTTAACACGTGACGGCCTAGAGGAGAAATGCTCTTGACGGCATCATATCTGGATCTAGGTAATCCGATTTTATTATGGGCGGCGGGTTGACGGCGTCAGAATTTTCTTCTTGACGCCGTCACCTTAGAAAATCTATATATAGTCTTTGTAATTTTCATTAAAGAGAGAGGGCAATTTTAGGGACGACTTGAATAAACCCTAGCACGACTTTTACAGTATTTTCAAGCATTTTCACCCCTTGAAACCTTTCATGTTCAATTAAGATAAGTATCCTTTCAATTCATTCAATATGTCTATGTGTTGTTTGAATATATCTTACGCTTGTCTTGATTTTAACATGCTAGGCTAGATCTCTTGTGTGTTTGCTTAGATGTAATGAAACCTAGATGTTGATTATGGGTTGATTGCTTGTTCATAGTTGTTACGGATGAATGATTTCGATGTTAGGCTTAAGAAAACTGGCAGACTTCCATAGTGTAACTTGCTTGAACGTCTTAAGAAACATGAACCAATGCGTACTAGGTTTTTATGGTTGTATTTAATGCATGAGCAAATTCTAGTGATCCCATGTTAGGAGCTTCTTGCAGGCTCGACATAGGAGTGAAGTAGGAGCTTATAGAGATGGGGAAGTACGTACGCCACCCCACGATTGGTATTAAGGAATAGAACCCGTCATCCACGCAACTGTAACAAACTATCAACCTGTAAGAGATATCTAGGGAGTAATGAAATCTAAGTAAATACAATTTTCCCATTTATTGTTCACACCACATTAGTAATTAGCTTTGTTTTCATTTTTGTTATTTTATTTTGATTGCATCTTAGTTATTGGGTTAGTTGATTAGCAACTAATTCTGCCCACTCCTCTAAAACCAGAGATTTTTACTTGCTTTTATAAAAATATAAAAATACAAAAAGAATCATCCCTCACCTCTAGACCTAGTTTTTAGGCTTTCTAATCCTAGCGACACTATTCCTGAGTTGAACGATCAATCCCCCGGTACTTGTCACTATACTATACTACAACGATCAGGTACACTGCCTGGTGGGGGTTGTAAGCTTCTCGAGATCCCTCGAGAGGTAAAGCCTGGTGCAATTCCCACGCATCAAGTTTTTGGCGCCGTTGCCGGGGAAATAGTTATTGTCTAGGTTATGATTTCTTTTTAATAAGTCTACTTGCTAGATTCCTTTCTAGTAAGATTTTATTTTTATTTTTAGGTTTTCTTTAGTCTATCTTATTTCTTCGTGTCTTTGTTCGTAACTTTTACCATCCGACATCATGGAAGGTGGTAACATCTTTGAACCCATCAACCCACCACAACAAAACCACCCACAAAACCCACCACTAGCAAACCAACCTCTTAGGCCCCGAACCCTAGGAGAGTATTCCCGACCTAGTCACCAAGGCTATCGAAACACTATTGAGCTCTGATGAGTGTCTAAATACTCATCATTTTATACTAATCAGATTTGCCAAAACATCCAAAAACACTCAAATATGCATCAAAATACTTAAAATATCTTAGAAGTGTGTTTTATATGTTTCAAATGCAAAATATGCAAAAACAGATGAAAAACGTACAAAGTTTGCATAATTGGCAGTTTCAGTCCCTCAAGTTTCAAAAGTTGTCAAAACTAGTCCCTAGTTATTCTAAAAAACATGAAAAAGTCATCAAAGGTCCTTTTTAATCACAAAGTTACATATTTAGTCCTTTGGTGCAAAGTTTCACAAAATTACAAGTTTAGTCCCTATACTTTGGAAATTGACATAAATGGTCCCTGGGATGTAAAAACTTTGAGAAAAATCAATTTTGGTCCTTGTACTAATAATCTTTTGCAGGAATGGTCCTTGGGTGATAAGTTTGGTGAAATTTCATATTGGGTCCCTGGAGTTTGAAGATATGGCAAAACAGGTCCCTCAAAGTTTCAAACTTGATAGTTTTAGTCCCCGGGTGTTCAAAATGGGAAAATTATCATTAAGGGTCCTAGGAGATTCATAATTGTCACTATTAGTCCCTGGATGAAAAGTTTGGAGAAATTACATGTTAAGTCCCTGGAGTTTCAGTTTTGTCAATTTTAGTCACTGGGTATTAAAAAAATGAAAAATATAAAAACTACCCTTATACTATTCACACTTAGCAAGAAAAACCCTTGGAATAACTTTGGAAAGTTGACAATCTTAGCCCCTCAATATTTCAGCAAATTACAACTTTAGTCCTTGTGATTTATACTAATAAAACCAACCGGACCCTAAATATTAAACCCAAAATATTACCCAATCCATACCACACTACCCCAGCCCACCTTTTATATTTAAAACCCAAGCCCAAGTTTCAAAAGCCCAATCCCACTTAAATAAAAACCCGGTCAACCCCCGTTTGACCAAACCCCTTCCCTCCCAATACCACCACCACCACACAGACTCACATACCACTTCACCACCTCACTGGTTTCACCCCCAACTTGCTACCCCAGCTCTCCACGGAAACCCTCCACCTCTCCACAACTTCCAAGGCACAATTAATGCCCTTAAAACCCTCTCCACGCAACCACAGCTGCCCAAAGACTTTTTGGCGCGAAAAGGTATTTTGAACGATTGGGATTCAATTGACCAATCCAATGGTCCATAATTGATGGGAAACTCTCAGAGGTCATGTGGGAACTCAGAAAGTATCTATAAAGCAGAGGAGATGCAGAAGAGATGAATTATTAGTTTAGTATTAGTGTAACTTAGTCGTAGGTAATATAAACTTAAATTTTAGTTGTAATTTCAATCAAAACAGCTTGTTCTCAGTTATTTTAGTGTAATAGAATCTTTATTTAACCTTTAATTATTGTCTTGTTCATCAATTTAGAATTTGGAAATTTTGAAGAATTTGACAAATTCTTCTTCATTTGCAAAATATTGTTGTTGTATGCTTATTTAAGCTCAATTTAGGTCCCTGATAAGTTTTTAAAAGCCTTCCAATCATTTGAAATAGTGTAACTCAGAAAACTCAAAAATACTTTAAAAATAGAAAAAATAGTAAGAAAATAAAAAAATCAAGTCACAAGAGACTGGGCAATGGAGTATGATGGAGAATGATTTGTTTCTGGTTTAGAACCTTTTGGGAGGTATTAGGTTGGTTACTTGTTCCTTGTTTCATCATATCTCAGTGGATACCATTTTGTAAGCAATATTTCTATTTTGTGCTTTTTACTTTGATCATGTTTGTTACTACTTAATTAGTATTCTTAAGTGTTTATTTAATGCTTGTTACTGATAATATAGTCTTAACTCATCAGCTTGTTCTTTGAAATTAGTTT
The DNA here is from genome assembly GCA_030686995.1 of Artemisia argyi. Lineage (NCBI taxonomy): Eukaryota > Viridiplantae > Streptophyta > Magnoliopsida > Asterales > Asteraceae > Artemisia > Artemisia argyi. The sequence goes on from CM060685.1 coordinate 213,641,232, forward strand.
ATACTAAAAAATCAAAAACTCACAGTGAAAAACTCAAATTTGACAAATTTGAGTTATAAGCTTGTGGTGTAGTTGATTCTTGTTCATTTGATCTTATTTAATCATCTTATAGTATTTAGAATCAGTTTCATGGATTAAAACCTTGTTTAGCTTTGAAAATCATCAATACATAAATTTTAAGGGGTGTTTGGATCTGCTGAGTTCAAGGACTCAGAGGCTGTGTTTGTTGTTGATTGTTGTTGAAACTAGTCCCACTAGGCTCTAATAACTCAGTTCAACTTTAAAATTCATATGTCCATAAGACAAAAGTCAAAAATCCAATTCCAAATCCCTTGACAGTTAACTGTCAAGGATTTTAGTCTCATAAACCCACCCATTAGCTTATAAGTTATAGCTTTAGCTTAATTTAGGTTAATTATAGCTTATATTAACTTATTTAATCTGTAGTGATCATTAGAAGTTCAATAAAGTCAAAATACCAAGTTTCATCAAAAGTCAAAATTGCATCTCTCAAATTTTTACAAAACTTCAAAGATTTGTTTTGATTTTTGAATTTGTTCTCAAGACTTGAAACTTGTTTCTATTAATTGTCTCTCAGCTGAACTTCAAATTCCCATAGTTGTTATATTTTTAGGATTTTTACCCTGGGCCCCACTCACCCTCAAACTCACTTGCAGGGAAGACACTTCCCCTGCACCAGCTGACTCAGTTCATCACCACCACTTTGGTGGTGATTTCTGGCCACCTCAGTGGGCCCCACACCTCCAACTTAGTTCCTTACAACCCCCCTCCTACCAGGGAGTATTAGTTGACCATTTGTTTGACCTTTGCATCAGTGGACCCCACCTAAATCAGACCCAAAACTCTGTCCCTATTCTGTGTTCAAATTGGTTTTTGGAATAGCTTGTTTTTGCTTATCAGCTTATCTACTGAGCTTATTTGTCAAATTTTAGCTTAGACAAGTCCAATATACTTATTTAGATCAGATTCATCCATAGTGGGTCCCACATAAGCTCATTTGAGCTTATTTGCTTATTCAGTCAACAAAAGTCAACTATGGAGGTAATAAGCCCCCACAGTGCTTATTAATAAGTTATAAAAATATTGTTTTTACAAAAGTTGTATATATTTAGGTTTAATTTAGTTTTGTAAAAGAAAAATCCAGAAAAACAAATATAAAAATAAGTGATAGTTTCTATTTAATTTAATTTAATTTTCATTTTCATTTTTAGATTTTTATTAAGTAATTTGTAATTTTATATTTCTATTAATTTCCTTTTAGGTTAAAGTAATTTTAATAATTTCCTCAGATTTTTGTTTTGTCATTTAGTATTTATTATAATTAATAATAGTTTTATTAGTAATTAATCAATAATTAAGTTTTAAATAGCATAATTAATTTTTATAAGGTAACACCTAGTTTTTATATTTTTTCTAGCTTTTAGATGTTATAAAATAGTTTTATAAATTTTTTCATAATTTTCTAAGTTAATTTAGTATTATTTGTAATTTAAATTAGTTTAAATAGTTTAATTAAGATAATCAGTTTTTAATTAATAGAAAATCCATAAAAAGACAAAAATATTTATTTTTATTTTTTATACTTTCTTCAAGTTCATTTTTAAGTTTAGAATTTATTTTTACAAGTTTTTAGTTTAAATTGTAGTGTTTATCATTTTTTAGGTTAATATAAATTAGTTTTAATTAAATAGTTAAATAGTTTTTAATTAAATAATTAATAATAAATAATAAAATAATCTAAAAAATAATTTTCTTTTTAATTTAAATTTCTTTTAAGTTTATGTTTATAGAATTTTCATTTTTAACCCCTGTAGTTTATTTTTCTTAAAACTCACCTTTTTCTCAGTACGCAGTCGCGTCTGATTTTAATTTGGTGTACGTTTAAACGTTTTAGATATCTAAGTTTACGTAATAACTCTTATAGCTTATTTAAGTCATTTTATTTTATAAAACCTTAGTGTAATCACACACACACACTTTTATACCTTTCCTGTTCACATTCACTGATCACAGATTCGTTTTTAATAAAACATCGCACACCTCGTTGGGACATTACGACCCAGGGAAACACTGTATTCCACGGAAGCATTTGCCTTAGACGTTTGACTTTTACGGTTGACCATTCACAAGTGGTTGACTAATAAAAGTTGACTGTTTGGGGCGAATCAAAATTTGGCGCCGCTGCCGGGGAGGTTGTGCGCTTATTCTAAACGATTTTGCGTATTAGTGAACCTGAATACACGCTCATTGTATATTTACCCATCCTTATTCATATTATTATAATATAAAAACAAAAGCAGTTCCCGAAAACATTTTAAATCAATTTTCAACGAACACAAAAATCCAAAAATATTTTCTTTCTTATCTTTATAATATATTTATCTAAAACCACAAAAAGATCCATCTTTTCCCTCTTACCCTTTTTGATTCTTTAGCCCTTTACCCTCTATCCATTTAATTCTAACTTCTATATTCTTATGGCATCTATCGACCCCGAATTCTTATTCGCGCTTGAAAAACTTCAAGCCTTGTCCGATATTTCTAGAATTCGTGTTGATCATGATGATCCGTCGATTCATATTCCCTCTCCAGTGACGGAAATGGAACGTGAAACCGGGGTGACAAAGGACCCTGTACTTTCCTCCGACTATGGAAGTGCTAAATACGTCCAACCTACAGTTGTCCAAGAATCTAAGCTCACAATTGATCCTAACCTTCACGGTTTACGGTTAAAAGTTTGTCAAGCAAACGTACAGAGCTTAGGGCAGTTACTGAAAAGAACGATTTGCCTAATCTTCACATTTATCAAAAACAAAAACCAGAGACCATAACGGAAGTGGTGGAAATTCCTAGCTCTCAGAGCACACCACTTGTCCCACCTCCAGATTTTGTTCCTTGTGTCGGTTGTGGTAAGCCGCTTTTCGGTTTTCCATGTCGTTGGTGTACATGTGAACAATGTGGTAATGATATTCGAGACGGGAGTTGTTTGTTTTGTGGATCGAGTAATTCATTTGCTTATGATCCTAATCAAAGCTCATTCAACGACTCCTCAAATTTTTCCAACTACCCATCACATTCATACGAGCAAGAATCATATTATCCAAATCTCAATGATGCTTCGTATCAAAATACACCAAGCCAGACTCAGCAGTTTAACTGTTGTGAGTATTGTGGTGGTGCACACTACAGTTCTGATTGTCAATCAGGAGACACGCTTGTCTATGAGCAGTTTCCTGATAACAATTATGACTTAAGCACATACGACTCACAGTCATATCAGTTCAACTGTTGTGAGTACTGTGGAGGTCCTCACTTTAGCTCTGATTGTCAAACAAGGAATCCATTTCCTTGTAACAATTACGACTATTCGTTTCAAGACCCACCTCCACAGTGCCAAATAATTCAAGCAACTCCTCATATCCAGCAAGACCCTTATATAGAGGTTCTTGAGAAACTCATAGATCTTAAGGAGGAGTTGGCTAATATTTCGTCTCACAATGCACCAAGTTTTTCTTGTGTATATTATGGGGGTCCTCATGATGATTTCCAATGTCAACCGTATTATAAACCTGAACATTGTTCTAGTTCTGATATATCCGGTTTTGACACATCCACACCCCCACAGTCTCCACTCATTCCATATTCTCGTGATAAATCTATTACGGAATTACTTGCTGAAGAACATGCAGCTAGAGACGAAAGAAGCATGGAAGAATTACTAATCTTAGAACGAGCAGCTATAACACGTTCCAAATTTCACAATGCTGCTCTTCTCGATGAAGATGATGAAATTGATGATACCTCATCAAGTTCATCAGTTGAGACTTCTTCCATGGAAAATCAGGGAGAAAAGAGTATGGGAGAATTACTAGCAGCTAAACAAACGGAAATTATAAAATCTATGTATGCTAGTCCTTCTCATCTCCCTCAGTCTACTGTTATCACACCCGAGGTTCCCACTCACTCTCTGAGCATGGGGGACGAGCATCTTGACACTGTTCCTGAAAAGGAATCGGATGAATTCATAAAGTCTAGTGTTGAGAACCTTGTCTCAATCCCAAGTGAGTCACAGGGAATTCTTGATCACATGTGTTATATCCCTCCCCCTCTTGTATTTCCAAATGATCATATTGAGATGTTCTCTGATTCTGATGAGGACTATTCTTTATCTTGTGGAGACATAAGTTATGTGGGGGAATTACCTTCTGAGCTTGTCAACTCAGAAGAAGAGAATGATGAAGAAATAATCAAAGACGAAGCTCTTCGTCTTACATTATTAAATGCTAATCTTCTCATTTCTAGAATCGAGGCTTTTAATGAAAAGCCTATTTCATCTCCTATCCCCGTCAAGGATAGTGAGCTTTTGATCAATGATTCTATTCCGGAATTGCAAACGTTCCATTTTGATCAAACGGGAGAGAAGATAAGTGGTATCACCACTTCTCATTCTTATAATTCTCTTCCCGTTTATGAATCATTTACTATTGAGGAGTTCCCCAGTGAATTCACTCAAATCAATCCCGAATACGAATCATTAACCTTTGAGGAGTTCTCCGGTGAACTCACTCATATCATATCTCCACCGGAGTATGATAACTTTTATTTTGATCTAGACATACCCATAATATGTCTTGATCAAACGAGCTTTAAAGAGGAAATTCATGAAACAATGAATTCTCCTATTGAAGATGAGGAGTTAATCATGATTTTCATCATGACTTTCTTTCTTTTCTTCATATATCCTGTTCCCTATCCTGTTCTTCACTCTTTCGGGAGTGAGGACATTATCTTTGACCCCGGCATTCTCATTTATAAATTATGAGCCGGATACTTATCTCATCGGTGTGGAACTTTCACGTGCTTCAAATGTTTATCCAAATATCTTGAATGAAAGTCCGATGCAGATTGTCTCTTCCACATCATACTTCCCCATGGACAAATAAATTCGGGGTCGAGTCAAGCTAGCGACTCGGTAAATAAAAACAGTAGCATTTACTTAGGGTTTTCACCCTAAGTGTGGGGAAATACTAACCCACATGTTGTATATATGTATATATCCTCTTAAAAAAAAAAAAAAAAAAAAAAAAAAAAAAAACTGTACATAAACTTAAATAAAGGCTATGAAATATTTTCCTTCTTACGTTCTAAAGTGTTGGTTTAACACCCGGTACTTTGAATATTGAAGACAATATTCAGTTCTAAGTGTGGGGGAGATTCGTTATTCTAACGAATTTAAACACATGTTCCATCAAGAACCCCCATTTTAGCCAAAATTTTAAATTTTTTCTCACTTAGAACGCAATAAATGGTTATCAGTCCGCCATGTCTAACCCACATAAGGATTGGCTAATCCAGGAGCAAACGGTTCTTGGTAAAGATAACTCAAACCCGTTGATGGCTTGCAATTTGCCCAAAATTGTATGGTACCGCAACTCGCCATATCCCATAAAGCGAATGAGTTGGCTAGCCTGCAAGATTATGGCTTGTGGTAAAGGCAGTGGAAAAACCATAATTGGTAATCAGCTCACCAAGATGTTGACTATTCCATCAAGAGTTGGCTAGTCCAGAAGCAAACGGCTTTTGGTAAAGACTAATCAAATCCGTTGACAGCTGGTAGTTTGCTCAAAATCACACGGTTATAAGATGTACCACAGTTCTTACATCTGGCTACTCCAGAAGTGATGGCTTTTGGTAAAGAGTTTTTCAAATCCATTAAGTTTTTCTCAAAAGATTGCTAGGGACTAGCAATAGTTTAGTGTGGGGGATTGATGAGTGTCTAAATACTCATCATTTTATACTAATCTGAGCTGCCAAAACATCCAAAAACACTCAAATATACATCAAAATACTTAAAATATCTTAGAAGTGTGTTTTATATGTTTCAAAAGCAAAATATGCAAAAACAGATGAAAAACGTACAAAGTTTGCATAATTGGCAGTTTCAGTCCCTCAAGTTTCAAAAGTTGTCAAAACTAGTCCCTGGTTATTCTAAAAAACATGAAAAAGTCATCAAATGACCTTTTTAATCACAAAGTTACATATTTAGTCCTTTGGTACAAAGTTTCACAAAATTACAAGTTTAGTCCCTATACTTTGGAAATTGACATAAATGGTCCCTGGGATGTAAAAACTTTGAGAAAAATCAATTTTGGTCCTTGTACTAATAATCTTTTGCAGGAATGGTCCTTGGGTGATAAGTTTGGTGAAATTTCATATTGGGTCCCTGGAGTTTGAAGATATGGCAAAACAGGTCCCTCAAAGTTTCAAACTTGACAGTTTTAGTCCCCGGGTGTTCAAAATGGGAAAATTATCATTAAGGGTCCTAGGGGATTCATAATTGTCACTATTAGTCCCTGGATGAAAAGTTTGGAGAAATTACATGTTAAGTCCCTGGAGTTTCAGTTTTGTCAATTTTAGTCCTTAGGTATTAAAAAAATGAAAAATATAAAAACTACCCTTATACTATTCACACTTAGCAAGAAAAACCCTTGGAATAACTTTGGAAAGTTGACAATCTTAGCCCCTCAATATTTCAGCAAATTACAACTTTAGTCCTTGTGATTTATACTAATAAAACCAACCGGACCCTAAATATTAAACCCAAAATATTACCCAATCCATACCACACTACCCCAGCCCACCTTTTATATTTAAAACCCAAGCCTAAGTTTCAAAAGCCCAATCCCACTTAAATAAAAATCCGGTCAACCCCCGTTTGACCAAACCCCTTCCCTCCCAATACCACCACCACCACACAGACTCACATACCACTTCACCACCTCACTGGTTTCACCCCCAAGTTGCTACCCCAGCTCTCCACGCAAACCCTCCACCTATCCACAACTTCCAAGGCACAATTAATGCCCTTAAAACCCTCTCCACGCAACCACAGCTGCCCAAAGACTTTTTAGCGCGAAAAGGTATTTTGAACGATTGGGATTCAATTGACCAATCCAATGGTCCATAATTGATGGGAAACTCTCAGAGGTCATGTGGGAACTCAGAAAGTATCTATAAAGCAGAGGAGATGCAGAAGAGATGAATTATTAGTTTAGTATTAGTGTAACTTAGTCGTAGGTAATATAAACTTAAATTTTAGTTGTAATTTCAATCAAAACAGCTTGTTCTCAGTTATTTTAGTGTAATAGAATCTTTATTTAACCTTTAATTACTGTCTTGTTCATCAATTTAGAATTTGGAAATTTTGAAGAATTTGACAAATTCTTCTTCATTTGCAAAATATTGTTGTTGTATGCTTATTTAAGCTCAATTTAGGTCCCTGATAAGTTTTTAAAAGCCTTCCAATCATTTGAAATAGTGTAACTCAGAAAACTCAAAAATACTTTAAAAATAGAAAAAATAGTAAGAAAATAAAAAAATAAAGTCACAAAGAGATTGGGTAATGGAGTATGATGGAGAATGATTTGTTTCTGGTTTAGAACCTTTTGGGAGGTATTAGGTTGGTTACTTGTTCCTTGTTTCATCATATCTCAGTGGATACCATTTTGTAAGCAATATTTCTATTTTGTGCTTTTTACTTTGATCATGTTTGTTACTACTTAATTAGTATTCTTAAGTGTTTATTTAATGCTTGTTACTGATAATATAGTCTTAACTCATCAGCTTGTTCTTTGAAATTAGTTTATACTAAAAAATCAAAAACTCACAGTGAAAAACTCAAATTTGACAAATCTGAGTTATAAGCTTGTGGTGTAGTTGATTCTTGTTCATTTGATCTTATTTAATCATCTTATAGTATTTAGAATCAGTTTCATGGATTAAAACCTTGTTTAGCTTTGAAAATCATCAATACATAAATTTTAAGGGGTGTTTGGATCTGCTGAGTTCAAGGACTCAGAGGCTGTGTTTGTTGTTGATTGTTGTTGAAACTAGTCCCACTAGGCTCTAGTAACTCAGTTCAACTTTAAAATTCATATGTCCTTAAGACAAAAGTCAAAAATCCAATTCCAAATCCCTTGACAGTTAACTGTCAAGGATTTTAGTCTCATAAACCCACCCATTAGCTTATAAGTTATAGCTTTAGCTTAATTTAGGTTAATTATAGCTTATATTAACTTATTTAACCTATAGTGATCATTAGAAGTTCAATAAAGTCAAAATACCAAGTTTCATCAAAAGTCAAAATTGCATCTCTCAAATTTTTACAAAACTTCAAAGATTTGTTTTGATTTTTGAATTTGTTCTCAAGACTTGAAACTTGTTTCTATTAATTGTCTCTCAGCTGAACTTCAAATTCCCATAGTTGTTATATTTTTAGGATTTTTACCCTGGGCCCCACTCACCCTCAAACTCACTTGCAGGGAAGACACTTCCCCTGCACCAGCTGACTCAGTTCATCACCACCACTTTGGTGGTGATTTCTGGCCACCTCAGTGGGCCCCACACCTCCAACTTAGTTCCTTACAACCCCCCCTCCTACCAGGGAGTATTAGTTGCCCATTTGTTTGACCTGTGCATCAGTGGACCCCACCTAAATCAGACCCAAAACTCTGTCCCTATTCTGTGTTCAAATTGGTTTTTGGAATAGCTTATTTTTGCTTATCAGCTTATCTACTGAGCTTATTTGTCAAATTTTAGCTTAGACAAGTCCAATATACTTATTTAGATCAGATTCATCCATAGTGGGTCCCACATAAGCTCATTTGAGCTTATTCGCTTATTCAGTCAACAAAAGTCAACTATGGAGGTAATAAGCCCCCAGAGTGCTTATTAATAAGTTATAAAAATATTGTTTTTACAAAAGTTGTCTAGTTTTAGGTATAATTTAGTTTTGTAAAAGAAAAATCCAGAAAAACAAATAAAAAAATAAGTGATAGTTTCTATTTAATTTAATTTAATTTTCATTTTCATTTTTAGATTTTTATTAAGTAATTTGTAATTTTATATTTTTATTAATTTCCTTTTAGGTTAAAGTAATTTTAATAATTTTCTCAGATTTTTGTTTTGTCATTTAGTATTTATTATAATTAATAATAGTTTTATTAGTAATTAATCAATAATTAAGTTTTAAATAGCATAATTAATTTTTATAAGGTAACACCTAGTTTTTATATTTTTTCTAGCTTTTAGATGTTATAAAATAGTTTTATAAATTTTTTCATAATTTTCTAAGTTAATTTAGTATTATTTGTAATTTAAATTAGTTTAAATAGTTTAATTAAGATAATTAGTTTTTAATTAATAGAAAATCCATAAAAAGACAAAAATATTTATTTTTATTTTTTATACTTTCTTCAAGTTCATTTTTAAGTTTATAATTTATTTTTACAAATTTTTAGTTTAAATTGTAGTGTTTATCATTTTTTAGGTTAATATAAATTAGTTTTAATTAAATAGTTAAATAGTTTTTAATTAAATAATTAATAATAAATAATAAAATAATCTAAAAAATAATTTTCTTTTTAATTTACATTTCTTTTAAGTTTAAGTTTATAGAATTTTCATTTTTAACCCCTGTAGTTTATTTTTCTTAAAACTCACCTTTTTCTCAGTACGCAGTCGCGTCTGATTTTAATTTGGTGTACGTTTAAACGTTTTAGATATCTAAGTTTACGTAATAACTCTTATAGCTTATTTAAGTTATTTTATTTTATAAAACCTTAGTGTAATCACACACACACACTTTTATACCTTTCATGTTCACATTCATTGATCACAGATTCGTTTTTAATAAAACATCGCACACCTCGTTAGGACATTACGACCCGGGGAAACACTGTATTCCACGAAAGCATTTGCCTTAGACGTTTGACTTTTATGGTTGACCATTCACAAGTGGTTGACTAATAAAAGTTGATTGTTTGGGGCGAATCAAGCTCACCCAAGGAGCCAATGTGTCTCCCTTGCGATCCGACACCATCCGGTTGGTGCAAAGCGGATGTGCATTCCATGGACTTCGTTCCGAAGATCCTAATCAACATCTCAAAGACTTCCTTAAAATCGTAGATTCTATAGACCTTGATGTTACAACTAGAGATTCGACCCGATTACACCTATTCCAATTCTCTCTACGTGATCAAGCTAGTCAATGGCTTGAACGTTTACCCGCGGGATCCATCACCTCATGGGATGATCTCACCACTCGTTTCCTTGCTCAATTCTTCCCACCGGGGAGAACTACTAAGCTTAGAAATGATATCTTGATGTTCCAACAACGTCAAGGTGAAACCTTTTGTGAAGCATGGACTCGATACAAGGACTTACTCCGAAAAGTCCCTCATCATGGCATTGAACCATGGCTCCAAATTCAAATCTTTTACGATAAAGTTAATTATCAAACGAGAAGGGCCATAGATTACGCAGCCAATGGCAGGCTAAATAGACTTAGCGTTGATAAATGGTGGAAAGTCCTTGAGGGGTTGGCGCAATACGAAGAAGAAGGATGGGAGGACCCGATGTTTTCAAAAGAGGGAAGTCTTGATTACACGAATGCTACCCAAGAACAGTTATTGGTAAATATTGAGAAGCAGGTTAAGGGTTTGATGAGAGCTGAAATGCCTGCTGCTGAAACCGTAAGGAGACCTGATGTACGAGTGAGTGCGATTAACAAATATAATTTTCCTGAACGTTCACGACAAGAGGAGTTCGAAGGGATAATGGCAACCTTCATGAATAATCAGGAAAAACAAATTCGGCACTTAGAAGCACGCATGGAAAACACTCGTAAAGCTTTTATGGACTTAGCAGACAAATTCATATCAAGAATTAAGGAAAAGATTAAGGAAAATTCCACACCAAGAAAAATCGAAAAAATATTTGAAGTCCCAACCCCTTTGGTGTGTGACCAAGAGGATAATGAGAAATCCTTTTCAAGTGCTTCACCATCAATCACCCCTTACTTCTGTGAGCATCCTCAGGAGGAAAAGAACTTGCAATTTCATAACATCTTCGTTGGAAGCTTGCAAACCACGCTCCCTAACCTGTACAAGAAACGTTCCTTTGGTTTTAAACCTGGTGTGAAGAGGTTGCACCTCAAAAACACCATAGCTTTGGGATCCTCTATGGAACGACTCCTCTTTGTACCCACCGTTGACCAATGCGAAGGTTACAACTTAGCTAGAACCTTGCCCATCCCTTTTGATAACCGCGCCTCTTTCCGTGACAGTTACAAAGTGTTTGACCCTGGTGGACTTTACTAACGGGATGGCTACTCATAGTTTTCACTCTTGATTAGCTAACTACGTTACTGCAGGGACTGAATTTGAAATTACCACTTAGTGTTCATAAAATGGGCATCTGACGGCGTCAGATTTTACTCTTGACGCCGTCACCTCGCATTCTCAGAAATAATAACCCCATTTCCATCACTTTCAACTCATACCCCACAAACCATATCCAAGTGCTGCTCCACCTCCGAATCTCCAAGATCCAATCCGACATCTTCCGTGACAAATCTCCACGTGGTAAGTAGTTTTTCTTCATCCTTTTTCGTTTAATTATCCTTAGAACCTACCAATTTTGAAAACCCCCATCATCCGAAACCCTATCATTGGCCCATCTTTAAGAATCATAATACCCTTCCTTAGGTGTTTTGTAATCATGAGTTTACCATTAGGTGATAGTGGTTGATTCGAATCATGCGTTAATTGTGGAAAAATCTTTCACACCACGGATTTTTTTGACCCCCCACCCATGTTTTCTACATAAAGGAGTGTTTGGGTCATGGATTTAGAGTTTGAAAATTGATTTTTCCCTCGTAATTGCATGGATGAACTTTTGCTGGATCTGACGGTGTCATGTTTCATCTCCTGACGGCGTCAGATGTGTCTGATAGCATGATTTCGTAAAACTCTCATTCTAACCATTTTCGTTCCACTCTATCTTTTTTCTAGGAAAATGAATAAAGGATCACGACAACACCGAGGGAGCTCGTCTAGATCCCAATGTGTAAACTATGGGAACTTAGTCCATAGTTGGAGTGAGTTCGATAATGATGTCGCTACATCCAAGTACGCGGAACTCGTATATCACCATATCGATGCTGGGGCTGTGATCAATTGGGAGTTTCTGAGGTCCCAAGGTCTTGAGGGTGACTTCCTTGGAAGGATCCAAACTAATGGATTCACAGGTCCTCAATAGGAGAGATTCTTCAGGATGAGGGAGACAGTTTACAGTGAGTTGGTTAGGGAGTTCTTTGCGACTTTTCGCTTTGATTTGGCTAAGGCCAGGACAGATATGGGAGGCACCACCATTTACTTTAGATTGGGGGGAGAGCTTCGATCATGCTCGGTTACTGAGTTTGGGTGGAGGTTAGGTTTATATACTCAGGAGGAGGCTGTTCAGGGGGGTTTCATGCAGAGGTTGTTGAATGGGGAGAAGATGAGGAACGAATTGAGGTGTTCCATGTTTTGGCCGAGTATTGGGAACGGGGTGTACACCTCAACTACTGGTGCGTCCTCAATCAGGGACCCCATGATCAGGTTAGCCCACAGGTGCATCACCTACAGCTTGTCGGGGCGTCATGGCACCACTCACCGTGTCACTGCTTCAGATCTGTTCTACCTATACACCATGTTTTCAGCGGATGTATACTGTAACATCCCATTTTGGGTAGCGAGCTATTTGAAGACTAGTGTGGGGGAGAGGGACATCGACAAGGTGTATGGGGGGATGTTTGTGACCCGTTTGGCACGCTCTTACGGGGTACTTGTTCCTGAGGTTATGGGGTACCTGAGTGACTGTGGGGCTTGTAGGGTGGTGAGGGCTAAATCCCTCAAGCAGATGAGCATTGTGATGGAGCTGGGGGATGGGTCCTATACCTGGTACGTTGTGGGAGGACCTGCGGCTGTTGAGGATGATGATGATGATGATGAGGGAGTGCCCCAGCAGCCACATTACGGGGATTATGAGGTTGGGTCTACAGATTATTACCGACACATGGGTCGGGGAGACTGGCAGGCACACCAGGGTGTCTGGATGGGTCAGGTGGAAGCATGGCGAACCACCACTGACCAGCACTTTGATTGGATGTATGATCACACCATCCGCCAGATGCAACACCTCTCTACCCGTGATCAGATTGAGCCCCCGCTACAGATCGACCCATTCCCAGGTCCCGAGACGGACTACCCTCCCTACGGGTACACCGGGCACCTCCCTCCTGGATATGACTACCGTTATGGTCCCCCTCCCCAATGATTTGTCTTGATGTTTGTGATTTCTGAACAATTTATTCATGGTTGTGTAATTTGGAACAATTTGGATTGTAATAGTTTAGGATATGGCCTCTATTGGCCCTGGATAATTTTTATTTTTATTTTCATGTTGAATTTTTAATATTATGGATTGCTTATGGTTTCATTTTTCAATTTGTATGATTTTTATTTTGTTTGATTGTTATTTGTTTCCGTATGCATGCTTTATTTTTATTGTTGGTAGATCTTGTTTCAAATCTAAAATTGTGAAAATACTTTATTTTGTCGTTTGGCTTAGTCTTAACTTCATCCAAAGGTATTTCGCAAAAGATAAGTGTAAGGGGAAACCCCAAATATGTTTTTAAGAAACAAAATTGATCATGATTCTCCACAATATTAAATGGACATGTATATTCGTATTTGTTAGAGTCAAATGCTTGTATCGAGTCACAATGATGTTTTTCAGGATTTTCCAGGGAGTAGGACATAAGTTTTCCAGAAATTTTCCGGAAACTTAACGTAAGGATTTCTGCAGGTCACTTCTGACGGCGTCATGTGTAAAATTCTGGAAATTTTGCTAGTTTTGTTTTTCTAACGGAATCTTAAAGTTTTTGTTAATTCTTTAGTCTTATAAACTCCAGGAAATCTGCAAACATTCATTCCACAAGCATTATATCTTACATTATTTTCTAGGATTATTTAGTATATATAGATTGCCGCCGATTTTACGCGAGGTTGCCTTGTTTGTTTTCTCAGGTTTAATAGGTTATGTATGACAAGAAGATGATTTATATTCTGGAAGGGAAGCTTTGATTGTTCATTTCCTTGGAGGAAGATTTAACCTTGTTACCATACTATCCACATCGAGCGAATCAGGGGAGTATTTGATTTTATTCTTTTACCTGTTTTACTTTTACGTTCTTTAATTGAACATTGGGGACAATGTTCATCCTAAGTGTAAGGGGAGGGTAAATGATGATACCTTATAGTATACAATTGCACTTGAGTTTGTTTGTTTGATGGTAGGTGTGTAATAAAACTAAGAGAAATACTTGTTAGTGTAATTTTAGCACCAAATTTAAAAATTTTTACAACATTTAGGAGTGAAACTTTAGCCATAGCAAGCGTCTCATGGATAGGAGATTGTATGACTAGAACAAAACCGTATCATTCAGAAAAATTTTCCACCCAAATATGTGAGGTTCGCCTTTAGATTTGATAGGAAAAGCATTTACTATTAGTGCTTATGAGTGTACCGGTAGCATTTAGATTCTAGAACTTGCGTTAGTGATGCATCCCGAGACCGCTAGTGAGACTACATTCGTGTAGTAGGATTTACTACATGATAAGAGGCATTAGGATCACCCTTGTGTTTAAACCCGTATCATAATTACTTGACCATTTAAGTCATATTACTTGGCTAGTAAAGTCAATTAATTTTTCCCACACTTTAGCGTTGTACTCATTTTTAGTACACGAAACCCCTAGTACACCCCTCCGAGCCTATCTTTTCGTTTCTAACTTTAAGCATCTTACTTAAAAGAAAAATTTGTTACACCCCACTTAAATGTACACCCAAATTGCCTTAGCCTTCCGTGTATGCACTCATATTTAGTGCATTATTGTTATTTGTTTAAACCCTTAGTTAATTATCTAATTGATTACATGGTTGCTAAGTCGAGTCATATCCTTATACATATTATTTTGGGACGATTGGGACTCACGGGTAAAGTACTTATGTTATGGAGTAATGGGGAAGAACATCTATTATTACCCCCATATGTGCGTTAATCTTAAAAGTACTCCAAGTGTTTTGATTATCTTAATTCGAGTCATTAGATTAGTTTATTGCAAAGTATGTAAAAATTCAAGTGTAAGGGGAATGTTCATTCCCTATGATGTATTATTTTGGATGGTAGGGTAAGAGTATTCAAAAAAAAATTGAAAAAAAATTTAAGAAAAAGAAAAAATAAATAAATAAAAAAAGAAAATGAAAAAAACATACGGACTACCATCCCGTTTCATTCTATGTTTATTTTATGTTTTTGTTATTTTTGATTTATTAGCTTAAGTCGAGTCTAGTCTTGGCTTTGCAACGCCATATTGTACATGTAATTAACCAAGATGATTAACTCGCCACCAGTAAAGATTGCCTTTATCCAACAAAACCGTGTATTCCATATCCCTACACCTAACGTTATAACCCTTTAAAAGACCTCTTTGATAGTTTATCCTAGGTGCTTACGCCATGTGGTGGAGGTTTGATCCTTTCCCAAGCCTATGGTAATCTATTTTGTTATGACAGGTAGTGAGAGATGTTTTCCATTTCCATATTGTGATATATACTTTATTACACCCCGAGAGATGTGAGTATCTAAACACTATTTGTGAGGTGCTAGTGTATGACCTCCGTGCTTGTCTTTGGTCTTTAGTGGAAAGATTGTAATTACTTTTATATTAGTGTTAAATGACCCCTAACTTGTATTTTGATTAGAATAAAAGCGCATTTGCTTGAGGACAAGCAAATCTCAAGTGTAAGGGTATATGATGAGGCGAAAAATGATCCGTTTTTAGGGGGTCATTTAAGCCGAAAATTGAATTTATTTGATCAAATATTGCCCTAAATCGTTCCTTTTGTGATTTTAGGTACTTTTGGAGTGAATTCTGGAAAAGGAAGCATTTTGGATGTTTTTGGAGCATAAAAGTGAAGAAAATGGCAAAGTCTTAATTTTCCTTGCTGGGAACAGTACCTGACGGCGTCACCAATTTCTTAATGACGGCGTCAAGAGGAAAAACAAGAGGTGAAGAGGATGGAGTCCATGACGGTCCAGAATACTTTTGCACTAGGGCATGACGGCGTCACGCTAGGCCGTCATGGCCCCTTAACACGTGACGGCCCAGAGGAGAAATGCTCTTGACGGCGTCAGATCTGGATCTAGGCAATCCGATTTTATTATGGGCGGCGGGTTGACGGCGTCAGAATTTTCTTCTTGACGCCGTCACCTTAGAAAATCTATATATAGTCTTTGTAATTTTCATTAAAGAGAGAGGACAATTTTAGGGACCACTTGAATAAACCCTAGCACGACTTTTACAGTATTTTCAAGGGTTTTCACCCCTTGAAACCTTTCATGTTCAATTAAGATAAGTATCCTTTCAGTTCATTCAATATGTCTATGTGTTGTTTGAATATATTTTACGCTTGTGTTGATTTTAACATGTTAGGCTAGATCTCTTGTGTGTTTGCTTAGATGTAATGAAACCTAGATGTTGATTATGGGTTGATTGCTTGTTTATAGTTGTTACAGATGAATGATTTTGATGTTAGGCTTAAGAAAACTGGCAGACTTTCATAGTGTAACTTGCTTGAACGTCTTAAGAAACATGAACCAATGCGTACTAGGTTTTTATGGTTGTATTTAATGCATGAACGAATTCTAGTGATCCCATGTTAGGAGCTTCTTGCAGGCTCGACATAGGAGTGAAGTAGGAGCTTATAGAGATGGGGAAGTATGTGCGCCACCCCACGATTGGTATTAAGGAATATAACCTGTCATCCACGCAACTGTAACAAACTATCAACCTGTAAGAGATATCTAGGAAGTAATGAAATCTAAATAAACACAATTTTCCCATTTATTGTTCACACCACATTAGTAATTAGCTTTGTTTTCATTTTTGTTATTTTATTTTGATTGCATCTTAGTTATTGGGTTAGTTGATTAGCAACTAATTCCGCCCACTCCTCTAAAACCGAGATTTTTAGTTGCTTTTATAAAAATATAAAAATACGAAAAGAATTATCCCTCACCTCTAGCCCTAGTTTTTAGGCTTTCTAATCCTAGCGACACTATTCCTGAGTTGAACGATCAATTCCCCGGTACTTGTCACTATACTATACTACAACGATCAGGTACACTGCCTGGTGGGGGTTGTAAGCTTCTCGAGATCCCTCGAGAGGTAAAGTCTGGTGCAATTCCCACGCATCATCCCAATTTAGAACTAAGTTAGTGTTTTCTTGATCCTGGGGATCAATGGGAATTTGAAAGTACCCAGAAAAGCCATCCGGAAAACAATAGAACTCATTTCCTGCTAATCGTTCAAGCATTTGGTCCATAAAAGGGAGCGGGAAATGGTCTTTACGTGTCGCATCATTCAACTTGCGGTAGTCGATACAAACTCTCCATCCGGTCACAAGTCGAGTCGGTATAAGCTCATTATCGTCATTCTTCTGAATAGTGATTCCGCCCTTCTTTGGGACACAATGAACCGGGCTAACCCATGAACTATCCGAGATTGGTTAAATCATTCCAGCGTCAAGGAGTTTCATAACTTCCTTTTTGATCACTTCGTGGATTTGTGGATTAACCCATCGTTGTAGTATAGATGTAAGTATTCCCGCCTATCACGCGGGTGACCCGGGTTCGTTCTCCGGCAGTGGCGCCAAAAATTGATTGTGTGAAAATCAACTTATTATAGTATAGTAGTATAGTATCGAAATGATCCGCGTAAAATACGGATCACCCGAGTCGTATCCGAGTGAAAGTAAATGGAATCAAGAATATTGATTCGTGTTAATCGTGAATTGAAAAGTGGTGAAAGTGAAAATAGTGATCAAGTTATTCAAGTAATAACAAACAACGATGAAATATGCAAGAAGTGCAAGCTAGATATGCACCAAACTTGAAAACGTAAAAACGAAAATGCAAACGCGTTTATTAAAACGTAACTTTTTAACGAAAAATGATCCTACAAACGTGAAATAATTTTCTAAAAATCTTAAACTATTAAAATGAATTTCCAGAAAAAGAAAATTATTTTTTTGACTTTTCTTTTACTTTCTATGAATTTATTTTGATTTTTGTAATTTTAAATGAATTAAAAATGGAAGAAAATAGAAAAATAAAGAGGAAAAATGAAAATTAATTTCTAAAAAATCTAAAATATAATAAAAGAATTTCCTAAAATATTTTTGTATTTTTCACAGCTTTTTCTGAATTTTTATGAATTTTTGTTTGTTAAAATCTATTTAAAAATGAATAAAATCAAAGGAAATTTAAGAAAAATACTAAAACTATTTGGAAAAATCTAGAAAATTTCCAGAAAATCAAAAATAATAAAAAGAACTTGGAGAAAAATTTTGAAGTGAAAAGAAACTGAATAAGTGCTTATTTCTGTGAACTGCTTATTCACAAGTGCTTATTATTAAGCACTTGTGAACCAAAATTAATGAAACTCTAAACACAATCTTATTATGCTATATTATGCTCAGATATGCAAAGTTATGATCAAATTCAATCTCAGAAAGCAATAGGTTAACAGATATATGCAATAAGCTCAAATAATAAGCTTACTTATTAAGCAGAATAAGCACAGACAGTACCAGAAGTAATATAGTGATGCACAATGCTATAACAACTAGAATGTAACACATAAACAATCTCTAAACACTGATATAAGCTCAAATGATCAATTGCAGCCCACAATTTCAAACAGTTACTTTGTCCCAACCTAGCTTATAAACAGAAACTAAAAGCACTTCAAATAAGCTCAAACTTAGCAGCTTATGGGGGCAAAATCACTATTGAACAACTGAGATACTAATTCAAGCAATTCTATGACCAAAAACTAATGTATGCTACTCAAAAATCAAGCAAGTTCAGCAGCTAATGAAACTATGATCAAAACAACAATTGACAATTTAGCACTTTTCTTAGTTTGACTAAATCCAATTCTATCAGCTAATTCTCACTTCTAATTAATTGTATTAAGCTATTAGTATTCTACTATAAGCTATTTCTAATTATATTCCAACTTTTAGCTCAATTACACTAACAGATTACCACTATTACTAACTGTATATATGCAATTAACTTTAACTTGACTATTACAAAGCTACTCTACTGATTTAATGAGTTATACACTACTTATACACTAGTTTAATTTATGTGTGCTCAAATGACAGAAATCAAACAACAACAACACTCTATGATAGACAGACCCAAACAACCCTTATTGTGACAGTCAAACAACTATTCAATGAAACACCTATCAATCTCCAACCAATGTATCTCTAACAATCTCCAATCACTACTCAGACTTAATCAACAATCAAACACCACAGATCTAACAGAAATGAAGCAATTCAGATCCACACCAAATTAGAAGCTTAAGTAAGCTATGCTAAAACAGATTCAACAAGCTGATGCAATCAAATTATCAAATAAGCTATAGCACTACAATAACAACTACAATAACAGCAACTATATATCAATGAAACAGTAATTCTACAATCAAAATTATTCTAACACAGATTTAGCAACAAATTAGAGAGTTGATCAAAACTTACAAAGCAACTCCACCTCAACTAGAATAGAGGTGGATTCACTATGCTTGCCTATCTCTAGGATAGGCAGGACCTTCCCTTTCAGTCCAAGCTTATCCAAATCACCTCAGCAACCACTAATTCAATATACAATGGCTATTTGTTGACTGATTCTTGCTGCTACTAGTTAAACTTTAAATGAAAACAAAACTACAACAAGCTACAGAGCTTGTATAGCTTGTGTAAAAACTAACTGAACTTATTTTAAAACTTCTCTAAACCAATTGAAAACATTTTTTTTATTTTTATAATTTTTATGATTTTTATTTATTTTTTATGTAAATGACTAAAGTTTAGATAAAAGTAATACTAGTTAAGCTAATAAGGAAAATGAGATTAAAACAGGATAAGTAGAATATAAGAACTAATAAGTAGTTGGAAATGATTATTAAGCTAATTGATATTAAAAGAAAACTTGAATTTTATTGAAATCAACAAGTAAACATTAAAAATTCTATTCTAAATACATTCTGACTAAAATTCTACAGAGCTTCGCTACAAATTTCCTACACACCAACTAAAGCTAATCCTACTTCTATTTATAGGAAAAGATGAGGGTTGGGATATCGGATTGCCAAGCTGGCAATCCGTGTGACCTGTGTTTCTTTGAAGCCTCTGAGAGCCGTGAGATCACTATCCAATCATTGCCACTTGATATACACCCTTGGATTGCATTTGGTGACGCGTTCTATCCAATTGATTGCTGCCACGTAGCCCCATTTGTGTTTCTTTGAGTCTCTGACACATGCTGACACCACTGACATTCTAGAAGCGTACTTGATTTGATGGTTGTACCCTTAATTGCCGTAAATCAGACGGAATAGTAACTTAGGGTTCATATGCCCTGGGTAAAAGAGTAATTGGGGAAAAAAACAGGCGCGGGGTAATATTTTTATTAGTTTGACCGTTTGTTTTGACCTCTTTGACCCATAGATAATAGTTTTGACCTGTGGAGACTTGGGTTGGATTTTGGGCCTTAGTATATGGCTTGGGCTTTTTATTATTGGACTTGGAAATGGATTTAGCATTTGGACAAAGGCTTGTTTTATTTTCAGCTTAGTAGTAAAAATATTACAAGGACTAATTTTGTAATTTGCTGAAAACCAAGGACTGATTCTGTCTTTGCTCAAAAATAAGGATTTATGTTGACAACTTTGATTTTCCAAGGGTTGATTTTGACCTTTTCTTCATAAATTCCATAAGGGACTGAATGTGTAAACTCTGAAAAGTATAAGGACCAAATCTGCACTTTCTTCAAACTTCACACAAGGATCACTTTTGCTCATATATCAAAATCTGAGGACTTTATAAGCTCAAATTGATTTCCAGCTTGACTTTCTGACTCTTTCTACTCTCATGCTCGTTATTGCCGGGTGTTTGCTTGTTTTTCGTCTTTTTACAATGTATCCGTACCTGCACGTTCACAAATATAAAAACACACATTCTTTGGCATTTGTTAGCATAATTAGTCTATTTGGGTCCTTTTTTTGCTATGAAAAGGTATGTGAATTAACACATACCATTACTTAATATATCAATTCTACAAAATTGGTTGGTAAATTAGTATACTATGGGAATATATACTTCAAAAGTATTAATTTTACGTCGTACATAAAAGCTTTGCAGAATTTTTTTGGTATTAGATAAAGTTGGAAGAAATGAACATGTAAAGAAATTTGGTAAACCTACATTGTTAGCAACTTAGTACTCGTAAATTTTAATTGTTAGGCCATTAATAATTATAGACCTGTGTTACTTTACCCAACTTGTAATAAAATAATATCATCCATTGCTTATACTATGTCGTTGGGGCACTTCTAAGTATATATATATCAGCGTTGACAAAAGATTATGGAGTACATTCTGGCGACATATTTAATCATTTGATATCATATGGTAAAATGCACGGGTTAAGGAGAGTGGATGAAAGCAAAAGTAATGAAATACGTGAAAGTACGTAGCTAATGTAAAGCACCGTACCATCACTGTAAGTAAACTTTATAAATACGTTTGTATGTAAGTTATACATGAATATGAAATACTATAAGCACGTATATCATGTATACATTAATTAAAAGCACAATCAAGCGGACTTCAACCCCATAATAATTCCATGTAATACAAAGCATTGTAATTCATAATAAACATTGAAAAAAATAAAGGAATAAATAAAATAAAAATAAAAAAATTCATACTTAAGGCTTCTGAATCTGACCTATTGTCCTATTGGGTAGTGGAATGTGAGTGAGTTCATAATACAAGATGTTGTTGGTTGATGTCTAAATCGAAAGAATTATGAGATATTGCAAGATATATGCGATTTAATTGTGTGAAAATTTCGTACAAAAAAATATATATTGGATTAGTTGCGATTTAGAGGGATAATTTTATGAAATACTATAAGCATGGCATCCAATTAAGCAGTATGTTGACCCTCAGACCTGCATGTTCCTCCTTTACCGCCGTAAGGGGTAAAACTCCCGGGTGAGACTCGAACATGAGAGCTCCCCTAGCCAAACATCCCTCTCCAAGGCACTTTAACGAAACCTTGATGGTTAAATGAGCTACTCAGTTTGGATGAAATAAATTATCATCATGTATAGATATAAATACAACCTCCGCTTTTTGATAGCCTAATCCCAATTGTATAATCTTAAGATTTATGGTTAATTGCTTACATAAATGAACCACTCATTGAGGTCTCAAGTTTAATTCCAATTCCTGCTAGATGCAAACAACCTTGAAGTGATAATGCCAACCTTTTGAAAAGAGAGGGATTCACCCGATTTTAGTCTATGTCACAGTGGGTTCCATTCCCGTGAATTAGTCGACGAAAAGGTCGGAAACCAAGGTTACCCAAAAAAAATATTTACATAAACCAGCGACATTTCTCTCCTTAAGTGTAAAAATGGACATGATTTTTAGGTCTTCTACAACGCTGCAAAATCAATATACCGCGAATTTTTCCTCTTAAAACAATCATTGTTATCATCATTGTAATTGTCAAGATTTGTATATGTTGAACACCAAGGTACATTATATGTAAGTGTTATTATTACACCCTTTATTCTCTAAAAATATCTTTGTTTTGATAAATTATCTATTGAAGAATCATTTAAATTAATCATGGGGGTGATAGTGATACTTAAGAAGATTCAACTTGTGGGATTAGTTATATGTTGTCTACTTCCAAAATGAGCTAGAGATGGTGATACCAGAATATATAATATGCATAGTTTGCGATGACCAATTAAAATAAGAAGATTGTAGCCTTCAAGTAAATATATAAAGACTATAAAATACGATTAACACTAATAAATATATCGATTCAAGGCATCCAATGACAACAATTGCATGTTAGCTTTATATTGCATATTTGCTACAATATATTAATTCTAAAAATGAAATGTATTTTTACATTTTTACGATACATTAATCGCTGTTGCCATTTTTTAGAGTAAATTTAATGTAAATCTTCATTAACTAGAATGCAACCATGTTGTGGTTACCAATATTTCGCGATTGGGGTGGAAGAGCAAACCACCAACTTAACGTGTATACAGTACATAGTAATACATGTTTAGTTTGATACATTGATCGGGGTGAACATGATGATGCTCACATACAATAATTATTTTTAGCTTTTTAGTGGTTAGGCTATAAAATAACGGCGAACATTATTCAAAGTCCTGTTTTGATACATAAACTTTCAAAAACATCATTAAATGTAACAAACTTTCATAAAGTGTTCTAATATGCATATTTTTATGTGTTATCTAGTTAAAAACAGCAAAACGTGTATGTGTTTTTCTAGTATGTATGAATACTCATTATAATGTGCATAATTTAACACATTATAAAAGTTTGTGACATTTAATGATATATTTTGGATTTTACGTACCAAAACGAAACTTTGGATAGAGTTTGTTGTTACTTTATGGTCTGTACTACTTTATAATGAAAATGATGTGTCATTATTACTTGTAGGCTAATGGACATTTTCAAATTTTCTAGATCTCTTCAAGCTACTAATTAAACTATTGCAAGTTGACTTTTAATTCTTTTGGTTATTGGCGGTAATTTATAACATTACACGGAACATTTCCCGAAAGTTACACTGAAATAAATGGGCATGGGTTAAAGGCATGTCAACCCGTCTAAAGTTCGGATTATGTAAGTGTTAGACATGTCAACCCATCAACATGTTTAATTACATAAACAATTAATAGGATTTGTGAATATGATTAGCGGAAGTCATAAATATATAGTTTGCGTGTACCCTAATTAATAGGATTTGTGGTTCGTTATTTTAAGATTTTTGGAAGTTTATACATGGTTTAAATGTTTTGGTCAATTTAGTCAGCATATAACTTTAGGACATCAACTAATTAACACATTAACCTATCAACCCATCAATCTGTGTAATATATTTAGTTAAACATGGTACTGTACATGGGTGATAAACTGGTCATACGTGTTATGTTATACATGTGTATATTAGGGTTGAGTTTTTTTAGCACAATTAATAAATAACCGTAGTGTTTGGGTTGATC
Organism: Artemisia argyi; assembly: GCA_030686995.1. Classification (NCBI taxonomy): domain Eukaryota; kingdom Viridiplantae; phylum Streptophyta; class Magnoliopsida; order Asterales; family Asteraceae; genus Artemisia; species Artemisia argyi. The sequence continues at coordinate 213,665,345 of CM060685.1, forward strand.
TAAAGCAGATCCATCAAGCTACCCACCCGAATAAATTAACCCAAACATGCTAAATTGTCGGCCCTGCATTTGGTAAGATATTTTATTCGAATTCGATTTAAGAATATAAATTATTTAAATGAAAGTTGTAAGTTGGCATGTCATTATACAAAATAACCATATAGCTAGAATTGTAAGTTAACACACAATTTTAGTTGACTTTTTTCTATATGTTAATCATAATGTCTCTCAATACGAGTGACTAGTCGAACATGCTTCATTCAGAATTTTGTATAAGTTTTGCAGTAAGAAATTATAACTAATTTAGAAATGTCTTTTATTTACTAGATAATTGCAAAATAATCAAGAATTTGTTATTTGGCAAAAGAACTAGATTTTTATTGAAAGTGCAACATCAATGTAAACTAAATAGGGTTGTAAACCTTTAATTTTCATAACTTACTGGATTCGCACTTAATTACAGCAAAACACTAGCCAAAAAGTTATCTTTTCATTTAGTCAACGATTAGGATGTGTTGCATATGATTGTAAGAAAAAGAAAAATTTAAAGGAAACATAAGAATATGTAAACAAATTTTAGAATAAGCTGTTAATAAATTTATATCTAATAAAATTTGCCAACTAGAAGCAAAACATTTTCATTATTAAGTCATTTCATGTTTCATTAGATGCTAATCTATATTTGTATCATTCGTTGACATTGTCAATACAATTGAGCATCCATCATGACTTCTTGTAATATGAATAGAAGATCGCTAGTGCATTTGCCATCCACAAAAATTTATAAGAAAATTTCAAAGACATTCGATACGAAAAAACCAAAATATTTATCTATTTCTTCATGATTTATTACATACGATAATCTATATAGAGGCAACCTCCGCCGACCGTTCTCTTTTTATTTTACTAAGGCTGTTAATTTGTTTACATGTGTTTTTATAACATTTCTATATCCATAACAGCCATTGATACTAAAACCAAACACCGATTTCTTTTAATACTTGAATGAGATATACTACTGACGTTTACATTTAATCAAGTTGATATCAAATTACTTTGTATTTGAGTTTCTATTTCTCTCATGCCTACAACACTTTAAATTCGATAAAAGTTCCAAATTCAACCTTTGTGGTTAAATAGTCCCAAAAGTCAAATTCAAGGTACAATGAAACAGGTTAATAATATACGTGTTATTTACTTATTTATTGAAGCGACAACTGTGTAAGACTTTTATTGTTATCTCGTAAGGTGTGAAGATGACATATGGTACATGCATTTTTTGTTTTCCTTGTCGAAATCTACCTATTTGTCATTTGATACAAACTTTGTTTTCATAAACTGTCTATCAGAAGAAGTGAAGAACCATTTAAGTAAATCATGTTGGAGATGGTAATAATAAAAATAGCAACATGTGGGTTTTGATCACATTTAGTCTAGCTACTTGCAAAATGTGATACATTAACAACAACATAATCTCGACCTTGATATAAGGTAATCATAGTCAACTATGACAAATTGATATAATAAGACCATAAAAGAAGGATAATATTTTTATAGATAAAGGTGGGTTTTGACGTTTTCTTGCACGTTGGCTACTATGTAATTAAATTGCAAAATGAGCTGGAGATGATGACACTTTAACTACTACTTGACCAGTTCTAATCACTGTCATACAAATTAATATAAAAAGACTATACAGGCTCGATTCAAGGCATCCAATGAAACAATAGCGTGTAACCATATTTTATTACAATACTTAATTGCACAAATACTTACACACTATTAGTAGACTTGATCAAGTTGTTCACGTAATAATTTTTTAGAAAGACGTTTGTCACGGGTACCACTAGGCCTAAGGCCGTTTCGTAATGATATCATTTGCACAACTGCTAATGTATTAGAAAAACCAGAAATACCATCTAGCAGAAGAAGGATTCGTTTATACTAGTTTGACGATTCATGACATCCACATTCTACCAAAGGGTTTTTATCTGTGAAACAGTTATGTCCTTTGTAAAGAGGTTGTAGGTTAAGTGTTACTAGATTAAGGACGAATGTGAGATGCACGTGGCTGCATGAGAATGCATGTGATAAGCAGGTGTGTAAGTTTGCTATACCAAAAAATCCTCATTCTTGCAACTTTTCGTAATAATGTGTGTGTATTCACCAGCAGTTCCATGGGATTAGAAGCCCAGAGAATTAGAGTACGTTGTCTAGTTTTATTGTACAATTTTTGCATTAAGTATGTACATGATCCAAAACTAAACTACTCCGTAATATTTAGTAGTTAATTTGGGGATCAAGAATTGTTTTTGGAGCAAATAACAAGAACTGGTTGAAATGAAACAAAAATTGAAAACCAGAGCACAAGCTCATGAAATGATATTTTGCTCATTCATGTTTCATTTCAAGACATTACTAAGATGCTGTTAGGTTTACGAAAAAAAACATCTTATTTGCCTCTTGATTGATCTTAGCTCTTATTCAGTAAGAGGTCGTCATAATTAAAAGATTTTGTTTTATTCATGTCATCAAGAGGCGGTAAGAGACAATAATTTAACGTGTTGACCTCCCACTTAGATACAACCCTAACCCATTTATTTTTGTGTCGATTTCGCGTCTGGCTTCGTGACGGGTGAAAAATTGCCACCCTCAATTATATTGTTGATAATGGAGATGTTGAACCATATGAGAATCCTATTAGCAGCATGACTGGTTTCTGAAATAGTGATTGTTGTTTTAGAGTCCAACTTAACCTTAAATCACCTATGAGTTGGATTGTTGTTTTAGATCGACCCTCGTTCAAATGTGGGTTTTGCCGTTTACTTACATGTTTTCTACTTATTAAATAGCAAAATAAGCTGGGGATGATGACTCTTTAACTACTATACTTGACCACTTCTAATCATAGTCATACAAATTAATATAAAAAGACTATAGAAGCAAGATTCAAGGTCATCCAATGAAACAATGGCGTGCAAACATATTTATTTACAATACTTAATTGCACAAATACTTCTAACAACTATTAGTAGACTTGATCAAGTTGTTCACATAAATATTTTTTAGAAAGACGTGTACCACTAGCCATTTGCACAATTGCTAATTAATTAGAAAACTACATTCTACCAGGGGTATTTGGCGGAGTAGCGGGCATCATTATTTTAAATTTATACATTATGTTTTACCTTTAGAAAATAGTAAATAAATTCAACCTCTTATGAAAAAGTTTAAAACTTAAGTTATTAACATTAAAAAAAATGTTTTTATACATTTGAGGTATGAACCGTGTGTGTACATGTGTTGATGTGCACATTCTAATTAAGCTAATGAGCTCCTTTTAAACCTAATGAGTGGGAATGTAATTCCTTCCCACAAACGAGCTGTGACATATCAAGCATCTGAGTTTATCTTCGACAGGAAAAATGCCGCTAAAATCATGTGCACTCTAGGTAATTTTGGCTTGCCTTGACTTTCCTTTACTTTTATTGCTCTCTAACAAGGTTGAGATTATCAACTTGAGAACATGTACTCGTGCTTCGTCAAATGGATGGGTTCAGAAAAAAGTAAACATGGGTTGGGTTAATGTTGAAACGGGTTTCATATAGGTCGCCGCAAAACATTCTTTTGTATTAAGGAATTTCTTAAATTTTTAAAAGTTCGTGAATTTTGTGGTTCAATACTGACTATTTACAAAACATAACCTATCATATTGGATTTTTGTTAAGATAGAAAACTGGGGCTTCTGTGATATGACCCGGTTAGGGTTGTATCGGGATAAGGCATCACTTTTAGCGTGTGCGAGCTCCTTAAGAAAATAGAGAGAAAGAACTAGAGATTTGTTTATCTCAAAATTTGATTGATTGATTATAATAAATGATTACAAGAGTATTTATAAGACAAAGTAAACCCTAAGACCTAAATAAGCCATGGGCTCGGGCCCAGGCGTATCATTCCCCACTCCTTCAAAACCACCTTACCCTCAAGGTGATGTCTTAAAACATTCTTAATCGACTATCCTAAAGAAACATGAAAATAATCCTAAACAAATACATGTAAATAAAGATAGATTATATGGCATAATCTTTATGCCATACGTTTGGACTTCTTGAGTCGTTAGTGTAGTCCGTCCTCCTGCAACATTGGCGTAATCCGGGATCCCATAATCTTCTTTGAATTGCAGCCTTCACCTTTTCCTTCTTTCATATTCCTTTGCCTTGGCCATAACACAACATCATTCTTCCGTCTTCCGCTACACATGTCATAACACTCCCCACTCCTTCAAAAATCACCTTGCCCTCAAGGTGATACGAAAAATATGCAGATTGAGAGTCCGCTAATTCCTCGCTTAAATTCAAATTTATTTCATCCAAACAACTATCAAATTCATCACCTCCATCCTTAAGTGTCGATATCACTCTACTCAACTCATCCTCGACAACCTTAAGCACTTCGCCACCACCCACAAACTCTTGAACTCCAATATACTCATCAGCATTCAATGACTCTTCAGCCGCCTTAGGTGAAGCAAATTCATCCTCTAATGGTAGAATGACATCTATTTTCTTTTCAACGAAATTCTCTTTCTCTTCCCTTGCAATTGTCTCAAAACGAACCTCGGTGATACGAGCTTTGAAGAAGTCTTCTCCCAAAGTTAAAGGATTGGACCTCAAAAATTCTCAAATATCTAGGTTCGCGAAGTGTGTTTCCGCCGCACAGGTCAATAAAAAAGCTTCGTCTAAAGTTTTGGGATTTGACTGTAAGAGTAAACATTGTAGATCCAGTTTAAGTCCGGATATATAAAACGATATAAGTAAAGATTCAGATATCCCTGTTACTCGATTTGCAAGTACCACAAACTCACTCTGATATTCAGCCACGTTACCCATTTGCAAGAGCTTAGATAGTGCGTCCCGATCGCTGCTGCCCGATGCCATGAAAAATATTTCAAAGAAGAAGAAAATTTTTTTCCAGATGAACGGTAACTCGTGAACAGTAGCCGCGAATAGTGATCGATGAACAGTACTCTGGATGAATAGTGCTGATGAACAGTACCCGATGAACATTGTTCGATGAAATGTTTTTTTTTTTTTTTTTTTTTTTTTTTTTTTTTTTTTTAATAAGATTGGAACCCTAATCAAAAACCCTCTCAACGAGAGCTCTCAATGAAAGCACCAATTGATACGACTCGGTTAGGGTTGTATCGGGATAAGGCACCACTTTTAGCGTGTGCGAGCTCCTTAAGAAAATAAAGAGAAAGAACTAGAGATTTGTTTATCTTAAACTTTGATTAATTGATTATAATAAATGATTACAAGAATATTTATAAGACAAAGTAAACCCTAAGACCTAAATAAGTCATGCGCTCGGGCCCAGGCGTATCATTCTGTTAATGGAGCACCAACAAGATGTCGATATGCTAGGAGTACAAAATTACCCATTACACCAAATATTTATGGGACAATAATGAACAGAAACTGCACCAGCTACAAAAGACTCAATCACCCAGCAGAAAAATCATATCGAACTTTAAATAAACTCTATCATGACTTTCAACGAAATAAAAGAAGACCATTTAGTAGGCAGCTAGTCGAGACCTACCCACATTTATCAATAACAACCTGAATGGATCTAACTGAGAACAAGTTCAATTTGTTTAGCAAAAAATTCCAATTGTCTTCCCATGTGCCTAAACGAAAGTTACAAAGTAAATCCATAAGTTCATTAATTTCTTACGCGACAACCGAACAATTGTATAAAATTTTTAATATTTGTTATCATAACTTTGAGTTATTAACTAATTTGTTTTTACTTTCATTTTTTTTTCTATTTTTTTTGGTAGTAGCGGATTCATTAAATTGCCTAGCAAATAGATAGTAAAAATTAAAAGACATTAAAGGCTAGATTCAAGGCATCCAATGAAACAACAACGTTCACTACTACAAAACACACCTTTTAGACCGGTTGTAAACAACATTTAGACCGGTGACTTTGGGGGTCTAAATGGGGGGAGGTCCAAAAGAGTATTTCACATATAGACCGGTGTTTCCACCGGTCTAAAAGACCTGTCATTTAGACCGGTTATAAAACCGGTTTAAAAGACATATTCTAGGGGTCTAAAATACATAATATTTAAACCAGTTTGGTTTATTACCACCGGCCTAAATGCTTATTTTCATCTGAAAGAAAAACTGGAACATGCAGGTTTGTTCCCAGCAATAAGCATTTAATAAGCAAGGCCTATAACCCAATACTTTAAGAAGCAAAATCCAGTAAGCTAGTAATTTAAATAGAAATCCATTCGTAGTCTAAATTAAACAGAATTCTAAACATCGTTTAAACAAAACAACAATCCTAACAGCCTCTAAATTAACAAAAGCATACAAGAGCTGATAATGTTTATCTAAGAAGCATTAATCCAATTCCAAGAATATTCACTTCATCCAGAATCAAATAGGACACATCACATGCCACTGCTCCACGGTTTGATCGATTTCTTTTTCAACAAGCTGACGTCGATACATCCATGGCATCTATATTTTAAAGGTATAAAAATACATAAATATTATATATAACTAATATAGAAAGATAAAGTCAAAAAAGAGCTAACGGATACGTACCGTTGTAGGGAAGTAAAGCTGATGAGTATTCACAAAATCATACATCCATCTCATGACATAATAACCAGCATTCGAGTCTCGTTGTTGTTGATTGCTCTACAATTGTTGAACATACATATTGTTAGATACTGGAATAGCATACATATTAACATAGGAATTTTTGGGACTATTGTTAATGTCATTAATATACATTCACATCCTAAATGCGACAAAGTATTCAAAAAGCATTCTCAAATGGGGATAATCCGAAATTAACCTCTATTAGGTTATTTTCGGACTGGAAATAAACTAATGGCGCAAGAGTTGCAATAAATTTATACTACATGAATGTTGCATAAAAAAATTATTTCCGTAAATTTAGAAAATACCTCACTTCCACGAGTTAATCAACCTAACAACGCAACCATACAAGGCCTATTTACACAAACGTTCCTATACAAATAGAAAAAATATTCATGTTATCTTTCATTTATGCATAATAACAAATTTATATACATAAACACACAAGTAGTGATTAACATAAGTATATAACATTTTTATAGAAAGGATTACATAAATAATCATAAAAACATTAGTTAGTATTGATATAAATGTATAAAAAGTGATTCATACCTTTTAATTGAACTTAATGCGGAAAAATTTGGTAATTATAATGATATTTTTGATAATTTTCGGGTGAATTAAATGAGAAAATTGAGGTTGTTGTGGTGTATTTAATAGCAGATCTGGTTTTGTAGCCGTTGGGGACTTTTTTCAAAAGAAACTCTTTTAGACCGGTGTAAATCATTCTAACCGGTCTAAATATTTTTCGTCATATAGACCGGTGCGTTTGAAAACAACCGGTCTAAATGAAACTCTTTTAGAATGGTTAATAATAAAAGCACCGGTTTAAATATGAAAAAGAGATATAGACCGGTTTCTTTTATTTGCACCGGTCTAAATAATTGTTTCGAGGAAAAATTTGACATTTAGACATGTGTTTTTCTTAGAGGGTCTATATAAGAGGGTCTAAAAGACGTTTTTTGTAGTAGTGGTTTAAACATATTTAAATAGAATACTTAATTGCACAAGTACTTATAACAACTATTAGTAGACTTGATCAAGTTGTTCACATACTATTTTTTAGAAAGACATTTCTCACGGGTACCGCTAGGCCGAAGGCCGATTGGTAATTATATCATTTGCACAATTACTAATTAATAAGAATAACCAGAAATACAATATTGCACAAGCATGATTCATTTATACAAGTTTGACGATTCATGAAATCTGCATTCTACCAATGGGTATTTGGCGCAGTAAGGGGCAGCCATGCGAAGATTAGAGGGGTGTTGCCCTCTACGAATTTAGAAGAGAGTGCATATACGTGGAAGTTGTTTTGCAATTTTTATCTTTTATCAAATCTCCAAATTACTTTTTCAAACTTATTTACATGTATAACTACCTAACGTATAAGTATATAGCATCATATTTTAAATATATACATAATGTTTAACATTTAGAAAATAGTAATAAATTCAACCTCTTATGAAAGTTTAAAACTTAAGTTATTAATATTAAAATTAAAATCCAAAAACAAGACAAATACTTTTATACATCTGTGAATCATATTTTGCTATTCATAAGCATATTAATTAAATTAATTATTATATACTTTGTTTATAACTAATTGTAGACCATCAAATGAAAATAAAATAGAAATTGTCATTTATGAAGTGACGAAGAGAAAGTTCTTATTATTTTATATTATTATTATTATTATTTTAATTATATACGGATAGTGACAAGTGATCAAACCAATAAAATGAAATTGAATGTAGCCCCATAATTTATCTATATATTTCAAATTTGGAATGTACGTGAATTGCAAGAATATCAAATTCTCCCCATGTTAATTTAGCTATGAATTCTGAAATTTTTAAACCCCATCATTTTCACACTTTTTTTGTAAGTATCACAGACTTTATTTATAATTAATTGTAGACCATCAAATAAAAACAATTAAATATCCATCACTCAATATAAGATGTATTGAAACTCATCAGTGCATATGTCATGATAAAAATACTTAAAAACACAATTCATAGAATGCATTAAAATTTGTTGATGCTTAATATAAAACAACAAACCAAAATGCTCAATTTCTTATGTTTCAATCCTTCATGATTTAGTTAATTGGTAATCCACGCTCGTTAATTCAATCGGCTTTTTTTTTTTTTTTTTTTTTTTTTTTGGGTGCTAAAGTCTCTCATTTGAATTAGTCATATATTTTCCTCTCAACGGCAAGATCTACCGGAACATGGAGCTCATCTCCATAAACTCTCTATGACCCGAAAATTGGATCGACCATAGTTAAATTAATTATAAGAAATTTGCATCCACCCCTAACAGTTAAATTTAAACAAGTGGTTTCTATATACGAGTTTGATAAAATCTATCACAAATATAAAACAAAGCAATAATTAACGGTGTTCAAAAATATAATCTGACCACCATATCACTCCATGGTAAAGACAAACCAAGTAAAATGAAAAATAGTAATCTGAAACCTATGTGTACATGTATTGATGTGCATATTCTAAGCTAATGAGTTCCTTTTAAACCTAACATAAGAGAACGTAATTCTGTCCCACCAACTAGGTGTGAACAATTTTATAATCAATTGTTAATAACTATTACATGATTGGCCAACTAGCTAATGGTATACGTTCATTGATTAGTGAATGTATATTCACATGTGTCATTTGCCAATCTATTTTTGTATCTTTCTCAAAATTTCTAACAGCTCAATTGTCATTTAATGAAGTGATGAAGATGAAATTTCTTTTTTTATTATATACAGGTAGTGACAAGGTACCAAACCCATAAAAATAAAATAGAACTTAGCCCCAAAATTCATTTATAGATTTAAATATTTCAGATGTACGTGAATTCTAAGAATATCAAATTCTTCCCATGTTATTTTAACTGTGAATTCTGAAACTTTCAAACTCGGACCTTTTCACACCTTTTTTTATAAGTAAAATAGACTTTGTTTATAATTAATTGTAGACCATCAAATAAAAATAATTAAGAATTCATCACTTAATATAAGATGTATCAAAACTCGTGAGTGCATATGTCATAATCAAAATAATAATTGTAGACATCAAATACAAACAATTAAGCATCCATCAATTAATATAGATGTATCAAAACTCGTGAGTGCATATGTCATCAATCAAAATGTTCAAAAACAAAATTCATAGACTACATTTAAATTGTTGATGCTTCATATGAAGCAACACACCAAAATTATCAATTTTATCTTTGTTCAGTACTTCATGATTTAGTTTCGTCATAATCCACGCTCCTTACTTCAGTCAGTATATTTCTTGAATTTTTTTTAGTTAAGTCTCTCTTTAGAATTAGTCGCATATTTTCCACTCAACTACAAGATCTATCTCAAAATGGAGCTCATCTCTTTAAGCTCTCTATGACTCGAAAATAGGATCGACCATAGTTAGAATTAATTATAAGAATTTTGCATCCACCCTTAACAATTAAATATAAACGAGTGGTTTCTATATATGAGTTTAATAAAATCTATCACAAATATTTAACATAGCAGTAATTAATAGTGTTTAAAATTATAATGAGACCACCCGTATCACTTCATGGTAAAGAAAAACCAAGTAAAATGAACAATAGTGGTATTGTCATGGATCGAGAACCACTTTTCAGGAGGTCGGGATGATCTAACCAAGTAAAACTTGACATAGTTCTAGTGAGAGAGTAAAGAGAGGGTGGAAAGTGGAATGAAATATTTATTAAGAATAAGAGAAAGAATACAAGCTACACACTAAGCCACACCCATCATGGAGAGTCATGAGGGTATTTATAGGCTTAACACATGCTATCTTTTACATTATGTCAACTTAAGTCCCTGCGTTATACGCATCTTAGATAGCTAGTCCAATTCACTTGAATGACGCCAGATTCACAAAATAGCAAAGCTAATAATCTCCTTCCAAGATGGCGTCACACGTTAATTGGTTACAAAGTTTCCTTAAAAAACAAAAGAAAAAAAAAGGAGAGTAAATTACAATAAGAATGAAATCCTGTATTCCTTGATATTGTCTTCACCGACCTTGATCTTCATGAATACTCTAACGTTATTTCTTTAGCTTGTAGATAAACACATTGTAGTGATGTAGTTGGGTTATTACTTCCTCCCAACTAGTAAGCCCTTTTGAAAAAATGAAAGAAGAATCTTTTTGTTCTTTTTTGATTTTCTGAAAAATAGAAACAAAATAGATGATAGAATGTGGAGCTCCATCTCAAACTTACAACCCTTTACTAAAGAAGGGCTTCTAAATCAAGTGTCTCTAGCCTTCTACCATGCAGCAGAGAAAGAAACTATAATAGACTAAATCAAGTGTCTCTAGCCTTCTACCATGCAGCAGAGAAAGAAACTAGAATAGACTGTAGACTGTAACTTCTTCATGATTGTATGTTCGGGAAGAATAGACTGTAGACTGTAACTGAGACTGTAGACTGTAACCGAGACTTGTAAAGAGAGACTGTAATATAGTGTGACTCAGAACGGTGTACCCTATACCCAGCACCAAAGTATAATGAGCACAATCTCTCTTGACATAGGCTCAACTATGTGAGACACTAAGCACTACAACGTAACTTCTTAAAGTGATAGCTATTGTGGGTATAGGAAGAAAGAATCACAAAAATAACTAGATAGTCAAGTCTTAAATCACTAAGGAGGAATGTTTAAACAAGTATCTCAAAAAGTCGCGCATCCAACCAACCCCAAGACATTGAAATAAATAAGTACACAAACCCATGAAATGCAACTTCAATTTCAAATAAGTAATACCGTAAAAAAAACCCGTAGTCACAAAAATAACGAATTAGCCATTAAAATTTTAAATCTTGATAAGGATCGTTTTAAGTTATGTTTGGTTTGTTTGATTCATGAAAGTCTTCGTGTTTTGATGTTAGGAGATTTTATAGGTAACCTTAATTCTGTATATGCCTCATGTTTCGCGGATCAAAAATTAAGGTTTTGCATGTTAAGTTTTGACATAATCACACAAAAGTACCACTTATCTTACTGAAATTCATAATCTTGCACAACCTCGCTAACAAAACCTTGCTAGAGAAACCTCGCTAGTACTTGCTGAATTAGTGTTTCGGTTATCACGCTGAAGTATCTCGCTAACACTATCTCGCTAGTTATCTCACTAACCTTTATCTCGCTAAAAGAGGGTTTCAAAACCTCGCTAGTACTTGGAATCTCGCAAAACTCGCTGGTTTTCAAGAAACGGGAAAAAACCACTAATAACACGGTTTTGAAGGCTTTTGGTTCGAATCTGTGGTGTAGTTTTCATCTAGAACATTTACTACATCATAAGAATGCAAAATTTCAAGTGTTTGAATGATTTAAGCTCGAGTTTGGATGAAAAGAACACGTAAAGCTTTAAGTGTAGCGAGGTTCACCAAAAAAACAAATTCGACGAAATGGATTCGTTCTTTTTGCAAAATAACCACATAAATCGCAAAGCACAACCCAACAACATATGTTATTGAAGTTATGATTCATATAGAGTGGTTTTAAGATGGAAAAGTACACGTTTAAGAACAAAAACATAACCTCGCTAAGACCTTATACAAACCTTGCTATTAAAAACCTTTTAAAGACACAAATTTTTTATAAAACAAACCATGGATCACCGTTGGTTAGCTATGATGCCAGTTATCATTGATCAAGAACCACCTTTCGGGAGGTCGGGGATGATCAAACCAAGTAAAATGTGACATAGTTCTTGTGAGAGAGTAGAGAGAGGGTTGAAAGTGGAATGAAATGTTTATTATGAATAAGAGACAAAATACAAGCTATACACTAAGTTATACCCCTCATGGAGGGTCATGAGGGGTATTTATAGGTTTAACACATCCTATCTATTACATTATGTTAACTTAAGTCCCTGCATTATACGCATCTTAGGTAGCTAGTCCAATTCGCGTGAATGACGCCAGCTTGACAAAATAGCAAAGCTAACATGTATGAACCTTGTGTGTACATGTATTGATGTGCACATTCTAAGCTAATGAGTTCCTTCTAACCCTAATTAGAGGGAACGAAATTCCGTCCCACAAACAAGCTGCGAACAAGTTTTATAATCAATTGTTAATAAAAAATATACAATTGGCCAACTAACTAATTGAATATATTCACCTATTAGTGATCGCATATTCGCATGTGTCAGTTGCTAATCTATTTTTGTACCTTTCCTAAAATTCCTAACAGCTCAATTGTCGTTTTATGAAGTGATGAAGATGAAATTTATTTTTTAATATATACAGATAGTGTGACAAGCTACCAAACCCATAAAAATGAAATAGAAAATAGCCCCATAATTTATTTATAGATTTAAATATTCCATATTATGCGTGAATTTCAAGAATATCAAATTCTTCCCATGTTATTTTATAATTACAATAGAGTTTGTTTATAATAAATTGTAGACCATCAAATAAAAACTATTATGCATCAATCACTTAATATAAGATGAATCAAGACTCGTCAGTGCATATGTCATCGACCAAAATGTTAAAAAAACAAAATTCATAGACTACATTTAAATTTGCTAATGCTTAATCTGAAACAACACACCAAAATTCTCAGTGTCTTCTATGTTTGATTCCTTCATGATTTAGTTTAGTCGTAGTCGATGCTCGTTAATTCAATCGATATTTTTCTTGTATTTTTTACTTTTGAAGTCTCTTTATAATGAGTCACATATTTTTCTCTCAACGGCATATTTTATTACAATACTTAATTGCACAAATACTTACACACTATTAGTAGACTTGATCAAGTTGTTCACGTAATAATTTTTTAGAAAGACGTTTGTCACGGGTACCACTAGGCCTAAGGCCGTTTCGTAATGCATGATATCATTTGCACAACTGCTAATAATTAGAAAAACCAGAAATACCATCTTGCAGAAGAAGGATTCGTTTATACTAGTTTGACGATTCATGAAATCCGCATTCTACCAAAGGGTTTTTATCTGTGAAACAGTTATGTCCTTTGTAAAGAGGTTGTAGGTTTAAGTCTTACTAAATTAAGGACAAATGTGAGATTCACGTGGCTGCATGAGAATGCATGTGATAAGCAGGTGTGTAAGTTTGTCATACCAAAAAATCCTCATTCTTGCAACTTTTCGTAATAATGTGTGTGTATTCACCAGCAGTTCCATGGGGTTAGATGCCCAGAGAATTAGAGTTGTCTAGTTTTATGTACAAGTTTTGCATTAAGTATGTACATGATCCAAAACTAAACTACTCCGTAATATTTAGTAGATAATTTGGGGATCAAGAATTGTTTTTGGAGCAAATAACAATAACTGGTTGAAAGGAAACACATACTTGAAAACCACAAGAGCACAAGCTCATGAAATGGTATTTTGCTCATTCATGTTTCATTTCAAGACATTACTAAGATCCTGTTAGGTTTACGAAGGAAAAAAAAAAAAAAAGAAAAAAAAAAGAAAAATCTTATTTGCCTCTTGATTGATCCTAACTCTTATTCAGTAAGAGGTCGTCATAATTAAAAGATTTTGTTTTATTCATGTCATCAAGAGGCGGTAAGAGGCAATTATTAAACGTGTTGACCACCCACTTAAATACAACCCTAACCCGTTTATTTTTGTGTCGATTTCGGGTCTAGTTTCGTGACGGATGAAAAATTGCCACCCATAATTATATTGATGATAATGGAGATGTTGAAGCATATGAGAGTCCTATTAGCAGCAATGCAGCATGACTGGTTTCTGAAATAGTGATTGTTGTTTTAGAGTCCAACTTAACATTAAATCACCTCTGAGTTGGATTGTTGTTTTATATTGACACTTGTTTGAATGTGGGTTTTGACGTTTTCTTACATGTTGTCTTTTATTAAATTGCAAAATGAGCTGGGGTTGATGCATGACATTTTAACTACTACTTGACCACTGCTATTCATAGTCATACAAATTAAAATAAAAAGACTATAGAGGCTAGATTCAAGCAGGCATCCAATGAAACAATAGCGTGTAAACATATTTAATTACAATACTTAATTGCACAAATACTTTAAACAACCATTAGTAGACTTGATCAAGTTGTTCAGATAATCTTTTTTATTGGAAAGACATTTGTCACGGGTACCACTAGGCCGAAGGCCGTTTGGTAATTATATCATTTGCATAATTATATCATTTATACTAGTTTGACGATTCATGAAATCCGAATTCTACCAAAAGGTATTTGACGATTCATTTATACCAATTGTGAATAGATCGAGTGCATATATGTGTTGATTTCCAATTGTAAAAAAGGTTTAGATTAACTGAAATTTGTGATGTGCCTTCATCCGGTACTCCTATGTAGGGGTGTTATAAAAGCCGACCCGGCCCGAATTCGAATACGGCTTTCCGGGTTGGTTTAATCGGATCAAAATTATATTCAGGTCAATCGGGTCAACACCCGAGTTCTAAACAAGGTCGGGTTCGGGCATGTTTTTATTATCCTCAGCCCGAATTGACCCGACCCAAATTGACCCGGCTCAGCTAACACTTTTACAATGTAAAAATACTCGGGTTAACCCGAACCTGAATTGACCCGATCCGAGTTAACCTGAAATCGAGTAACCCGAGTTCTAAACAAGGTCGGATTCAGGTAGGTTTTTCATGAGTCTTGACCCGACCCGATTGACCCGAACCCGACCGGGTCGACCCGAATAACACCCCTACTACCTATTTGCATTTCTAGCTACGTTGAAGTTGTTTTGCAATTTTTGTCTTTTATCAAATCTCCAAATTACTTATACAAACTTATTTACATGTATAACTACTAAAGTATAAGTCTATGGCATCATTATTTTAAATATTTACATTATGTTTTTACCTTTAGAAAATAGTAAATAAATTCAACCTCTTATGAAAGTTTAAAACTTAAGTTATTAACGTTAAAATTAAAATACAAAACAAATACAATAATACATTTGTGAATCATATTTTACTATTCATAAGCAAACTAATTAAATTAATTATTATTTACCTTTTTTATAATTAATTGTAGACCATCAAATAAAAATGAAAGAGAATTGTCATTTATGAAGTAATGATTTTTTTTTTTTTTTTTTTTTTTTTTTTTATTTTTGTATTTTTTTTTAATACATAGATAGTGACAAGCTATCAAATCCATAAAAATGATATAAATTTTAGCCTCATAATTTATTTATAGATTTCAATTTTGGATGTTCCTTTATTGCAAGAATATCAAGTTATTCCCATGTTAATTTAGCTATGAATTCTGAAAATTTCAAACTCCATCATTTTCACAGATATTTTTATAAGTATCATAGACTTTGTTTATAATTAATTGTAGATAATCAAATAAAAACAATTAAGCATCCATCACTTAATATAAGATGTATTGAAATTCGTTAGTGCATATGTCATCGATCAAAATGTTTAACAACAAAATTTATAGACTACATTTAAATTTGCTGATGCTTAATCTAAAACAAATCTTTTCTGTTAAAGTCACATATTTTCCTCTCAACGGCAAGATCTATCGCAGCATGGAGCTCATCTCTCTAAACTCTCTATGACCCGAAACATCATAGGATCGACCATAGTTAGAATTAATTCTAAGAAATTTGCATCCACCTTTAACAAATTTATATATAAACGAGTAGTTTTTATATATAAGGAGTTTAATAAAATCTATCACAGATATTTCAGAGTAATTAATGGTGTTCAAAATTATAATCAGACCACCCGTATCACTTCATGGTAAAGACAAACCAAGTAAAATGAACAATAGTGGTATGAGCCCTGTGTGTACATGTATTGATGTGCACATTCTAAGCTAATGAGTTCCTTTTAACCCTAATGTGAGGGAACGTAAGTCCTTCCCACAAACGAGCTGTTACATATCTAGCAACTGAGTTTATCTTCAGACAGAAAAAATGTCACTAAAACCATGTGCCCTCCTGGTAATTTCAGCTTCATTCGACTTTTCCTTTACTTTTATTGCTCTAAAACCAGGTTGAGATTATCAACTTGAGAACATGTACTTGTGCATCGCAAAATGGATGGGTTAGGCAAAAAGTTCATACAGGTCGCCGGTAAACATTCTTTTGTCTTAATGAACTTCTTAAAATCATTAAGAGTTCCATGAATTTTGCGGGGTTCAATACTTGGACTATTTACAAAACATAACCTATTATATCGGATTTTTGTTAAGATATAAAACTGGAACTTCTGTTAATGGAGCACCAACAAGATGTCGGTATGCTGGGGATACAAAATTACCCATTCCACTAAATCAGATCGAACAGCAAGTCCTAAAAGATTTCTGACTTTGGAACTCAGATATTACTAATTGGGTCAATTTCTGTTCCAGGGATTCAAACGAGTTCAGATATTGGATTCAGGCATTCAAACGAATTCCGAATATTTTACTTAAAGAGAACCAGTTCAATCTACTGCAGTCAACATTGGTTAGCATATTCGTGTTAGGGCTTTGATATCAGTATTAGCAAACCTAAATATTCTAGGCAGTAGGAACTGTGTGTTGGTCAAACACAAGTGTATCATATAGCATAGCTGCAGATGCATACATGTTTATACATAAAGATTAAACCAGGTCCTTAGGTCATAATAACAGAAACAAATATACGGATAAAATGAGAATTTCTAGTCATCCTTGAGCAAATAAATAAATAAATAAATAAAGGTCACATACCCTGGTACTGTATTAAATAACAAGTGTTACTAAATTAAATAACATTATATCATCCACACTCGTCATGTTCGTTACTCAATCTCTATCCCAAATTAGTTATTTGTGCTAACTTATCATTTCGTTAATATATTTGTATTTCATTTGAAATGTAGAAAATGCATTCATAAAGTGATAAGAATACTTTGAGTAAACTGCAAAAATCATCATTGTGGTTTGTCCAATTTGGCACTAATCATTCATTGCCAATACTACCAGCAAGTATTATCCCTAGGTTCATATTAATCTTGTAGTCACTGGTTTACCCCTTTTTGAACTTACAAGGCACTTTTTCTCTAATAACGTCACTCGCAAACATATCAACTCAAAGCTGCAAGAAGAGGAAGTGTGGTTGACCAGCAATAACATCATAGCAACAATAACATCATAGCAACGTATGCAAAGTGTGGGGTGATCAAGAAATGAACCAACTTGGGGGCATCCTTCACATTTCGAACCTTCTGCACGTGAAACACCAATCCATATTTTCTTTTCTCCTTGAATCAAATAATCTCCAGAATATGATATATTTTTGCTTGGTGCATCCTCCAAGGTAGAAAGAATCTCAACCTACAGTACGAACAATGGAATTTAGATACCAATATCATCAAACTTGTAACACATGAAATACGTGCAATGATGTATAAATTCTAAGTCAACACTACTTTCGTCTCAAATTATAAGTCCATGTTTCAAATTTTGATTGTCCCAAAATACTTGTCTACTTTGATATTTCAACAAATCAAAAGAGACTTTAGTGGAGAAAGATGATACTACAGTATTTGATTGGTGAGTACAGTAGTAGTAGAATTCCTTAAACTTTGTACAAATTAAAAGTAGACTTATAATTTGGGCGGAGGGAGAATATAATATTGTTGGCAATTCAACTCATTTAGTTATGAATCAATCAATTCAGGCTCTTGCTGAAATTCAACATTGAATGGACCACTAATTTCTGCTATGTCTATTTCAGCAGAATCTTCAAAGATGCCCATCGGCATGATAATGGAAAATACATTGACAGTTATTTAAGGTGATTCATAACTATTTTAGATAAGAGTAACTTTTTCCAAAATTGTGAGCACTTTTAACAGGTTTATTTAAGAAAAATCAAACTCACAACATAAACGAGCAAAAACACGTCCAACATTTTTGACATATAAGAACTAAGAACAACAAATGATAGAACTTATTCGAACACAAACTTGAGTACTTGACTCATCTGCAATATATTATAAGTGGAAATACTATATTAGTAAGGGTGACAGGTCAAGCTCATACAAATTTGACAAAAGTCTAAATTTAATGCAAGCTTCCTAATTCTGAATTGCTTTTAAAAAGATTCCATTGAAACCTGTTGTGTCCGACCCAACCTGTCCGACCCAACCATCTTGCCAGTACTACCAAATAATGATTGGAAATACCTGAGATGTTATGAATATGCGATTCAAAGAGTCGGCATCAAGTCTAGCTTCACACATATTCCTTAATGTCTGTGCAAGGCTATCGTCAGAGCTATGGAGGTACACCTTTGCTTCCAGGCCGGAACCAATGAGTTTGCCAGTGCGAGCAGTCTCCAAAGCTTTATTTACCTCAGTTCTCAACTACCAAATTCATACAAATCAGATGCACACAATTTCAAAATTATTATACCATAGATGATTATTTAAAAAAATTAAACTTCACAGATATGTTATTAGCAAGACATAATTGTAGTTACCTCAAGTATATTTCCCCAAAAATCAATATCTTTTTCAGGAAAGGCAAGCCATCTTTCATTGACTTCAGGCCATTTTGACTCGAAAACAAATTTGGCTACATCAGTGTTATTAATGCTATACTCGAAAGGAAGATTTTGCCAGACGTCTTCAGCTAAATGAGGTAGAATTGGAGCAATTACTCTCACTATCGAGAGCAAATGAGCTGCAAGCACCGTTTGACAACTTCTCCTTGTAAAACTTGAAGCACCACTGAAACAGAACCAACATATCAAAGTCAACTAATTTGACTATAAAACCAATCAAATTTCATTATATTATAAAAGAAAAAAGTTACCCGACATAAAGGAGATCTTTGGCAACATCGAAGTAGAAATTTGAGAGATCAACAATAGCAAAACGTTGAATCAACTTAAACGAAATGAATTCAGTTAGTATGAAAAAAAATGAGAAACCATGTATCAAGTAAAAACAACACCTTACCCGGTATATTTTGAAGAATTCATACGTTTCATAGCTTTCTTTGATGTTTTTCACAACGTTTTCAAGCTGAAACAGAGCATGCTGATCGATTTCTGGAAGATCGTGATACGCAATAGAGTTTTCTGCCTACAAAATAAAAGCACAATATAAGGTAATGCATTAACTCTATTTAAACAAAAAGCAAATCAGAGGAATATTTGGAAAACAAAAACAAAAAAAAAACATACTTTCCAATCATGAAGATTTCCCAAGAGAAACCGCAAAGTGTTTTCGGTAGATGTCCGAAAGTTGACGGAGGACTTGAGGTCCAATCTGAACATCTCCTGTAAAATCGACACTTGAGACCCAAAGGCGAAGCACATCTGCTCCATACGAAGGTTCTTGCTGGAGAAACAAATAGAAAACATTTGATTTACTATTAAGCCATATTATGATTTTTAATCATAGCTAAATGACCACTAACCTCTTGATTCTTCCCTCCTTCAATCACAGTACGTGGATCAACAACATTACCCACAGATTTACTCATTTTTTTACCCCTCTCATCGAGCACAAATCCATGCGTTATAACTCCAGAATATGGAGCTTTTCCTGCCACATATAATGAAAATATAATAACAATAAATTAATAATGAAATCAGTTAAATTAAGAATATACTGATGGTAAATTGGTAACGATACCTTTAGTTGCAACACTGGTCAATAAAGAGCTTTGAAACCAACCCCGATGCTGATCGGTACCTTCAACATACAAATCAGCAGGATAACTGAGGCCATCTCTACTTTCTAAAACAGCAGCCCATGAAGATCCTGTAGTTTATGTATGTTAAATAGGTATACAGATCCAGTCGCATATAACTGATACAAGAACTGTTTATGTTTAACATGTAACTAACAAATAGACCTGAATCAAACCAAACATCCATCGTATCAGTTCCCTTAACATAATCTGATGCTTTATCACGATATTTTTCAGGAAGCAACTCTTCTACTGACATGTACCACCATGCATCGCTGCCCTTTTGGGAAATGATTGCTGCCAAACAAATGATTCAAATGCACATTCCTTAAATGTAGTTCAAATTAACTCAATACTTTCCAGCAAAATTGTTTGGGGCTTACACTTGATATGATCAACAGTCTCTTTATTTAGCAGAGGTTCCTTTGTCTCTGTATGATAGAAAACTGGAATTGGGACACCCCATGTCCTCTGACGAGATATACACCAATCTGAACGGCTAGAAGTCATTGTAGAAATTCTGTTTTCTGCCTGAATGACAATGATCATGATAATTTAGAGGAATACTACCGATGAAATGCATAAACTAGTTGGCAGCATAGGGTAGTCATAATTTCTTAACTACTCCGTATTATTTATAAACTAGTAGTAAGGCACATTACCTACCAACAAGAGGTCAATGGTTCAAACCTCACTAGGTACACATGTACAGATACAAACCTGTAGCTGCCATTAAAATGATTTACTTATCTATGGTCCTATCCTATTTTGGTCTTTATAGTTTTCCTAAATCATTCCTACTGTTGCTTGTGGAAAGGGGTTTACTAATTGCTCCAAATTCAGGTTCTAGTTTTACATGAACATGAAACCAGCCCAGAA
Organism: Artemisia argyi; assembly: GCA_030686995.1. Classification (NCBI taxonomy): domain Eukaryota; kingdom Viridiplantae; phylum Streptophyta; class Magnoliopsida; order Asterales; family Asteraceae; genus Artemisia; species Artemisia argyi. The sequence continues at coordinate 213,686,617 of CM060685.1, forward strand.
ACTAAAAATTATCACTCTTATGAGCTTACATCTATCAAATCCTGTAAGTGAGCAATTTCGAGTTTTGAAGATCAAAACTTATGTACCAGTTATATATATTCTCACCTGAGACGGAGTCCATACTACTTGATTAATCGCATTCATAGCAGCCTCTCTGAATCCTTCAACAGAGGCAAACCATTGTGCTGTTGCCCTAAAAATTGTAGGTTTTTTTGTTCGCCAATCATATGGATACTTGTGCTCTGATAAATGAAGTAAATGGCATTTAATTGTACTATTCATAATTTCATATGGCTGGCTCTCATTGGGAAAATTTTGATATTTATGGATGAACGATGCTACTTACTGTAAGGTTCTACCATGACTATTGATGAACATTCATCCAAGTGATCTATCACAGCAGCATTGCCATCACCTAATACATCAAGCCCGCAAAAGATTCCATCTTCTTCTGTGAACTTTCCTTCATCGTCCACTGGGAATACTAAAGGCAAACCGTATTTTAATCCGGTTATATAATCATCTTGTCCATGACCGGGGGCTGTGTGGACAAGCCCAGTTCCTGATTCTGTCGTGATATAATCTCCACCAATGACAACAGGGCATTCTTGACCATTTATCGGGTGTGCATATCTATCACAAAATATAACAAATGTGCATAAGTAAATTTAATAGAAGAATGTTTTATTTTAATTTTAGTTACCTACAATTTTCAAGATCTGAGCCCAAAACTGTTTTTTTTAAAACAAGGTTCACACCCCATATGGCTTCCAGTGTTGGCACAAGGTCCAGTGTGACAAATCTTTTCTTTTTGTCTTCAGAAGATGAAGCAACATCAGGTGAGCATGAGTGCACTTCAACAATTGCTAGGGATAATTTGGGGAGAAACTCATCGAGTAATCCACCTTTAGTTGGAGTACTTAGCATTTTAAAAATTGCATACATGCTCTTTGAAATATGGCCTTCCTCATACTGCATGAAAAATTCTATTTGTTACGATACCAACAGCAATATAACAATAATATGCTATAGCCTCATTTTACCTGAGCAGCTTCATATTCTGGATCAAGGGTGAGATACGGATGACCCCAATCAGCCCATACTCCAAATCTCTGTAGACAAACAGTAAAAATGTTTAATGTTCTATTAATCCATAATAGTTTGAATATGTAACCAAAAACATCGATACTACATGTAGTAAGTAAAAGTACATGACCTTATGTAGGATCTTTAGTTATATAAATTGGCTGTTTAAACTAACCTTGAATGACGCCATTTGAGCCTTCAGGGTTGCTTTGGCAAATTTAGCTGCTTTGGCTCCCCTTTCGAGCATCTTGGTCCAAAGACTGCAATACTAAGATTATTCAACAGAAAATTACCCATGGTTGAATCTAAAAGTTACAAGAAGAAAATAACACAGCAACAAACTATCACTTGCCTTTCAACTCAATAGGTAGATGTCACACCCCCAAAATAGGGTCCAGCGGAAGCATACGTGTAGCTGGGGTGTAACTCAATTGATATCACAACACTAGTTCAAAAATGGTTTGCACTTGAATCATTTAAAATAAAATAGTTAAATCAAATTGTTGAATTTACATCGTTAAAAGTAATGCGGAAGTAGGCCCTTAAAGTAGTTTAAAACGGTCCCCAAATGATTAAATCAGAGTCTTCTATGACCATGCCCTGCCCTGCCAAAACCTCCAGTAGTGTGCCATAGCTTAAAACCTGAAATACATGCTAAAGTGTCAACACAATGGTTGGTGAGTTCATAGAGTTTGGTTTAACAAATAAAGTTTATAGAAAGTGTTCACACAGCAAAGGCATCGTAAATCCACTCAGTTACAAGTCCCGCCATAAGAGACTTGTAACCTGTGTGTTCACAACCCACTGCTAATAATTATATGATTAAGATATGCATACGTTCATAACAACAGTTAAGCAATTAGTCGTGAGTCTACACTTCATCTCCGAAGACCTCACCTAAGTATGTATATTTCCATGGTTGTGCCCAGAACTAAATCTGAGGCCATTGGAAGTATGTATGTATGTATCCATCACAGTTTAGTATAACCCAGTTATGTATAACACAATCACGTATGTATGACATCAAGTATAATGTAATCAAGTATAATGTTATCAAGTATAATGTTTCCCAAGTATAAATGTTATGTGAATCTGTACAAGTAAGCAAGTAGTAGCATGTATCTCCCCCAAAGAGTTGATAAAACAATTAAAAGAGTAGGGGCTATGACTCACCTGATGCAATAGCTACGATGACAAAAGTGTATACACAGAAATGAGGTTCGATCTCAAACCGCAACCTAAAATGAATGATGAATGATCTCATTTAGATCATCAAATGATGTTATGAATGTCCATGCTCATGTTTGTATACCACTCTAGTCTTTTGAAAAACACTTGTGTTATCAAAAATATATAATCCAAGAATTTGGAAAAATATTGCTATTAGAAAGTATAATAAGCTAGTTGTAATATATATATACTTATATATATATATCGTATGTTTCCATGTTAGCGTTGAAATCCTCGGGTTTTAATCCTTGAAATGATGAAAATATACTCGTAATAACTAATACCACATTAGTTATAAAGCTTGGTACTTAATATTACTTCTAGTTCAAAAATGTACTTCGTAGTTTTTGTGCCAAATTTATATAAAAGCTGTCAAATATAAAGTGGTTTTAGCCGATATTCAAACGTGAATATCTTTGTCGTTACTTGTCCGTTTTACTTGTTCTTTATGTCCACGGTTACGTCTTAGTATGTAGTAATATATTTTGGAAAGCTCGGCTCCTCCGGGTTAAGTCTAAAGCCTCATTTTGACCGACGAAAAACGTCCAACAGCAACTAATTTCCAGAAAATACTTTTCGTCAAAAATCTTGCAAAAATCATAACTTCTTCGTTATAAACTCTTTTTAATCCGTTCTTTCGCCTACGGATTCGTTTTTGAAAGTATTTTCTAAAAATTTTGCCAAAGTTTCCTTGGTGTTTACTGATTTTCCAGAAAATAACAAAATGGGACAGCATGTCTAAAATATGTTCCAAATCAAGTTTTCAAGGTTTATAACTAATTTCTACCATCACCAAACCTCTTGTAATCACCACATAGCTAATCTAATCTTACCATACACCTTCTCAAGGTGCCATGGACTCCTAACCAAGTTATTAGAGCAAGGGGATTCATAACTAAAAAGTTAGGGTTTGTATGTTTCATTTTAGACAAAATAAGTGGTGGTATAGCTAGTTGTACATGGTTTTTAGCATGGAAATCATGTAATACAAGTAAAAATAAGATGATCCATGAAAAAATAAAGTTGAAAACTTACTTGATAAAATGAGATGATTATATGATGATTATGCTTGATGTTCTTGTGTTTTTGTTGCTTGATTCTTGATTAGGCATGTAAAAGGAACAAGTTTATAGCTTTAACTTTTCAAAAACCATGGATGGATCATGGTGTTGGGTTTTGGTCGTGGGTTTGAGGAAGAACAAGGAGAGAAAAAGATGAGAAGATAATCTTTCCAAAAAGTATAGTTTATGATTTAGGTTTTTGGTTAAGTATTGATTTTAGAGGTTTATTAGTATTATACTTATGAATCAATGCACATGGTCAAAGGGTGTGGTCTTGGGCCGGTTTTGGGTGTGAAAAGGAGTAGCCAAAACGGTTTTGATCACTTAGAAAATATAGTGTAGCGTTAAGTGTTATTACGCGTTATTCGTTAAAATCGGGTAACGGTTTTAATAGAAATAAATGTTCATGAAGTTAACCGGGATGAAATAAAGTCATAATAATGTTGAAAATATGTTAAAAATATGTTGGGTACATTTACTGAGTGATCGGGTGATTATTGTTTAGTTTTCACGAAAACCGTCGTTATATTCATACGCGTACGTTATAAATAAAATAAATTTCCAAAATACTGGGTAACTGAATGTTATAACTTTTATGATGTTAAAATGGATATAAAAATATATCGGGACCATTGTGGGAATATTTAGATATATTCGTCGTGTATAAACCAGGTGTTAACGTTTACTATAATTACTTATACGTAAAAACGTTAAATGTACTGAATATAGTAATTTGGAAATCCTGAGAGTGGTATAACATGAAAATGCTGTTATGATGATATGCAGACTATCTCCAGTCCGTATGCAGTGTCCTTAGCACTAATGAAATGAATTCGCACCTAAACCAATCCGGTTACGCGAATTTGAATACCCGTAAACTAAATTTACGATGAAATGAGTAATGCAAGTGAATGATGAAAACTTTTCCGGAAATGAATAGTGTTTAGTGAATAGTAAATTTTCCCAAATGTTTCTCAGAATATCCAAATGACCTCGAAAATGATGAATAGTAAAACGATGAATAGTGTTTTAATGAATAGTGATTTATGAATAGTGTTTTTCCAAAGTTCGGGAAAAGACCTAAAATGACCTGAAATGGTGAGTTGTGACAGTAGACCATGGCAACCCCAACCAGGAACGTATTGAAGTTTACAGTTTTGTAGAAGCTGTCATACCCAATTGTATAAGTAATTCCATAAAAAAGTAATTACATGTTGTGCAACATTCTAGCGCACACTTTCAAATATCGCAGTGCAAAGTGATTGTTGCAACCAAACCTTATACCTGTTAATGATATCTTTTATAATCTTGTTTAATGCAAGTCGGATGCAGTGTTGTAAATATCGCTCGGCGGTACCTCGGCGGTCGACCACCGCCAAGCGCCAAGACCGATATGGCGGCGATATATCAGTGATATATCGGAGACCATAAATTGTAAAGAAATTTATGTATATTTTTGAAATGCAACATATGTAATACAAAACAAAACATAAATTATATTTATAACTTATAAGAGAGAACCGGTATACTACCAAAGTGCTCCAATTAAACTCCAATATATGACTGATTGATTGGAAAGAACCTGCACCGATAAATTTGACCGATTTGACCGATATTTGACCGATATGACCGATATTTGACCGATATGACCGATATTTGACCGATAAATTTGACTGATATGACCGATATTTGACCGATATGACCGATATTTGACCGATATGACCGATATTTGACCGATTTTGACCAAACCGATAAATTTGACCGATAAGTGAAATATCGTATCGGTCGACCGCCGATAAGCGATATATCACTGATATATCGGCCGCCAAGACCGATATTTACAACACTGGTCGGATGTGTAAATCACCATTAGCATACGGAGGTCCATCATGAAGAATGAAACTTTCTTATCGAAAGCAGAAAAATATCAAATGAGTAGAGATAGAAAGTTGATAGCAGGCAAGATGAACTCGATTGAGCTTCTAAACTAACCCGTTATTCTTTCCAGCAACTTTCATAAAGACCTGATTTTCATCCCATAATTTCTGTAGTTCAGGTTCCCTTACAGCAGAATTTGCTCCCATGCCAAAAGTTGTCTTAGGAAGGTCAACGGTATGCTTGTACTTTCCATCTCATTGCTTTGTTCCTAAACAACAGAATAAAATCATGAGACTTTGACTGACTACAAAGATCTATAAAAGTTGTAATCCTGGATGTACCTTTAGATTCTTTCTTCGCAACGATCACAGGTCCACGAGACCTTCGCTTTGACTGAGTACAAAAGGCACTTCTAGGATTTATATAGAAATATGTAAGATGGAAGAGCGACGTGAGCTCAATGGAAGAGTACCGTCGAAATCAATGCTGCTAAAAGAGACGATTTTGGTAAATAACGAGCAATTTCTCAATGACAGAACCTGAACAGCTTTTTGCATGTAGGATAAGATTAGTGAATATACTATAAACATAATTACACAACAACCAAATGATATATAAAACTTGATTTTCAAATTTTCGAAAAGAGATATGATTAGATTAACCAATAAAGGAGTTTTCGTGATTGTGATTTCAAATATGCATACAGACTAGAGATATATTAAGAATATATAAACATAATGGAAGACAGATTCTCCCAGGATAGATAACCGCTTTTTCAAAGAGATGCTCAAAAGTAAAAACACCATTACATTTATGCATATCAAAACACATAAGTGGCCGTTTCACATCCTACGTCAAGTACAAATATAATCAAACAGCAGCCATAAAACACAACTCTCATAAACCTAAAAAACACAAATAAACCTTAAACTATATCACCATTTAAGAATTACCAACTTTTAAACACTACTAATATCTAAACCTTCAGATTGTCTAAAAAAAGTCCCCATTATCATAACATCTAATCCTACTGGTTTATCCGACTTCGCTTCATAAAATCATTTCTAAGTTTCTAACCAACAAGAAGTTAAATGGGTATCAAAGTGAAATCCTTGCTTTTTTATGACCGTTATGAACAACCAACTTTCAATTTCATGCATACATAACACATTTTGCTAACGTCTAAACACCTTAACAAAACCAACAAACAGTTACCTTAAAACCAACTCTTGTAAGCAAATAAACACACATAAACCTGAAACTATATTACCATTCAACAATTATCAACATTGATCACTAATGCTACAAATTTATCTGAATTCGCTGGAAAAATTACCAACTTCTTGATCACTACAAATCTCTTAAACCATAAACTGTCTAGAAAAGTCATCACTACAACATCTACTGCTACTAATTTATCCAAGACATCTAATACTGCTAATTTATCACTACATCATCTACACTAACGATATGTAAATACCTCTCTCTAGTGATAGATTAATTAGATTAAAAAGGTTACAAAGTTTCAGTAACATGTGTCTAATTACCTCATTAGTAGCAATTCAGAAAGGAAAATTGTTCACTGCTCACGACCCGGCCCGTATAAATAGCTATCCATTCTCACCCAAACCCATTTACCCAGCCTACTTAACCTGCCCATTTGGACACTCTTAATGGAAACAAACATGTGCTACGAGTATCTTGGAAACTGACCTTTGTTTCCTTCTGTAATTCAGCTTTGTTCATTAAAAAGCTAACCTTAACTTCCTAATCAATCTAGCACCATCGACGTTAGTTTGAGCTGCACGCTCACTGCCAGCAAGATCCACAAGACTCTGCAGGAGTTTTATGGAGATAAGAAACAACTAAGAAGGAACAATCATATATAAAATATAATTTAATAAAGCAAACATACCAAACTCGCTAAGAGAGATCTTACAGGTCCTGATGTATCATGAAGACTGTTCTCAATAGTCTGAAAATTAGAGCCATTAAACGATCTCATAAGGTGAGATCTTTGCATAAGTTTACACAAACAGTAATGCAACTATGCAATCCCAACAAACATAGTTACACAAACAACTGCACAAACCAGATTCAAAACATTATCATACTTTAGAATATATGTTTAAATGTATGCTAGCAGCCAATAAATATCATATCATTTGCAGAAACTAGCTACACATACATACATATGACCATAGCAAGAACTAACCACATGCATCAATACATTAACAAATAGTTGGATGTTTTTTACGGGTGTACTCACCATTCATTCGTGCCCGGAGTTACGGTGCTTACTGCTCAAAAGGACACTATCATAGGTTTACCTAGCATAAGACAAGAACATGGTACTATCATTAGTATACTAATGCCAAAAGGCAGGGGATATTCTAGTTGTCAAATACTAAGATTAACAATTTGCAATAGCTCATATGGTGTTGAAGAGTATCATATCAAGTATAAACTGCATCGGCCAATTAAAAGAAACTAAAAGCAGAGCATGTATGTAGAGTGTATTGTAGAGAAAAATATTGATAATTTACTAATTTAGTGATTGTAGTTTTGTAAAAGTCTTTATATCCTTGGTGAAGCAACGAAAAGACCTAATAGCATGAAAATTTATTATTAGAATCAAGCCCGTGTTACAAGTGAAATAAAGCAGGTCTTGGTACATGTATGGGTACACAACTATGTGGTAAATACCTGAACTGCAGCATGTATATATGAACTCTTTAACTAGGCGTCACAGATTGCAGCAACTGCTTCACTAACAAATTTACTTAGGTTAACACTTCTTAGTTCATCCATCAACCTTTCTCACTGCTCTTCATTGATCTGCTTAAGATTTTTATGCTCATCAAAAAATTTGATTATGGTTATCCAAATTTTAGTTGTTCCCAAAACACTTTGGAATTACCTCAACGGACAGGAAGTTCATCATATTCAGAAGCAGCAGACAGTATATTAAGGAAAACCTGAAAGAAAGATGATCTACTATAAGAATCACAACTTACAGATGATTGAAAGATACAGCTAAAACCAAGGTGAAAAATTGGCAGTTCAAGTGGGTGGGGCAAAGATGCCACAAAATGTCAAGTTGGGTTGACCGGAAAAGATTTTTACGCGAAACTTTTAACAAACTTTTAATCATTTTATTGGTTTAAGACAGGTCTTTCCATCAAGGTAAGGGTTTCACACTTTATGTTTCTAATCAGATATACCAGCAAAGAACGCATTGTTTCTTATATAATTTCACCATAAAATTTTTTCCCAATCTTCTCAGTTAATTCATTTTGAGAATCCGTTATCACTGTTCATCCATCTTCACACACTTAAAGTTTTCTCAATCCGACAATCATAAAACCTAAACTTAGTACTGTATGTTTTTTGTCTAAATATTTCAATCTATCATGTCTGATTCAGATCCAAAACCTCCTAACCCAGATTTAACTATTCAACCACCTCCGGTGGTGAATCCACCTTGTTCAAGAATGGATAAATCCCTTAAAACCAAAAGAAACCAATAGATGAATCCCAATTCTAAAAGCAATATGAAACATGTTGAAATGTTATCCAAATCCTCTGATGTTAATTTCAGGAAGTTTGTCACACGTTCAAGTTCCAAAGGGAGTGATTCAGCTGTGGATAATGATGAAATGGATGATGGGGATGAAGCTGAGCAAGGTATGGAGGTTCAGAAGGATATGAGTGCTGATATATTGGGTTCAGAAGCTATTAGCACCGAGGAAGTGATGCCTGGTATAAGTTGTGATGAAAATTTAAGTGTTTTGTTCCCTGAGATGAATACTAATTGTGTTGCTAAGAATAATGCTAGTAATAGTGGTGTGAGTAGTGTTTTGCCTGATTTGGTTGCTCCTTTGATGAAAACCCTGCTTCAAACCCTATACTAGCAAAGGATAGTGGTGTTAACGGTAATTTAGCTGATAAGAAAGTAGTTGATAGTATTTTTGGGCACAGTTTTAAGGGATGCAATAATAGAGTTTTGACTGAGGAACAGAAGATTGAAAGGATGGGTGTGAAAAGTCTAACCCTGATCAAATATTGAATGATGGATGGAAGACTGTGCAAAATAGGAAAGCTACAAATGTCTTCGGTGATAATGCAAGGTCTCAAGCTAATGGTGTTGCAGAGTATTCTAGTACTCATGTGTAGCAAAATAGTCAAAGTGGTGTGGGTAATATGAGGAATGGTTCTACTCCTAGCAGGGGTGGAGCTAGTATTAGAGGTAGATGTAATTTAAATGGTAAAGGTGGATATAGTGGTATGAATGTGAACATTGAAAGGAGATATGTTCCTGTTAAGAATAATGGGAAGGATGAGAATCTAGTTTATGAGGAAATGCAAAAACAGGGGATAGAGAAGGATAATGTGAAGACAAATGATGGTCAACTGAATCACATTGCCCAAAAGGATTGTAGTACTAAGAATAGTTTCATTTTTTTGGATGGTGAAGAGGATAATGAAGAATCAGATAAGTGGAAGAATTTTTGTGCTAGAATTGATATGATCTGTAAAGTGGGAATTATGATTGATGAAAATGAAAAACTAACTTGGTCAGCCAAAATGTTGGACTATTATTTAGATAGATGGAAGAAATGCAATGAAAAAGTTGTAGCTGCTGATGAAGTTTTGAAAAGTAGAATTGATAAGCTGGAAAAGAGTATTGTTTTGAGTGTTAAGTATCTTCATGAGAATGCTAAAAAGATTGCTGAGCACAGGATTATAGATGAGTGTGCTGGAAAGACAGTACAAAGTTCTTACAACTTATTCTACTCCCAAGCCTATGAAGCTGAATTAAAGAAGCTCAAACAGCTGAAATGGCAAAAGGATATGCTGGAAGTTGACTTGTTTGTTAACTCTAAATTGGGAACTACTTATTGATCCAAAGCACCAACAGTTTACTTACCAGTATACAGTATGTTGAGCCGTTATAAATGCTTGATTTAGGTGAAATTGGTCCAGCAAACTTAATGTTATATATGGAGATTCCTGGAAACAAGAAACAGGGAGAAAATAAGAACATATATCCAAACAAATCATAGTTTCACAAGGTATTCAAACCCAAAAAGTTGTGTATATAATCATAAAAGCAATATTAGAGCCCAAAGAGTCCAAAGATTGTGATTAAACTGATTACAAGAGACTCATTGCATTTTTAAACCCCGATCCTCCAGTTTACAATTACCATCAATAACAAAAGTCTTGATCGGAACCTAATGAAACAAAAAGAATCAATTACGAACGCTCTAAACTAAATCTCAATATTTTTCTTAACAAAATCAAACTACATATTTAGTAACTGATGCAATTAAAAAAGTTGCAACTAGCAAAACACGCAACCATAAATTGTATTCATGAAGCTTTATAATTGAATTGAATCACACATGATACAACACATTTAGTCTAATGTATTGACTAATTATATGAAGTTCAACATGGCCAACTGTGTTAGCATTTCAATCTATATACTCGCAACAACTTCGATAGTTATCAAACCAAAAAACAATAACTGATGACCTCAACCAATGTCTACAACTATCAACCATCTCACTTAACGGTGACGTTAAGTCCGAACAAAACTCTGACCTAATTCTAACTAAAACTACCTTGACCCGGTCAGCAACTACTCTTTTAATTGAGGCATTTTATCAAACACTTGTCTTACAAGTTACAACTACCAATTTTTTCAAATATCATAAACATGTATAAGGTTTGGTTGCAACATCTAATACTTCCAGAAAGACAACGACTGCCGGCTTAAACCATAAACGGTCTAAAAAAGTCCCATTAACATAACATCTAATCCTGCTAATTCAACTGATTACGCCACATAAAAACAATCTAACCAACAAAAACTCAAATGGGTCACACTAACATAACAAATTCACTTAAACTATTCAGTCAAACATTTCTTCAAACACTTGGTGTGCAACTAACAAAAAACCCATTTACAAAAACCCAAAAAGAAGTCCACAGAATAATTGTAAACAACAAGAACTCAAATGGGTCGTCGCACTTACATCAAACAGTTGGTTTTTTCCAAATGGGAGTGTGTGTTTTGATGTGCTTACCAAACATTGTATAAGTGATATAAGCCTTGAATCTCTTGAAGTAAGTTAATTGAAATTTGGGTTTTGGGATAGTGATGGTTTAAACTTTAAAGTAGGTTGTTTTGTATACTCGAATTAAGAAAATTATCTTTTATGATTATTTTTATTTAAGTTTTGTTTTAACACTAATTATTTTTATATCGGAAAAAAAAAGTAAATGAGATCACATAGCAAACTATAGAAATAAAAATGAGAAAATATTAAAATAATTTGCACGTTTTGCAGTGAAATCGTGTTTAAATGTTAGGCTAAAGTTTGTCGCGATGACCGGGTCACCGCTACATCACTGTCGTCTCAATTTTTCCTTTCCTCTCACATTTTATTTGTTTTGGTCACATTTTTCTCACCTTTAATTAGAATACTCACTTTATCTCAACCTATATATAGCACAAGTGTGATTGCTATTTTTAGAGACACAAAACTCTCCCAAAATTCTAAAAAAACTACACCTGGAAACATCACTACTAATAGAAAGTTTTCTAAAAAATTTTAAATCAAAATCGGTTCAGAAAAATTCAAAACAAAATCCCATGAAATAAGGAAGCTTTAATTAATTTTTGAATCAAGATCTGGTTTTTATTTATTTACACGTATAATCATCTACCTGTGAAATCATTCAGCAATAGTATCATCTTTTGTTCAAAATCTTCCAAGCAAATATATTGTTATGAAGATCCGATCATCAATTTCTAATTTTATGTTAATATTTATTAGTTATTTTCAGAGATGATGTTGAACAAGGATGATCAATCAACGATTAAACAATCTTAATCTGATTTTTCATGATAAATGGGGTCTTCAATAATGTTTAGCCAGGTATGTCCAATTTCCGATTCCTTTTTTAATCAATATGTACATGGGATTCACTTAACCATCAATTATGATTTTCAGTATTTATATATTAAAGAATCTATATAAGAATTCCTATTCGAACTTTTTCATTTGAACATATGTGTATTTTGGTGATGCATTTGTGATGCCTTCCAGGTGTTTGATGTAATGTCTCAACTTGTATGTGAGGAATCTCTATGACATTGTTAAGGCTATATACAATGTGCAAATAAGCTTCATTTACTTATAAAAATGATGAAAGCAACAAGCGTTATATTGCTTTACATTCTAAGGGAAAAGCAGAAATTTTGTGTAAATTTCATGACTCAAATGACTAAATGAACTTATTGATTCTTAATATTGAAATTCGATGAAAGACTTAGAGGAACAAAAAATAAACAATGACTCAAAAATTACAACATGATTGGTAGTATAAGCATCATTCTACGCTTATAGCTTTCTCTTTTGTTCCTTTGTGCAGTATGATGCATTTGATATTGGTTTTTAATGTTTTTTTTAAAGCTCCATTATGATTTTTGGTGCGTTTCTTCATGTGACAGATGCATTTGATGAACGGACACGATGTGACAGAATTCAATAATGGTATAGTTTTACTCTATGAAATCCTTAATTGAGGTATCTTGCTTCTAACACATGCTATACTTATAGGGTTCTTATGGCACATATAATGCTTATGGAAAAAGCTATGCCCATCCACAAGTCTTGACATCTATCCCACAACCTTTCTTACTTATATACCACGTTTGATATCTATTAAAAAGTTTTATTTGTATGACCAGGACTCAAAATTCCATCTGACTTATAAACGGATAATTTCACATATGATCAATTTGGATATTTTGTTTTTATAAGCCATAAATGATCACAACTAAGAATGCTGATTATTTCATTATTTTGGTTATTTTGTGCTCAAATGCCATATACAATTGAATAAGTATGATTGATTGATTGTGTTTTTTGTTTCTTATTTTGCATATGATGAGGCAAGTTTGTTTAAATGGTTTGATTGCGAGGATAGCTATGTGATGTAATGTACAAACAATGCAGGGTAAATTGTCTGCTCCAAGCGTTTGGTTGCTGTAGGAGATGATCCAAAACTGATGCAAACGAACTATAACAGATCCTTTATCAGAAAAGAGAAACCACTTTCTCTTTATAACCACTTTAAGTAGCAAATCTTTTATTTTTTTTTAAAACGAGTATGTGAAATTTTCATACAAAATCTAATAACATTGGATAATTGGTGATACAATGTTTAAATGTTGTTGATTTTCAGGCCAGCGTGCATTTTAGTGGAGATAAAAACACAAGAGTATTCACTCTCAGGACTGTAAGTACTCTCTTATATGTATTTCATTTCTGGCATTGATTTTGAAAGTCATTATGCTATATGTAATAATGAAATAGTTGAAGTCGATAACTTTCAACAAAACATGATGGGTAGATATTGTTTGGATGTGCTTATGAGATTTGAAGTTGTGACAATTATAAGATCAGTTTTGTAAAGTCTTTGACAAATTGTGATTGTTTAAATATTTACATGTAAAATGAACCTTAATATGGAGTAAACATATTATCATACTGAGATAATGCAACTACTCTGGAACTTTTATACAAAGTTTATGATTTTGAACCTTGGATAAATAAGTAATCAAAATTAGTTGGACTGACCAAAACTTTAGTAAAGATTATTTGTGATTTTCAAAACACAATGTCATGGTAACTTGCTCTGTACATTGTACATTCTTAATGTGTGTTCTTTACTTAATTATATATATGCTATACATGTACAGGTTTGCAAGCATTGAGAAAGATGAACGACAATGGATGAAGGGTAAGCATGTGTTATTAACAGAAAGAGCATTGTCTATCATAACCTCCATAAGCTCTGTTCAAGGTAGTAAATGTGATTTTCAAAATACTTTTTAAAAAATGGAAGAGTGGTAAGGATGAGATGATAAGTTTTACCAAAGATCAAAAGTCAAAGGCCGTCATTGTACTGGATACCTGAAATTCATTCAAAATCAATGGATGACCGAGCTCCATTCCAATGCCAATGGCTAAAGATTGGAACTTTGTAGTTATAACGACTTAGTGAACAAGTACTGATCATTTGGAAATTAGCACGTAAGTTGCACCATTACAGGGAATTATATCAACGGATGGGTGCACCATTCCTGAAGCACCAAGTCAGGTACTATTTATTGTTTTATTAATATTTTTCCCAATTTTCTGGTTCTAATAGTATCTTATGACCTATTAAGTTGTTGCATTTGTTACAACTAATTTTAGTTATTTATACAACCAAGTTAATGGGAGGTTAGTGTCTCCTACTCATGATGGAAAAATGAAGCTGAGTTGTTTGATGATAACAGTTAAGCACATCGTATTCTGGACATCGATTGTTATACTGGTTCTCTAAAGGTCTGTCATCATATTCATGACCCTTTAAAATGATATCTATTAAAAAGTTTTGCTTACAAAAGGGTTGCTCAATGGTACAATGAAACCATTTAAACCCATACCCGTTACCCAACTGCCCATCTCAAAACCTCTATAAAGCCCAGATAAAGTTATTGATTGGGGCACACTTTGTAGTATATTGTTTATTTCCAACATATGGCCTATAGAGAAAATGCTTAGACTTATAGAATTCAGTAACTTATTTTATTGGGTTCTTTGGAATTCTTTTCTCAGATGTTGGCGTGTAACCTGCACAAAGAAAGACGAGTCCAGTTATTACAAGGATGCAAATTAGGTTACCTTTCATCCTTTTCAATAATTCATTTTGTATTTTTGTTATCGCAAAAAGTTGACACACTTGACTCATTTGTTAAAACACAGGTTCTCTTAATATATGTGATTTAGACTGCTAGATCTGTAAGTTGTTTCATTTGTTTTCAACCATTTCAAACAATATATTTTTAATTTAGACCAATGCATACAGATCTTGGGGTGGAAAGGGGCAAATAGTGCTGAATTTGATGAGCATGCACCCAATCCTATTGTAATATTCATGTAAGAGGTATTTCGGCTTCCTAATATTGTGACAAGATTTTATTTTGAGATGTAATTTACAATATGAGAATATATTTATTTTACGTGTAAGAATTCAGGGTTCAACAACACACATGGAAAACACAATGAGACTTGGCTCTCAAAGAACTTTACTGCAGAGCCTTTATTGCATCACTGCAAAACTGTATGAAATTATAATCTGAGCTAATAAATTTCAATTAAAACACAAAATCGTGAATCCCACACGGCCACACCCCTTTTCTGAAGGACCGTGACATTTAAAGTTAATTGCCTGATGTCTTCATCATACAAACATCACAGCGTAAATATAGCAGCATTGTTGTGTACTGTTACCTATTTGTACATATAGGCAGTTACACTCATGCATTTTGCTTCAATGTTGACAGATGGAGCTTCCACACTGGACCAATATCGTGAAGACAACCACATTCAAGGAACTAGCACCTTATGACCCTCACTGGTACTACATCAGAGCTGGTAAGCCTTGTGTTTATCTTTGAGTATTGTCACCTTTCCTTTTTGAAAGCTATTTTTGATGCTAATCTAAAATGTTTTGAAATGTTAGCATCCATGGCAAGGAAGATCTACTTGAGGGGAGTACTTGGTGTTGGTGCTGTCCAGAGAATCTATGGTGGTAGCAAGAGGAATGGTAGTGCCCCACCTCACTTCTGCAAGGCCGTGGTGGTATTGCTCGTCACATTCTTCAGCAATTGCAAAGTATGACCATTGTTGACTTTGACTAAAAGGGGTAAGTATTGCAAATAGTTGCTTCATTTCATTTTTTTATCATTATTTAAAGTTATAAAAAAAAGAAAAAAAAAAAAGAAAACCTGAGGTATGTGTCATCATAATGAAAGTTATTCTATACGCAGTCGATTAAGTTATTGCTATCAATTTGTAATTAATATGTGGTTTGTTGCAACAGTGGAAGGAAGATCACATCCAATGGACGAAGAGATCTTGATCAAGTTGTAGGTAGAGTAGTGGTTGTTACCCCTTGAGCGAGCCACCAAGATTTTAGCTTCTAATGGACACATCAAAACAGAAGGTTATAGTTTTATTTCGCAATGCCAACCAGACTTGATTTTATCAGTGTAATTTTTGTCGGTTAGTTAAAAGTTTGTTTCCAATGTCTGACATTGCTCTTTGTCCCAGAATTAATTTGAGATTATGATTATGTTCATGGGTAGTGCAGAGCTCATGTGTCCAACACCACCACCATTTTTTTTACAGTGATAGTAATCAAATGGACTTTGATGATTGCAGATGTCTTTTTGCATTTGATTATTCAAAATGACTATGAATATCGGTTGTTATATGATACTATTCCGTACTATTATATTAGTGGAGTGTTTAGCTATGACTCGCTTTATTAATTTAAAAGTCAGAAGATGGCAAAGTGTTTTAGCTAACCACTTCTCTCCATCTACACACCCTACCTCACAGGTGAAAAGTAAATGGATCTTGATGACGATGATGACAAAGAAATTAAATATCGCTTGGATTCAAAGTGAGTATTTTCTTTTTCATTTGTTTCTTATAGACTCTCAATTGTCTGGCCGGATGGCATAATTTCTTGCCTGATATTTCCTCTTTCATTTTTGTGGATATCCTAATGTTCGGACACCAGAAACACATGTTCAAACTCTCCTCTACTTTACATAGGTATGTAAAAATTTTGTAGGTTGTTTAAAGTTGTATAAGCCATTATAAATAAGCTAAACCAAACACCAATACCGATTTTCAAGTTAAAACTTAAAATCATACATGGTATTGTTTTCAACCTAAAACACATTAACCCCAAAACATAGATATTATTTAATGGCTTATGGACTTATTTAAGCTAATCCAAACAGCCCCCATAGCTCAGATAATAGGCTAAACCAAACACCTGGTGCTTTACAAATCCACAAATTTTAATAAGCTAAACCAAACATCAGAGTTTATATGTAAACTGGATTAAGTGCACTACGTCATGTTACATCGTGAAACCATGGCTTCTTTGTTGATTTGCTGCTACATCATTCTTGATATTCAAAATAGTTGTTGCATATGTAGAAGTTTAATAATGGGTGGTGATTGCAACCATTCTAACAAGGCGCTATTTGCACTCTACATATATTATCATTGTTAAATTTGTTAAAGTCACTATCACTTTTGAGTTCTTTTTAAGCTAATAGGGCATCATTCTACATATATTATCATTGTTTCATTTGTTGACTAATGGCAATATGCTCTATAACACAGATTTGGCATCACACAACCGGCCCCTGCTGAGGAAGATGAGAAGTATAAGGCTAGACTTTCAAATTTTAGATCACCTTCTACTGTTGATCCTCTTGAAGAAGAAGAGAAAAAGAAAGGAATGGCAATCAGGTATGTACTGAATTAACAATGATGGTCTTTGTTTTTCAGAATTTTACTATGCAATCACAGTCAGGCTAGAATATGGTGAGAAGTAGTGTATTTTGAGTAGTAACCTGAATCATTTGCATTACAGGTTTACATGAACCAAAGACATGTAAGACATTTTGGAATTGTCTTGAATTATTTTCTTACTTTTGCTCAATTTGATATGATAATATGTTTAATAGGGGTCATCTTATAATTTGGTCGATGAGGATGATGGCGAAGTCGAGGAGCCTATAGTTTATACCCTGCCGACATAAGCAAACACCCTTTCAACGCAATTGACTTTGTTTCAGATAATTTGTAAGAAATTCTACATAGTACTATGTAAACTTATAAGTCCGTCAGATAATAAAATGCCCTTCAAGTTAAATAGGAGACAATTGTTTTTTTTGCTATGACCATAAACAAAAGCCAAGGCCAGACGTTGTCTCACGTTGGTTTATTGCTACAACGGCCTGTCTTTTCGCACGCTCAGCTATATGTAGTTGTTTCGAGAGTTAAAAGCAAGCGAGGTCATAAAGTACTTTGTTATGATAGAGATGGCAACTACACTGATAAAATGCCTAACGTTGCCTATAAAGAAGTGTTGCATCGTCCTTAAACATATAACTTTTTTTATTTTATCTGTATTTAGATGTTTTTTATTTATTCATATTTTAGTGTACATATTTTTGGCCTCATATGTATTTTTTTTTTTATTGAATGCTTATACGTATGGTATTTTGAGGTTTTATTTTATTAATATACTATTAATTGAAATAAACTAATAGAGCTAGCCCGCCCATCGGGCGGGTCTTAAAGCTAGTACAGTTATATATCACTAAGTATCTCATATACACATAAAACAAATAAAAAAAATATTTAGTTTGTGAAAATTGAGGCCCACCTTTTTGCACCTCAATATGTTGAGTCACTCACCAAATAAATGCAAAATGATATAAACTAGAGTTTTGTGTTTGAAGTGCACTCGTGAGTGAGTGGTCACGGAGGTTGGGTCATCTCCACTTCGTCTGGCCTTAGTAAAATCAACCACTCTACTCCAAAGAATTATCTTTATTATAATTACATTCCTTAAATCCATAAGTTTCAAAACAAACACGCCCTAATTACTATTTCACTTGTTCAAAAAGGAAAAAAGTTATTATTATAGCTTTTTATATTTATCTTAAAATGACACTAACCAATTATTATTCTTCTTATTAAAAGTTTGTAATAACACTTCAAGCAAAGGATAAAATCATAATCTCGATTAAATCAGAGATAACCCGAAATAAAAATTTAGACAATGATATTGGAACAGATATAACATGATTTTTCTAACATGTGAAATATAGATGGGCAATAAAACATTGTATAAAAATATATTTGGACATGTTTATTGAGATCCTTCAATGTTCAAACTGAACATGATATTTGACGTTATTTGGTCAAAGCCGCTTGTAGACTTTGGGTCCGTTGAGGTTTGTAAAGTAAGTTGTGTTATGAATATCCTTTCAATAAAACATAACACCTTCGGAGGATTCTATAATTCAGCATGGTATTTGAGCAGATCGATCCTCTAACCTAGTCGTCCTAGAGTCGACGCCTCTATGTCACCCATGTGGATGAAAAGCTACTACTTGTGTCATAACTCCACCAGACCATCTGGGCCTTTATTCAAAAGGGTCCTAATAAATAGACCTTATATCCACTAACAAAACCTGAATTTTCATTTTAGACCCTAATCATTTTACTCTTTCTAAACTTGTCAAGCATAACACATTTTTCAAGCATCATAAATACGTTATTATTATTATTTTTTATTTTATACTATCTTCATTCTTTATAATTTATCATTCATCTTCAACCTAAAATTATAAAGCATTTTCTACCTATTGAATCAAGCAAAAGGTAACCCATTTTTCTTACAACGAAAACACCTAACCTCGTCCTTGGCCACCCTCGACTACCATCACCATCTCAACTTTTCGCCACTCCTCCGTCTCGCAACCACCAAAGATCCGTGCGCCTCAACCACAGGTTGAGATGGTGATGGTGGTTGTGAGTGGTCAATGGTGGGACTAGGTATTTCCAGCAAGGGTGGCCACATCACAATATCACACTCAACTATATAATAAAGTTTTTATGGGTTTTAATCTTGTTTCTAGTGAGGTGTGACCATAGATCTTATTTGGTTTTAAATGTTAAGTTTGTGTTTTGATATTTTTAGTGAGGTGCTCCTATTCTGTTTCCACCTTCGATGAAGGAATGTCATACTTGGAGTTTACTTGTTTATGGTTAAAATATTTAAGAATGATGTGTGCGCGTTTTTTATTTAGATTTAATGAGAAATAAATATCAAAAAGATGTAGAAAATGGTGATTTGAAGAAAAAACTGGAGGTGAAAAGGAGATGATTGTAGAAAACGAGGTGTAAAAGATATTAATGTATATAGACTTTCTTTAATAAAAAAAATTAAAAAAAAAATTATTAACTAATTACAGTATTACCCAAGCTATATGGGTTTTGTTAGATGATTAAATGGGTTTTATTTAACATACATCTCATCCTCACACACGAAATCCGATCCTCACACACCAAACATCTATTTAATGTCACATCAAAACAAAACCAGACCAAAGTAGGCAAATAAACATACCCTAAAGTCCAATGACTTAAGCGACAATTTTCGCAAAGTTCAGTATACCACCACAACTAAATAACATAATCAATAAACAAATCAATAACAAAACCCACACATTATCAACAACAAAACCAACAGCCAATAACGAGACACTAACACGCGCTCTTTGAAACAAGGTCATTTTTTCACAGGCAAATTAGCATACATCGAACCATTCTAACCAGCAACAACTCTCAACTCAAGGGTGTCACTACCATGACCAATTTACATGCAGGCATTTTATCAAACAGTTGGTGTGCAACTCAACCTTATCCATAAATATAATTTCACTTGTTGTAATGACTGACCGGACCTTTGTCGGCGATATTCCGGTCACCGGAGCTGCAGTTCTTCCTTGAACCTGATGCTCATCAACATTCTATCATCTTTCATATTAGTAATACTCAGGTAATATAAATTTATATTGTTTATGTTTTTATAGATTGTTTGTTTGGTTATTAATTAATTAATTAATTATAGTTTGAATTTATGTGAGGTAATGTTGATTGATTGGTTTGATTTGTGTTTTAATTCATTGGGCGAGTATTTGACTTAGATGTACGTGTCTCCGTGGCCGTTTTACGGGCCACTGCTAAGATGTGTACCTAGTGAAAGTTTCAAAGTAAGCCAAAGAAAGTGAGCTTATGAAACATAAGCCCAAAACCAAATAAACCGTAAGCAGGCTATATAAGCCGAAACAAACACCCCCTTATTAAGCAGAAAATCACTTTTTTCATCCAAGTTGCTTATTTCGTGTTAGATGTTTCATATTGAATTGAAATGACTTTTTACTCTCGTATTTGACTTTTTATTGTCATCCGCTAAACCTGTGGGTTTATCTATACTACTTAAAAAGAGTGAATGTTTACTCTTGAAATCTTGAAATGTTAAATTAATGTACCGTGTTTTAAATCACCAATAAGTATCTCTTAATACACCTTAAGTTGATCAATTATAAACTTGACAATTTTTAAAAAACACACACTATATTAATTTAAAAAAAACATGTTTTGTAAAAAAAAAAAAAAAAAAGAAAAAAAAGCCTCTTTGCATCAAAGGTCGAATCAGAATTACGATTTCACAAGTATAATTATTTACCACTATACACTGTCGCTTTGCGCGAGTATACATCTAGTAGTCTAGTAAAAGTATAAACATCAATTAAAAACCATTTAGTTATGAGTGAGGTGTAAGCAATAAGAAGAAAGATTTAAAACCGGCAAGGTGTAAATGACGTGGACAACTAGAAATGACATGTACAACTAGGAATGACATGTACTTTAGTTTAGTGACGCAGACTATAATAATCCAGTTAGTAACAAGTTACTAGTAAATGACCTAGTTAACAAATAATGCAAAGTATGGTAACGTGAATGAACAAAGACTAAGGGCTCGTTTGGTTTAAGAGGATACGGGTAGAAATTGGGGAGGGTGCCAAACACTGCTTTTTGTTCGTTTTTGTGGGACCTCAAATTGGGGATGAGTATCGTGTACATGACTTTCTACTAAACTTACCTTTATGCATACTTTTTGTTATAATTTTATTTTAGTGGGCACTTTTTATATCAACCATGCATTCAATTTTTGTTTTATCTAATTTTTATAATAATAACAATTTTAAACTTATAAATTATATTTTTCTCTTTTTTCATTTAATTCAAAACTCATACTAAATCAAAATCAAAATCCAAATTCAACGTCTATTTAGTTAGACACTTTGGAATGGGTTTTGTGTTGAAAAGACTTTAATCATTTGTTTGGTTCCTTCTTTTGAAAAGATGAATAGGAGTTGGAATCAAAAAGTGAAAGTAGGCAATATAGGTTGGTATAAGATGAGTTTGTGTATTTTTGCGGGCCATTTCATTTTTCTCTTTTTCTATATGGTAGACCCTTTATATTTCTCGCATTTTGTTTTTGCAATTTAAACATTGAAATGATATATTTTATTTAAAATGTAGTATAAAATATATTTAAATAAATATAATTTTTCTTCTTAAACATACCCTAATCTTTTATATAATAAAACAAAACCTCAAGTGGTGACTTTTCCATTTCAAAAAATTAAATCATACCTTATTTAGTAATAATTTTATTTAAAAAAAAGATTATTTTCTTATTAAGTAACATTTTATATTTATCCATAACACAAGTAGAAGATAAATACAGAAAAATATAGATAAGATGCAATTAACAATAAAATTAAAATTTTTAAATAATTATCTTTAATAATAAAAAAAACTATAATTAAATATCATAAATCAAACAAAACAAAGATTAAATTATTTGTTTTTTAATAAATAAAAATATATGATTAAAAAAATTTAAAAAAAAACTCGTGCGTGCACGAGCATTATAACTAGTCCAAATCCTATACCAAATTCAAATCATAATCCAACCCCACTCATAAACCAACCTATACTCAAATCTTAATCCTAAACCTATCTACAAAACAAACGGCCCTAAGTTGAATGACTTAAGCGAACATTTTTGCAAAGGGGTATTTGTATATTACACAGCTAAATAACATAATCAATAACAAAACCCACATTATCAATAACAAAACGACAAAACCCACAGCCAGATAACGAGACGTGCTCTTTGAAACATGGTAATCTGGATTCCGCAAGAAATAAGATCATTTATTCACAGGCCATTTAGCATACATCGAACCATTCTAACAACCAGCAACAACTCTCAACTCAAGGGTGTCACTACCATCACCAATTTACATGCAGGCATTTTATCAAACAGTTGGTGTGCAACTCAATCTTATCCATAAATATAATTTCACTTGTTGTAATGACTGACCGGACCTTTGTCGGCGATATTCCGGTCACCGGAGCTGCAGTTCTTCCTTGAACCTGATGGTCATCAATATTCTATCATCTTTCATATTAGTAACACTCAGGTAATAAAAAATTTATATTATTTATGTTTTAAATTGTTTGTTTGGTTATTAGTTAATTAATTAATTAATTATAGTTTGAATTTATGTGAGATAATGTTGATTGATTGTTTTGATTTGTGTTTTAATTGATTGGGCGAGTATTTGACTTAGATGTACGCGGTCTAACCGGAGTGTCTCTGTGGCCGTTTCTGAACCTTTTACGGGCCACCACGAAGATGTGTACCTAGTGAGGTTTAAACCCGAGACCTAATGTGAGGGGTTTAGGTACTAGGCCATTTGGTGGTGGTTTTAATTTTTTTCTGTTTATGTTTCGGCTTAAAAGATAAAATAACGGGGTGTTTGGGAATGCTTATCTCTGCTTTTCTGCTTATTTTTCAGCGGAAAAGCACTTATAAGTTTTTTTGTAATTATCCAAACGCTTTTTAAATTTCTGCTTAATTTTATGTGGTGTAAAATTTTCCATTTTGTGGGGCATATTTATGAGGATTTGTGTATAATGGATTTTGGATATAGATGATAGATTGGATGAAATGGATTTGAAGTTTTTTTTGGTTTTGTGTGTATGTGTTAATTTCTTACGGTTTTGGTGGTTTCAGCTTTACAGGTTAAGTGAAGTTCAATCACTTTGTGTATCAGAAGGTTCTGAAACAACGAAAGAGGCATGTGAAATTTTGCTAATTTGTGTTATTTATTGTGACTTGTACGTTTATATTATTTCTCTAATCAAGCCAGTTTAGTTGATATCCTGATATGAGTATATTTTTAGCATGTTTCCCTGTTGCTTATGCTCGGATACTGCTTTCCTGGTCATTTCAATAGATATAATAAAACATGCTGCCATGCTTAATTATATGAGTATAATTATGATGTGCGGTACACATACATTGGTAGATTGTGACTGTTGGTATTTGTACTTTTGAATCAGAAAACTTATTCAAAGGGAATCACTATTCAATTTAAAGACGAGGAGGAAAGTAGCTCCTTCCATGGTGCATTTGAGCAATGGAAAAAGGAAGTAGTTATTCAAGGTCTGTTAAATTATTCAAAGATTATACTTCATATTGCGCTGATACCGGCTTTATAAATGCTTGTACTTTCCTTTATCATCTGACTACATATATTGACATATAATAGAAGAGAGCGTTTTTTTTTTTTTTTTTTTTTTTTATAACTGAAGGATGGTTATGGTAATTACATTGCATGAAAGTTATGTTCTTGAAGGAGTAAATGACTAGATTATTTATTGTTTCTTTTTACAGGATCAAGTTTAGCAAATGGAACAGTGTCTTCCTCCAAAAGCAAGTTCGATGATAAAATTGAAGCATCATCTGCTAAGATGTATTTCCATTACTACGGGCAACTGCTTCATCAGCAAAATATGATGCAGGATTATGTGAGGACAGGTGAATATACGATTTTGTTCTGTTTTTGAGGCACATGTGTCACATTGTGCTGTTAGGTTGTACTAATTCATTTAAATACGCATGGCTCACATGACTTTTTTAGGCTTCCACGGAGCTGAATGTATGATTAATGTTGCTTTCTTTTTTAGGTTCCTACTATGCTGCGGTTATTGAGAACCAAGTAGATTTTGCTGGACGGGTAGTGGTTGATGTTGGTGCTGGAAGCGGCATACTGTCATTGTTTGCTGCACAGGTGTTACTAATGAATACTATATTCTGGTTCTATGTATTGTCAGTGTTTAGATTTGCATTTTGGAATCCTCTGATTATTGGGACTTGAAATTGCGATATCAGTGTTTAATGTTTGGATATGCATATTCTGGTTCTGAGTATATAGGGATCAAAATATATTTTCTTAACTAGTTTTGTACCGGCTACTTCAAAACCAAACAATCATGCTTTGACCCAATCTTGGAATCTTTATATTTCCATTTCCTAAAGTTTACATCCAAACACCAACACAGTATCATGTACTCTTACTGAGAAATGTGATGTCACATTTATCGACTAATTACAGAGTTCATAATCCTCTTTGTTTCTTATCTTGTTTAGGCTGGCGCAAAGCATGTTTATGCTGTGGAAGCATCGGAAATGGCTGACTATGCTCAAAAGCTTATTGCTGGGAATCCTCTCTTGGCACAACGAATTACGGTTAGTGCCCTTAGTACGCTTGGTTGCTTATATTGTTGGATGCTTATCATTTGGAGGTATTCTTGGCATCGCCATGTTGGTTATCAAGGGCAAAGTTGAAGACGTAGAATTGCCTGAGAAAGCCGATATATTGATCTCAGAGCCTATGGGTAAGCTCATCATGTCATGTTCATATTGTCTTATGAATGTTTATTTGATGAATAGTTGTTTACTTGTTTATGCAATTTAGTTGGTGAAAAAGCTTGTTTTTCTATAATCTTCTTCTTTACAGGCACATTGTTAGTGAATGAATGAATGCTCGAGTCATGTCATTGCAAGAGATCGTTTTCTTGTCCCTAATGGGAAAATGTTCCCTAGTGTTGGAAGGTGATTTTAACTTAATGATGCATTCTCGTGTTTTCATGATTTATAGGCATTTTTCGATTTTAACTTAATATATAAAAAATTGCAGTTAGTGTATCTCTTTGATGTTTGACTTTCTATGCATTGTATCGTTTGTAATGCTTTCTTGTTTTTTTGCTCATTTATCCTTGGACAATTTATAGAATGTTCAATGCTGATTCTCATGAAACATTTGGACATTAGAGTAGATCAAGAGTATCTTGATTATTATATGCGGAAAGTGAAAATGTTCTTGATCCTTGTTTGTGCATGCAGGCCCTGTTTTGGCAGCAACAGAACTATTATGGGGTTGATTTGACAGCTTTACACGGAACTGCATTTCATGGATATTTTTCACAGGTTTGTCTTGGCTGCATAAATTGCAAAATAATCGAACATGTTTTACATTTGCCATTAATGTTAACACGAGTTTAATGAGAACTTTTATGTTTAATGACACCTTCGGTTCGCAAACAACTACTTCAGGTTTCTTGTATTGTTGTATTGATGTTCCGTGATCGGTTTGAACCCTGATAGGATTTCTGCAGCGTCCTTTTTTCAACTAGGCTTTATTATCAAACACTTACTACTAGAACCGTTTAATTGAACCCAAGTATTGTGATGCTCTAAATATCAACCATAACAAATGTACCATAACTTAGATAAAATGACTAAAACAGGTTGCAAAAAGCTTAGAAGTGTTAAACATTGGAAGATTAAAAGATTGGGGATTAAGAATTAAAGGACCGGAGATTAGAGAATCAGGATGTATGTATATTAAAAAAAAAAAAGAGTAAATTACATAAGTGGTCACTATGGTTTGTCGGTTTTTGCACATTTAGTCACTGAACTTTTTTTCCACCAGGTCTAGTCATTGAAGTTTCAAATGGATACAGATCCATTCCAATTTCATTACATAAAATGGACATTGTGGTTTTGCTAAAATTACATAAATGGTCACTGAGGTTGACTGAATCCGTAACTATTTGAAACCTTAATGACCGAACTTGGTGAAAAAAAAGTTCAGCGACTAAATCTGCAAAAACCGACAAACCATAGTGACCAGTTATGTAATTAAGTCTAAAAAATTTAATAAAGAAGGAAGTATTAAGCCTAATTTTTAACAGTGGGAAGATTCACTGGGGAGATATAGGGTATTTATAATATCATCTGTAGGATTATTTGATGCTAGAGAAAAGTATGCAAGATTACGCTCTTCAAAATTACTAGAATATGCCATATATATTCAAATGCACAAGTTATTAGGGGTGGCAATTTCTGACCCGACACGAAACCCGACCTGAAACCGACACGAAAATTAACAGGTTCGGGTTGAGCTAAATAGATTGTGGGTCAGGTTTGGGTCAACATATCTAACCCGTTTATTAAACAGGTCAGGTTCGGGTTGGGAATAAAATAAACGGGTCGACCCGCCAACCCGTTTAAGTTTTTTTTTCTTAATTTAAAATTATTTATATTTAATTATACGGGTTAATTGGGTTAAACGGGTCGACCCACTAACCCGTTTAACCCATTTAACTCGTGTAATATGCTAACTTTTATATATAAAACGGTTTAAATGGGTAAACTCAAAACCTGTTTAACATATTCAACCCATGTAACCTATTTAACCTGTCAACCTAAGTATATATACGGGTTAAATGGGTCAGGGTTACGTGTAAACAGGTTAGGGTTGACATAGCTGACCCGATGATTTAAATGGGTCAGGTTCAGGTTGGGGTTTTCTGACCCGCCAACCTGACAACCTGAACCCGCCAACCCGAACCCGACCCGAATTGCCACCCCTACAAGTTATAAGGGGATCAAAATTACGGAATTCGCTTGTTTTTTTTAGTTTATTCAAATGCACAAGTTATAAGGGGATCAAAATTGCAGATGCTTTTGATCAAAGGCTATTAGTTGCGCCTGCAATTTCCCATGTCATCAATTTTACTACTGTCAAGGTATTGCTCTTTTTAATTGCTAATCATAGTAGATAATGTTACCTTGTCCTCCTTGAATACTTCTACGATGTTCTTTCAAAAGATAACTATGTGTTCTAAAGTGAAGCTCGGAGCTAAAAGCATAAAAGATCTTGGTGCTATTATGGCGTGACAACTCGGTAGGGTTGAGCAAAGGTTCAAAACCGAAGTGACCCGACAAAAACGAACTGACCCGAGAACCGATTTTGCAAAAAAATGAACCGAAACCGAACCGAATATGGTCAGGTCGGTTCGGTTTTTGTGCCGGTTCGATTTAGGTGTGTTTTTTCGGTTATGGGTCGAACGGAACTGAACCGACCCGAAACTGAAAATAGGTATTGTCCGTCCGGTTCGGTTTTGGGTCGTCCATGCTCAGCCCTACAACTCGAGCTCATAAACATAATAAAATCCTAATATAACCTAAAAAGGATATTTATTCTTGATTCATGTCACTAAATACGTCATGCCTGGGCAAGAAATCACTGGCCATCTTCTACTCACTGGTACCAACTACGACTCACTGGTACCAACTACGCTGTGTTTTGTCTCAACCCATGTACGTCATGCCCGGCAAGAAATCACTGGCCATCTTCACATGATTGCGCATAGTGCTCAGAGTTACACTATTAACTTAACCATGTCAGGTTGGTTGTCGAACTGCTATTTTGTTTTTCTTTCATTTTACAAGTGTATTATGGCTATAGTTGTATTAGTTAGGTAGTAAATAGTTTGTTGTTTCAAGCATTTAACAAATTGGTTACAATAAATTACAGAAATCATTCCTGTGGTTTGGTGAAATTATGAAAATTGTCCCTTGCTGATATCGTTTTGAATAAATGATCCTTAAGTGTGGTGTTTGTTTTCAGTTTTGGTCCCTAACTGCTGATTTTTTGTAACAAGTTCATTGAAGAACTATTTATGCAAATAATATTGGCAAGTGATGATATCTGTATTTTTACTACACCACAAGGAAGATTTCTGTAATTTACTCTTTCTCTACTTTCAGTTATCTGAAAAATTAATGTATGAAACAACGAATATGACATCTTGCAAAAGAAAGAAGAGACGGTTTGTGAGATGCATCTAAAAGTCTCTTTAGTTAGGTTAAATGATTGGTAATTAATTAAGTAGTTCAGATCATCAAGTTGCAAATGCAAATACAAACACTCCGTGACCTTTTTTTGATTTGTGCTGTGTAGCTAAAATGTGGGGCCCAGGTGCTGAACAAGGAGGAATACTACAAACGCCAAGCTGTAGATTGGATCTAAAAGAGCCATATTATCGAATGTCACAACCACAAGCCTACTCATCGTCCCAAGATCAGCAGCCCAATCAGCTCTTACAATCGCAGGTACCCATTAGCTTCCTTCATTGAATGGATTATTAATAAAACAACAAATAATTAGCTCGTTTAGTTTTCTCCTAAATTACCCGTAATCATATGCGCATGAGTCTATTACATGAATGATCCTTCCCTTGACTTGTTAGAGAGAAAAATATCACCATAATTGTTCCTTCTCTTACATGAGTAAACGAGTCAATTACTGGAATGAAAAACAATTGTTTGGTAGCTTGACTGTGTTTTGCTCAATTAAGTGCCCTATACTCTCGTGTATAATTTCAATGCCTGTAAATTAGGTTGTCATGTTTGACCAATTAAGTGCTCTTCGAGTGTTTTCTATTGTTAAAGTTGACTAATTATTAATTTTAGCTTTGAAAGAAAGTTGACTTTCGTGCACATGGAACTTAACTATATGGTGTGCCCTTTTGCTTGTTTTGTATCTGGGTTATTTAAAGGATTTCTGAGTGGGTGAGATGGTGTCAAAAGAACGGGATCAGTTGAGGCTTGTATCGATTATGTGGTTAGGGCTGATGTAGCTAGGTTGAGACCGGTAGTGATCAGTTAGCAGGGCCTGCTACTAGTATCAAGGACGGTCTTCAATAAATCTACGGCAGTACCTATTATACAACTCTGGTTTGCTTTCTAGGTTTTATAATCAAACACTATAGTAAGAAGTTATATATTTTTATTGCCTAATAACAAGATGTAAATATGTCAAATCTAACTAAAGCTTTTTCTTAGTTTGTGACCCAATAAACCTAATTCCACACATTGGGTGCTTGTTTATGTAGCCATTGCCATGCAAGCATTGAACAGCCCTGCTGAAAAAGCTTAAGATTGGGCGATACATCACTGAAATCAAGTTCACGTGTTATGAAAGGTTCATTGTGGTATCTATACATGAGTGTTATAGTACAGAGTGATGAGATACTTTGCATTTAGAGAGCAACTTGGTTGTTCAGAAGCCCAAAGGATGAATTTGGTACTACTCTTGTTAGCTGTCTTTTTGAAAAATTTCTTCATAGAAAAGAGCTTTTCTGCCAAAGGGCTTCTAGCTGGAACAAGCCCTTTTTTTTTTTTTTTTTTTTTTTTTAATAAATAAAATTGTAATGTATATACTGTGAAGTCGTTAGTTTGTCTCTTCTAAAGATGATAGGGATCATGATGTTGTGAACATATCTCACTCAAGAGGAAGCTAAACTTTCTCTTTGTATAAACCTGAAGACAGAGCTAAAGTTTCTCTTTGTATAAACCAAGACCTCCATATGATAAGACAAACGTGAAGTGGTGACGCTAACCTTCTAAAAAAAGGGATTTACTTGGTGTGACTCTGTGTGCCGGTGGATTCAAACATAGTTTTTACAATTATCCGGTGCAACAAATAGACTAAATAGTTCTTTTACAATGGCCGAAACTCGAGGCCACATACAATGAGGCCAGACATAGTTCCTTCAAGACTTTTAAATTTCATATTCATAGAAAGAGAGTCATCCTTGAATTCATGAGCTGAGTTAAATTTCCACAGTTGAATCTCCATCCATTCATCTTCCCTTTGTTTTGGAACCCGAGTAATATCATGTATATTCCATGGCTCTCGGGTTACAAAATAGAGAAATTCAGCCTCTTTGTTTTCTTGGTGGAGTATATCTCTTACTTTCACCGGACAATGCATTCCTTGGCAGTTTTCTGAAAGCTTGAACAAAAGGTAGCACACGTATTTGGTATCCGGTGACAGCATTTGACTTGTGATCATACAGTTGATATGAAATACTTTTTGTGGTAAAAGCTCAATCACCTCCTGAAATCTGCATGTACAATATAGATTATACAATTACTCAAAAAAGTCAAAATTGAAGACATAACCAAATCCAAGAAGCTAAGTGATACTTTTGTCAACCATCTATATATTATTCTTCGATATCTTACTTAGAAACAAAGCATAAATGAGCACAACCTAATTTAATTTGGATAAGTTTTTGGTTGAAGAAAGTCGTAACAAAGTTACTTTAGAAAGGCAAACCTGGACTGCGCTGATGGTGTTGAAGTAAAAAGATTCACATTCAAGGATTTGTATAAAGCTGTCTTTGCCGAAAGTATAAGAAGTTTCTTTCCATGTACTTCACCCAACCAGAACAACTCGTCATAGTTTCTGGGTATCTTAAATATTTCTTCGAAGTTAGTCGGCAATTGTTGCACCTGATCCGCATCAAAGTTAGATTTCAAGACTTGGTTGACTTCCTTTAACTTTCCGATTTCTTCATGTTTCACCTGCAAACAGATCATGTTATGAACATGCAAAATTAAAACATGACCTATTTTTTTTCCATGCATCCACCCCCTCTATACAACATAAACAAAAGAATATAGTATAAAACAAAGGACTATTGAAACTTACCTTCTCAATGGCTCGAAATTCAATGCCTTCAACATAAATCGCACCATCTCCACAATGGTCCGATGAAAAGCACTGAAGTAGAAACTCAAAAACAACGTCTTCGTTTTCATTCAAAAACCGGTACAACTCAATCATCATCCACTCGTTATCTCTCCATGTTGCAAAATATGCATTAAGACTTTCGTGTCCCTTTGTATAATTTAGATCAACATACATAGGTTTTCTTGGAAAGTTTCTTGATTCACAAAATTTGAAGACTAAATAGACCCCATAAAGAACATTTTGAGATAAAAATTGAGCTCTTGTCTTGATTTCGATGTTCAAGTTGGAAATATCTAACATCTCCACCACTGTCCCAAACCTGCGCATATTATAAACATCCAAGTCTAAATCAGTCATAGCCTTTATTCCCATACACTTCTACTTTTGAATTTCGTAATTTATTGGAAAAAGAGTTTAAATTCTATGTTAAAATTTATTGTATCAAAAGATATCTATTTAAATAAAGATAAGAATATTATAAAAAACACTAACAAGATGCTAGCAAAATTTATATTTCACGGTCATGAGAACAGAGGACCTAAAACAGGGGCAAACCTTAACTACCTTATTAGAAGGTTTATAAAATTATAAGTCCCAGTCATATAGTGAGTATTAATATCTATTTTGTCAAGTACAACATCAGTCCTCATTATTGATATGTATGTATGAAGGACTAATCTTGTTATTAACCTGGTGAGATGAGGTCTGAAGTGTAAAAGAGCTAAAGATGAAGCATTATTCCTTTGTTTATTAGTGCAGGGGATTAGCAGAACATAATAGAGTCATAGGGATTCAAATATTTTCGGTTTAAGTGCAGGCAGTGATCGTGATAAGCAAGTGTATTACAGGGGCAAAATATGAACTTAGTCAAAAGGGTTCCTAAGTCTGATCCTATTTGATCATAATTATAGTTAAATGATTAATAATCATATTATGCTACCATAAACAACTTGTCATGCATTAAACAGTAAAAAGAATAACCTTATCCTTTAACACTAAAAAGCATGACATAATTCTACCAATAATGCATATGTTTGCTTATCATTTAAAACTAACAAAGGTGGAGAGGTAGAGAGAATAACCTTGATTCTGGAAGAGATTTCAACTCATGTGGACAACTGTTTACGTAGGAAAACATTGTCGCTGAAACCATTTCATTTCTTTCTCCATTACCAATGAATGACAACAACTGTTATATAACCGAAATAAAAACCAGACTCAATGTGTATGATGTATAAAATGCATGTGTGATTTTGAATTATCTCTCAATAAGGAGGATACATAGAAAATGGGAAACAGATAAACGAGATACAAGAATGAACTGATTACCACTTTTTCCTGTTGAAGGAGGATTCCCATACGAAAAATGTTGTAAAGTTCCTCTTTCTTTTTGGTAGAATAGATTTCTGGACACTTTGAAATTTGTATTATTTCTTTATAGTCTATTGGCAATTTAGGCTCCCATTTCTCAAAATCCTCCTGTATATACATTAATCAATTAATAAAGCCATGTTTCATATAGTTACTTTCTTACAATTTATAAAACAGTTATTCAGTTTTGTCAAAATATAGAAACTTACCTGGAATTCCAATGCTTTCTTAAGCTGTATGACCACTTCATTAGCTGTTGGCCGTCTTTCTCTCCTGTGATGTATGCATCGATAGGCAATCCTTGCAAATGTAATAAATGACTGTGTCTCGATTTGTTCCTTTATACCCTCAAACACTAATTCATCAAGTTTTCCTAAATGATAGTGTTGTTTTGCCAAAAAGGGTAAATAAAGATACTCGTCATCTAGTCTCACAGATGATAGTTTCCCACACAATACGTCAAATAAAACTGCGCCCAAGGAGAATATATCAGACTCTTGGGTTAAGAAGCCTGTTTTGGATTCTAGTGGGTCGCAATAGCCGATTTTGCCTTTAACATGATCGATGACAAAGCCTACATCCTGATTTGATGAACATACCAATGAAAGCCCAAAATTAGTTATCTTTGCTTTCCAATCATCAAACAGTAGAATGTTGCTACTGTTGATGTCCCTATGTATCACCACATCTCGACTTGAAAAAGTTCCATGAAGAAATTCCAACCCGAATGCAATATCGATGCATATTTTAAGTCGCATCACCCACGTAAGAAAATCATCACTCAAGTACTTATCAAGACTTCCTCTTGATGCATACTTGTATACAATAATTTTCTCATCCACTTCATCACAGTAGCCTACAAGACCAATGACATTTTGATGTTTATACTCCATAAGGATTTCCAGCTCTGTCATAAATTTAGCATCTTTTGCAACAGACTTCCCATTTATCCGCTTTGCCGCAATGATATTATGCCCATGAGCGTGAGTAACTTCTCCTTTGTAAATATTCCCAAAATCTCCATGTCCGATGATATTGTCTTGACTGAAGTCTTTCGTGGCTGACTTTACGTCTTCAAGTGACAATTTAAGTTTGTCCTTATGGTTCTCCTGTGAATCATGGGTCAGTAAGTTGATTTGATAAGTAAAAAATAAACTGAAACAACTACCCACTATCTAAAATTTTCATTGTGACTTACCTGACAGTTTAACGCTTTTTCGAGTTCTTTGATGACAACTTCTATTGTTGGACGTTTCTTTTGAGTTTCTTCCACACATTTAAATGCGATTTCTAGAAAGATGTCCAAAGACTCTTCATCGGGACCTTTACATAAGACATGTTCATCGGTCTCCTCCTTTATCTTGTTATCAACAATTTCCATTACTGTTCTCTTTTCAAAATGATCTCTTGCAATGGGTGCTATTCCCTTCTCATTTACCTTGGTGTATACAGAATCATAGGCCAACCTCCCGGTCAAGATCTCAAGCAACACCACTCCGAACGAGTAAATGTCTGACTTGCTATTTAATCGACCATACTTCTGATATTCTGGATCCAAATATACATATGTACCTGCAATCATATTTGTATAGATAGTGCTGGCCTCTTGATCTGCTGGGTGGAATTTGGAGAGCCCAAAATCCGCAATCTTTGCCTTCCAATTATCTCCCAATAGAATATTATCACTCTTGATGTCTCGGTGTATCATCTTTTCTTTGCCATGATCTGTGTTGTTGTGAATGTAATTCAAACCATGTGCAATATCAAGACATATATTTACACGTTGCAACCAATTAAGATTAGTCATCTTATCACTGTTCCCCAAATAGCTTTCAAGACTTCCTTTTGAAGCATGCTCATAAACCAGGATCATTGCACCGTTACCTTCATAACAAAAACCAAGAAGAGAGATTATATTCTGATGCTTACAACTAGTTAGAGTTTCAATTTCTGCAATGAACCCTTGTTCTCCTTCTTGATTGTTAATGCGCTTTATGGCTACCGGGCTTCGTTTTGTGCGTAGATCGCTTATATCCATCCCATTTATCGATGAGGAATTACTACCATCAAAATGTTCAAGATCTGCTTTGTATACTTTACCGAATCCACCAGACCCGATGTTGTATGCATCATCAAAATTATTGGTAGCCTCTTTTATAGCTTTTAGTCCAATCTTCAGGTGTTCAAGATTCCCCTGCAACGAGTTGTACAACACCACATTAATGCTAGTAAGGATTGGAGTGATATTAAGAGAAGAGAAGTTTTTATAATTAACTGATATTTATTAAACGCTACATAATGGTTTTATCCCTAAACTTTGAGTTGGTTTAATCACTTAACTTCTTTTAAATGTTTTAAACTTTAACTATGTCTATCCCTAAATCAAACCTATTTAGTTTCACGAGAGTTTGAGGTCGTGTTTTGTGTCGTGTCTAGAATTACTGCCCCTAGTTGCAACTTTTCCCCGTTTTCATATTAAGTGACCAGTTGGTTTCATTCGGGCATCGTTTTTAAAATACCCATAGTCATGAACTAGTATTCTTTAATCGAACCACTAACATGTAAATTCAGAAAAAAAAAAAAAAAAAAAAAAAAAAAAAAACCCTCCTTGCGAGTTAAAGGTCTACTAAATTGTCAGATAAAGTTAAACATTACCCAAAAAAGTTAATTAGTTAAACTATATGTTAACTCAAAATAATAGATAGAATCATTGTTCACTCTTTATAAAATATGAGAACGTTCAAGAGAATTTGATGGTTTTCATCCCTAAAACTAAGACCTAAAAATACATCTAACAAAAAGATGTTTGGGATAAAATGGTTTAAGTTTTAGAATACAATGATCATTAGTAAAAGTACAGCTTTTGGAAACTTCTCATCACAAGTAGATTTTGGTATTTAAATTATGAAAGAAAAAAGTATGTCAAATCGCAAGCGACTGAACTCAAAAAACAACAATGACTCACTATTTTGTTTATAACTCTCAAACCGCTAAAAGTTAGCTAATGTCCTTAGCCAGAAAGGCAAGTCCATCGCGGGCACTACCCGACTTATTTTCAGTATTGCACAGTGGCCGTGGATTCATAAGCAATTTTCAAAAAAAAAATGTTACATGTATCATATATTTTCTCTTTCAAACATGTACCAATTCTTAAACTCATATACAAACCAAACACGCCTTTATTTCTTGTTTTTTACTTTTATTGAATGATAAGATGGTGCAATCTTATCATGTGACAAAATGCAGATTTTCTATTAATACAATTGGGTTTTTCAGCCAAATTTCTTTTGTACAAAAGCATATTTCAATTATAATAGAAAAGATCCCCCCCTCACCACCATCCACAATTAACGCTAATATAATTGCATTTATAGTATTTCACAAAAGAAAGTAATAACTTTCAAATATTTTTAATTGTTTATCCATTATTTCAATTTATAAAATATAACACAGTTAGTACATCATTACTTTTTATCATTGAAAAATTCTCCTTGACACGTTCAAAATAAACCTACTATTAAAGCTTTTACAAAACAAATTTATTGCATACCTCCCGATTATATATAATACATTAATAGATGAATACTCGTGCAAAACGATAGTGTATAGCGACAAATAATTATACTTGTGATGTTATAGTTTTGGTGTTACTCTTAATACAACATTTACTAGTTTAATTGATAGTTATTGCGAGAAAAAAATTATTGGTAATAAGCGAAAAATGTTAAAAGTTTGAGGATAAAACAATATTTAGAATATTATTTTCGTTTCGGGAATTAAGAATACACTTTTCAATCATGGACCATTATTTCTTGTTCATTAGCATTATGTATTCCTGTTTAGTTTTAAGCCAATAATATTTAAGTTTAAATTTTAAACACTTATACATTCCCGTTTTCCACCTGTTACATTTCAGTCGACATTACCTAATGCTAATATGAGGCGGATGGAAGCGGGTGACTAGCGTGCTAGGCCCCCTCCAATAAGCCCAATAACTATGTTAATACATAAGTCCATAGCCCGTTATCCGTGTATTTTGTGTGGTTAGCATCCCCTAATAATTAATCTCCGATAAAAAAGGAAAAAGTATAAAGAAAATAAGAACAACTATTTCATTATCTTGTGGCCGGTTAAGAGATAAGTTAATTGCTTTTATACTCTCTTTTTTTAATGTGTATGAACAAGTTTCAATGTTTTTTTCTATATCTTTTGATATTCTTTTGTTAAATGCTTTTTGATACCTTCTTTTTTTCCTTTGATTTTGAGTTTTAGAGTGTCTTCCTCGTATCTTTGCCGTTAACAGCTCCTTAAGTGTTCAATGTCTTTTTATTTGTGTTCAAATTTTAAAGTACGTGTGATTAATGAATTGATGATAGGAATTACAATTATTAAAAAATAGATACACA
Organism: Artemisia argyi; assembly: GCA_030686995.1. NCBI lineage: Eukaryota > Viridiplantae > Streptophyta > Magnoliopsida > Asterales > Asteraceae > Artemisia > Artemisia argyi. The sequence goes on from CM060685.1 coordinate 213,723,912, forward strand.
GTTAGAACCTTATTAAGTTAATGAGTTCGATCACCTAAAACATGTAAACGCAGATTAGTAAGACTAATATCCCAATTTAACCACCTTTTGCAATTCAATATTTTGTGTTATACTACTTTATTTTTTGTACGCAATATAGTTATAAGTCGAACTTTATCACAATTACCGTTTCATTATGATGTTCAGCACCCGTAATTACAAATCCTGGCTCCTCCCCTGCATGGAACGATGACGGTGGCGATGCATGATTGTAGATGGTGACGAAAACAGTGAAAGAAGATATGTGTTTAGTTAAATGTTTGTTTTCAAATGAGTTTTTGGTGGGTTGCTTTTTAGTTAGACAATCGAAAGGTTCGTTCGACATGTTTAGGTGGAGCAACAGTTAAATGTTAGAGAGCACGGTACAATAGCCGTTTGACATGCCAATGGAACTTTTTTGGCCAAAGGCTAGCCATAGTGCACCGTCCCATTCATGCCATTTGTCCCTCATTGGTTCACCAACGAATTGCCATTTTTTTTGGAGTGAGTGCGATATGTTTTGTGTTGTGTTATGTAATCTACGTGCACGGATAACAGTATTGAGTGTTAATTTTAGAGATGGTATTTTAGTTACTAGGTGTTATTGGTGTGTGTTTAAGTTTGCTTTAGAGGTATGGTAATGATGCATTTAGTCGCTGAAAAAAAAACTCAAAATTCTATTTCTAGTTTGTTAAAAAGACGGGAGGGATTTAATACTCTACAAAACATACAAGATACTTTCGATTTTCTATTTTGTAGAAAAAAAGAAGGGGAGGTTTTGGGTTAGAAGGAAAACAAAGAAAAGATAAAAGAATATTTTTTTGTTTCACTTGTTAAATGTTTGTATTTTGGACATGGCTAATCTATCTTGCATGTCTTAAGCAGGATTTGCACTTTCAACCATTTGGCTGAAGGGCTTCTCACACGACATTTGATACCACCGGGACACAACCCCCTTTACTTTAACACTTTTGTTTTTATCTGCCATAGTTATAATAAATATTTGATCCGTTAAAATGTAACACATAAATCATGCTAACCAACTGGCTTAGCTCAGTTGGCCACCTGAGCTCCTTCTGGAGTTTGGTGGAGGTTTTACCTAGGGTTCAAGGCTCGCAAGAGACAAAAAATCCAGGTTTTCCTCTTAGTGCGAAGCCGTGAGTTCTACGTGTTTCCCTTCACGGGTCTCTCCTAGTTGTTCGGGTTCAAGGGCCTGCACGTTTGGATGGTTTAACTCGGGAGTCGGATTTGAAGTGTGGTACAGTTCTAAAAAAAATAATGCAAGCTCGGTTGGTGTCATTGTGTGGTAAAGAGGCTTTGCTCTTCATAGATCAGGTTTAGATTCTTACTACTCCGTATATCTTCTTTCTTCTTTTTTTTTCGTATTAAACTGTAAGAAGGTCCATGAAGTTTCTGTGACCCAATATTTGATAATTTTGCTCTTTAAGTCAATTTTATTAAACAACAATTTTTTTTATATCAAACAACTTTTTTTCTTTTTCACATTATAATTGAATTAGGCGAATTATATTAGATACCAAATTTTTCTTATATACCAAATGACTCATCCTCACCATCTATCTAAAAAGAAATCAATGGTTGAGATTAAAACCATTTTAATATTTCACTCATTTTTTATAATTTAAATATCGCTTAAACCATTAATCGTTAAGCGAAAATAATTACACCATCGCGACGAGCATTTAATTATCTTTCTATAGATGGGCACTTTGATATACTTTCGACAAAAAAAAATCATTTTTTTCATCTTTTTTTTCGTGGCCGAAAAAATCACATGTGATATGTAATATCACATGTGATATTAGTGTAATATCAGATATGATTTTTGCGGCCACGAAAAAAACGTGAAAAAAACGAAAAAAAATTTGTCGAAAATATATCAAATTGGCTATCTATAGAAAGATAATTAAATGCTCGTCGTAACAGTATATATTTTTTTTCGCTTAACGATTAACGGTTTGAAAAATATTAATATTTGAAAAAAAAAATGAAAGTGGTTTTTTAAATTGTTGTGATTAATCTCATCAATCAGATCAAATAAAGATGGAGGAAAGATGAAGGGTGGAGATTAGTCCCTTGATATGTAAATAAAGTTTGATCCTCAAATAATCTTAATTCTAATTGAATGGTTGTTGAAGTTGATCGTAACCAATAACAATAAGAATGTATATGCTTAACAATTACCACCATATTTTTAGTTTTTTTTCAAGATGTGAAATTAATGATTTCCGAACTAAAAATATCTACATGTTTTCATCCCCGCTCCAAGCGCTGTTAAATGGTTAAACCTCCTCATCATAAAATTAAAAGTTATAGTTTTATATAATACTTCTTATTTTTATAATATTATATTCTAATACAATATAATATAAAATGTTAAATAATTATAATAATGTAAATTTTAAATCACATACACCTTTTAGTAAGGTGATAGTTCTTTGATACTTGAAAATGTACACTTGGCTTATTTGTAGTGAGGATCGATAGTGGTTATATGGTTAAACAAGATGATAACTGTTGGTAAAACTCTTGTTTATTAATTTGGATAATCGGCCATAAATTAAAAGTTAAAGTAAATTAGTTATGTACCTTCAATTCAACGGATGATGTACGGTTGACTGGATTCTCATGTTTCGACTGAAGTTCCAAAGCTTTTTCAAGTCTTTTGACAACCTGGTCGATATATGGACGATCTGCTCTATCCTCTTTTATGCACCAATATGCTGTCTCTGAGAAGATTTTGAATGCTTCGTGGTCCATCCGGCTTCGTAAATGCGGCATGATCATTTCATCCAAACAAGATTTCGCCAGCTGACTTAATAACCCCTCTCCCAGCTCATTGTCTTTGTCATTGCCATCGTCATTGTTATCGTCATCGCTATCGTCATCATCTACTGCACTCCTAGAGCACAAGACTTCGAATAATACAACACCGAACGAATACACATCTGACTTGTGGGTCACACCCCCAGTCCCTTTGTATTTTGGGTCCAGGTATGCATTCTTAACAATATCACGAGTAAGAAGAAGACTGTGCCTCCGAGTTACTGTATTTTTCAATGCAAATTCAAAACCAGATAACTTGGGTTCCCATTCGTCATCAAGTAGAATTTTTGAGCTCCTGACGTTGCAATGTATGACACTGAAATCACGTCCAGCATCATAATGGATGTAACTCAATGCATTTCCAATACCAACACATATCTTCAACCTTTGCATCCATGTAAGAGTCTGGTCACTTAGATAGTTTTCAAGACTTTTGTTGGCCTCCTTCTTGTATACAATAATCATAGCGTTCTGATCATCACAAAATCCAATAAGAGATACTAGATTCTTATGTTTGAGACTCGAAAGCATCAAAAGCTCCATCCTGAACTTTTTATCTTCTTCAGATTCGTAGTCCTTTCCAACGATATCGATGAACTGTTTGGAACGCAAGAGACGACCTTTGAAAATCCCTTCATCTCTGTTGATGATATATTCTTCATCAAAATTGTTGGTTGCTAATTCCAAATCTTGAATGCTGAGTTTTAAGTGAGATAGATCTTTGCGGAAAGACTTTTTGTTTTTGCTGATTTGGGATTCATTGCCTATAGATGCGAAGGTCACTGATCCCTATATATGTAGATTAACATGATGTAACACTTCAGTTAGGTTGATTGATCAATTAAAATATTTATTAAAGAGACAAAATGGTGAGTAGCTAAGTACATATAATACGGGATATTTTTACACATGAGTCATTTTCAATTAATGGGCTGATAATTAAAGCTGGTACAGTACGTGTAAAGAAGATATATATAAAAGATTAGGGAGGTGATTGACACACTCTCAAATCTTATTAGGACACTCTATTGTACAAGTAGTTAAAGCATCTTACACTTAATGTACAACTGTCTGTTGCATACAGTGGAGTGTCCCAATAAATTTAAAGAGTGTGCGAATCATTTCCCAAAAGATAAGCATGTTTCACGTGGGTGAAGATTGTTGAAAGGGTAAATACAATTAAAAAAAAAAGCATCATACTTGTCTAAAAATACACTTTTTGGTATTGAATAATTTTTTTCCTTATATGGGTACTGAACTTTTATTTTTTTGCCTCTTTGAGGCACTTTGTGACATTTTTGCCCCTCAAATTATTAAATATCCAGGGGCAAAAATGTCACAAAGTGCCTCAAAAAGGCCATAAAATGAAAGTTCAATACGAAAAAACTTTGTTCGATACCCAAAAGTGACTTTCGTGACAAGTATAGTGCTTTAATATGGTATTTGCCCTTGTTGAAATATAATGATAGAAGCTAGACTTTAAATCATTTTTTTTCCCTTTTCAAAATGAAACGCAATTACAATTAAATAACAAAAGAACAAATGAATGATCTTCTAAACTAAAGACTAGAAAATACGGAGTAACTAAACATGGGAAACAATGTATGGGTGGTACGTGGTCATGTGGACAACTTCTAAACTAAAATTATGCATGCGTACACACCTATTTGTATAGGTGGGAGAACTAAATAGATAATGCATTTGCTCATCACTCCCTAAGAGGGGAGGGTGTGGCTCGTTGACTCCCCTAGCCACTCCTACGTGGCCATCAAAAAATCTCGCCACTGCCTCGTTGCCACACCGGACCATACTCGTCACAGCTCGCCGTTTTTCACCTCCTCGTCTACACGACGAGGCATTGTTCTGACAAAAAGTAAAAACTATACGTTGCATATTTATTTTCCCTTTCTTTTGTAATTGTGTGTGTGTCTGTGTGTTTTATAAATGTGTGTTTTGGTGTGTGTGGGGGTTGTAGCGAGAGGTAGGAGAAGAAGAAGAAACAAGTTTGGTGTTTGGTCCTTGTGTTTTGGTTTTGTTTATTTACATGGGTTTTGGTTTTCTTTATTTACAGTTTGGGTCTTTGTGGTTTTCTTATACAATATTTACAGTTTTTTTTTTTTTTTTTTTTTTTTTTTTTTTTTTTTTTTTAGTAACTACCGTAACATTTTTATTTTTAGTTATTATTTGTTTTGAAGGAAATAAATTTAATTTAATTGAAAAATGAATAAAAAAATAAAGTTGTAAGTGGTGGACCCAAATGAGTAAATTGAGGTTACTTGTGAGTGAGGAGGATGTTAGTTGTGAAGAGGTGTTAAGGTGATGTGACATCCTTGGGCCCCAAATGAGCAATTCTTGCTCGCCACCATAACTTCCACTCTAAAATGTATGGTTGGCGGTTTCATATAAGGACTACAAGTTAAGCATACCTTTATAAATTGTCACGTGTCTTCACCTAAAGGTTAGACAGGTTTTATTCACAAATATATATCATTTTCCTAAAACTAATACATGTATTTTAATTATTTTGAGCCAGCACCTACTTATGTGGTTCTTACCTTTATTTATCAGGACTTTTTATTACATTTATTTATAAGTGACATGTCTGATTTTTCACTCTTACTTTAAATGACTTATATATGTGGCATGTTTCTCAGTTCAATGGCTTTAAAATCTGAGCATACATCTTTCTTTATCCTTTAATTTTCTCTTGTTCTGACAAATATCGTTTGAGTATAATGAGCAGATAAGATTTAACTAGAAAAATATATTCTTCTCTCTTAAAAATTTCAGTGACTTACAAGTTGTAAGTTCCAACAAGATTTTAAATAAAATAAGGGAATTGCCATTAGATGCCTACTGGGCATTATATAAAGATCATTAAAAACCATCATATCCATTCTTAATACCACGTCGTATTATATTCTGCCCCTCTACTCGCATATTTCTTTATCGTTTCTCTTGTTTTGACATTTTCCTTTTTTTTTTTAAAGAATTAAGTGACTCAAAACAAGAGATAAAAAGAATATTAATTACCTTCTCATGACCGGATGATGTCTCACCAACTTCGGCCACAACTGATGAGCATTCCTTTAACGTCAATGGCAACAAATACATCAATAAGTAAATAAACGTTCCTGTATTATAGAGTAGTTATTGTGCTAGAAAGATAAAGAGAAAAAACCATCTTACAGAATTTTCATATTCCAATTGAAGTTCCAACGCTTTCTCAAGTCTTGTGACAATCTGATTCATATTTGGGCGTTGCGTTTGTTCTTCACTCAAACACTCATACGCTGTTTCAATGAAAATGTTTAATGATCGCGAATCTATTTGTTTCAATAGATCCGGATCGATTATCTCGTCGAGTATTTTCTCTCTATAATGAAAAATTGCCACCAGAGCCAAATACTTATTATCCTGATCTTTAATTACCGATTTCCTACCACACAATAGTTCAAACAATACTATCCCAAAGGAGTAGATGTCTGACTTTTGGTTTACACTGCCGGTCTCTAAATATTTTGGGTCTGTATACCCCTTCGTAGACCAAATTGAATCAGTATGGAAAGAATGGTGTCTTTCAGATGCTTTAATCTTCATGGAATGTTGAAATTCAGATAACTTGGGTTCCCAGATATCATTTAACAAAATTGTATAACTGCTGATGTTCCGGTGTATGATGCTAAAATCGTGTGGCTCGTTATAATGAATGTAACTCAATGCATGCGCAACACCCACAGATACCTCCAATCTTTTCACCCATGTCAACAACATCGGTTTATTTATATAGCTTTTGAGCCTTCCCCTAAACTCGCCCTTGTAAATGATGGTCTCTGCACCAACTTCATTACAAAACCCAACAATAGAAACAAGATTCTTATGCTTGAGACTAGACAACATCAAAATCTCGGTCCAAATCTGTTTTTCTTTTTCATCCCATTCTTTATTAATTAGCCTTTGAGCAGTGATATCTATCAACTCACCGGACCACGAGAGTTGTCCCTTGTACATCCATCCAAATCCACCTTTGCGGACTTCATTTATGTCAGCAAAGTAGTTGGTGGCGGATTCTATATCTTCAATGGGGATTCTTAGGTGAGCAAGGTGGTTGGGCGAAGAGTGAATCTATCACAAAAACAAAGTTTGGGTTAAAAAGGATGTGATTAGGCGATACTCAATTAATACACAAATTAACAGCAAGTGATGGATCACCAGTATTTATATATTTCGCCGAACGTCCTTTTTTTAATCATTATTTTCAATCCTAAGTGATATCCATGAAGTTGGTTTTATTTCTATTATATTTATAACATTTCTTATTGGTTTTCCTCCCTTACCTACTGCATAATGACAATTTTTTCATTATCTAATTAATTATAACCTTTTTAAATTCTTTAATAATAACTTCAAGTAAAATAAATTCGATTAAACTTCTATATCTGCTTTTAACAGTAACAATTAAATTGAAAATATTTATACTTGCTTACATTATATCACATACCTTTTTTTACAAGTATTGAATAGACATTTAAAAATTTTATTTTAATTAAATAACTTTTTGAGGAAAACTTAGAACGTCTCATTTATATTGCTTGTGAGATAAAAGATATATACAATTGTGTGAAAATTTGATAAAAGGGATGACTAAAATTACATACAAGCATACAAACAAAATTATGAAACGAAACACGACATAAATAAAAACTTTGCCGCGAATGTACTTACTTTGAAATTTCAGCTTTTATATTTCGGTTCATAACAGATCATTTATAAAAAGCTCTATGCACAGCCGCAACAATGCACAGCTTTAATATATCCCCGTTTGTAAACATGAATCATGGAATATTTGCAGTTGGTAAGATTTTGAAATAAAAGGGATGAGAGAATGAAAACATTTTAGAAGTATGCTAATTATGATTAACAGTAATTCTTTAATTTTTGGTTAATTATTGGTTTAACCACTTAACTTTTTCTCTTTTGAAACCTTAAGCATTTTTATCCTTACTTTTGTTTGACCATTAAGAAAATCACGTAACTTTTAATGTTCGTTTGAAAACCTTAACATTTTTCTAGTAATGATTTTTTATCCTTAATATTGTTTAACCATTTGATTTAACCACTTAGTTTTCGATAACCGTTTAATACAAACCTTCAGCCAACAATGATAAAGTTATTGACAACGTTTTTGTCACAACTCACCATTTCAAGTCATTTCAGGTCATTTCCCGAACTTTGGAAAAACACTATTCATCAAACACTATTCATCAAAACACTATTCATCAGTTTACTATTCATCATTTTTGGTGTCAGTTTGACATTCCGAGAAGCATTCAGAAATTTTACTATTCACGGAACACTATTCATTGCGGGAAAAGATTTCATCATTCACGTGCATTACACATTTCATCGTAAATTTAGTTTACGGGTATTCAAATTCGCGTAACCGGATTGGTTTAGGTGCGAATTCATTTCATTAGTGTTAAGTACACTGCATACGGACTGGAGATAGTCTGCATATCATCATAACTGCATTTTCATGTTATACCACTCTTAGGATTTTCAAATTTCTATATTCAGTATATTTAACGTTTTACGTATTACGATTTCTAAATAAACGTTAACACCCGACTAATATATATATGACGAATATATCTAAATATTCCCACAATGGTCCCGACATATTTTTATATCCATTTTAACATCATAAAAGTTATAACATTCAGTTACCCAGTATTTTGGAAATTTATTTTATTTATAACGTACTCGTATGAATATAACGACGGTTTTCGTTAAAACTAAACATTAATCACCCGATCACTCAGTAAATGTACCCAACATATTTTTAATATGTGTTTTATCATTATTATAACATTATTATAACTTTATTTCATCCCGGTTAACTTCGTGAACGTTTATTGCTATTAAACCCGGTACCCGATTTTAACGAATAACGCGTAATAACACTTAACGCTACACTATATTTTCTAAGTGATCAAAACCGTTTTGGCTACTCCTTTTCACACCCAAAACCGGCCCAAGACCACACCCTTTAACCATGTGCATTGATTCCTAAGTATTTTACTAATAAACCTTGAAATCATTTCATTAACCAAATTCCTAAATCATAACATACCTTTTTAGCTAAGATCAAAACTCATCTTTCTCTTCATCCTCTCTTCAACCCACGACCAAACCACCATAATTAGCTCAAGTGATCATTTTCCATAAAGTAAAACACAAAACTTGTTCATTTTACATGCCTAATCAAGAATCAAGCAACAAAAACACAAGAACATCAAGCATAATCATCCTATAATCATCTCATTTTGTCAAGTAAGTTTTCATCTTTATTTTTTTATGGATCATCCTATTTTTACATGTATTTCATAAGTATCATGCTAAAAACCATGTACAAGTAGCTATACCACACTTTATTTTGGCTAAAAAGAAACATACAAACCCTAACTTTTTAGTTATGAATCCCCTTGCTCTAATAACTTGGTTAGGAGTCCATGGCACCCTAAGAAGGTGTATGGTAGGATTAGATTAGCCATGTGGTGATTACAAGAGGTTTGGTGATGGTAGAAATTAGTTTTTAACCTTGGAAACTTGATTTGGAACCTATTTTAGACATGCTGTTCCGTTTTGTAAAAATCTGGAAAATCAGTAAACACCAAGGAAACTTTGGCAAAATTTTTAGAAAATACTTTCAAAAACGAATCCGTAGGCGAAAGAACGGATTAAAAAGAGTTTATAACGAAGAAGTTATGATTTTTGCAAGATTGTTGACGAAAAGTATTTTCTGGAAATTAGTTGGTGTTGGACGTTTTTCGTCGGTCAAAAAGAGGCTTTAGACGTAACCCGGAGGAGCCGAACTTTCCAAAATATATTACTAAATACTAAGACGTAACCGTGGACATAAAGAACAAGTAAAACGGACAAGTAACGACAAAGATATACACGTTTGAATATCGGCTAAAACCATTTTATATTTGACAGCTTTTTAATAAAAGTGACACAAAAACTACGAAATACTTTTATAAGCTAGACATAATATTAAGTACCAAGCTTTATAACTAATGTAGTATTAGTTATTACGAGTATATTTTCATCATTTCGAGGCGATATTACAAGGATTACAACCCGAGGATTTCAACACTAACATGGAAACATACGATATATATATATAAGTATATATATATTACAACTAGCTTATTATATTTTCTAATAGCAATATTTTTCCAAATTCTTGAAATATATACTTTTGATAACAACAAGTGTTTTTCAAAGAGTAGAGTGGTATAGAAACATGTGCATGGACATTCATAACATCATTTGTGGATCTAAAGGAGATCATTCATCATTCATATTAGGTTGCGGCTAGTGTGCGCGCCTTGTTTTTCAGCTCATTACATGTTCATGGTACCATCATATTGGGTTGCGACAGCAAATTGTTCATTGGTGTTCATTTCATTTCATCACAGTTTCATCAGTTAAGGTGAGTTTTCATGGCCCCGTTTTCAATTACTTATTTGATTTCAAATCCCACGGGGGAGAATACATTGCATCAATTACTTTCGTACATGCCCAAGTATTACAAATTCCTTACATTGCTTAAGTTGCCTTGCTACCACGACACGACAAGTCCCCTTTATTTCATGGACCGTTAATTACAGTACGAGCGAGAGTGAGTGAATAGATCTATTGAGGGTGACTCCTCCATTCGTGTTTGGGTTGCTCCAACGGAATTACGAATGCATTTCATTTCTAAATTACGAGTGTCTGGTAAACACTCACTTGGGGCAAGATTTAGTACGTCTAGCTTCGGGGTCATGAGCTTAAGAGACAATGTAGCATTTTTGACATTTATGTCGGTTTACTTTATACTTGTGGCTTATGTACCTACGATTTAACTTACAAACCTATGATTATTCACCAACATTCGTGTTGACCGTTTTCGCAATGTATTTTCAGGTAACTAAGAGCATAAACTTCATGGCATGCATGGAGTCATTTTAGTGAGGACCTAGGATGACGCGTCTCACTTTGACAATTTCATGCACTTATGTATAATTATCGTTTGACATGTCTAAACTTATTTCTGTAAGCCTTTCATGACTTTTGGGACCTATGTAATATACTCTGAATGTTTTAATAAGTCAAACGATGTGTTTTCAAAACGACACTTTAGGTCGTTCAAAATTTCCTTGTTATGGTGCTATGACAGTTACACCCTCAGGCATTCCATTCCGCTGCAAGTCAGGTAAATTGGGGGTGTGACAGATTGGTACCAGAGCTAAGGTTATAGAGAACTAGGATGTATCTTGGACCCTAGACTATAACCACATCATCATAGCATCTCATCATTTCATCATAAGTGCATAATCATGATTCATGTTGTTTCATGCATACCCTGTGCGAGTTATTTATACTCATATTCATATACATATATATTATTTCATTGACCTGGTTCACAAGTGACATGTCTTCAGATACCTACCCTGTCATTCTTTTATCGGATTCCGACATTGAAGATGCCTTGCCATCTTCCACTACCATTATACCACCAGTTGCACTTATACCACCATTAGCACCATTGATTTGTCATAGGAACAGGGTTTTCCTATCATTCAGCCTATACATAGAATGCCGTTTGGTAGAATATTCAGACTTAATCTTAATGGACTTATTAGGATGCTTATTGCAAGGGAGATAGTATTTTCTTCCCATCACTAGTAGAGCACTCACTACTTAGGTACTACCACTACCATCAACTACTTATTACACTATTAGTCGTCCTATATTGCGTACTTCAGTTTTACCTCCTAGATATTATGAGATAGCGCGAAAGAGGGTATTATTCCATTCACTATTATCACCATCATCACCTAACTCACCACTAGAATTTCATCGGCAGCAATTTTATCCTCACCATCTAGGGTACCATCATTGTCATTTTCCTTTACCATTCCCACTTGCCATGAACTAGATAACACCTAGTAGATAATACCAATACCACAGACTCAACAGGAACATCCGCAGATTCCTCAGGAATTGTTCAGAACCTATATTATCTAAGATTTGATCGATGCACAACTTCAGACACCACTTCACACCACTTCAGGACTGTCTCGACCTCATGATGCCACAACACCACTACTTCGAATTACAACTTTTTCGCTCATTCCATGTTATCAGACCCTCACCATAGTATAAGCTCGTTGAATTAAAAGATCAAGGTACAATGACTCAACAGAATTTATATCCTTTTCAGAGATTGATATAGCTTAGTAACATTGGAACAAGACCTCATAGTCATGAAAGGACATCGAGAAGTTTCGCCTGACCAAAAGACATTTAGCTTTCATTCATGGTAAATCAAACATCATACGATGGGGTACCTGCTTGATTCAGACCACCAGTACAACAATTTCCATGCTTTATACGTTTTAGTCATGCTTAGAAGGATTAAGCATTTGGACCTGCAAACTTTACCTAGAATAAATTCTCTAATACTTCAATCCATTGACACCAATTTCTTCCCTATATCCTTTAACACATAGACTATCGTCTTCACTTGACTATAGATGTCTTAACGACACGTTCATCCTTCACGCTTTCAATATCACTATCATATTCTCGACCACTTCATAATCATAAACCACTACCCTGTTATGAACTAGGATATTTACATTCTTTAAATAAGTGGATTAGTAGACTATTACCATTCGACAAGATTCACCCATGTATCCAATACACCATTCAAGCTATTTTACTATCATATGGGGAAACTGTTTTACAGAAAAATTTCTGAAGTAAGATATTTTATTACCATCCTATAAATTGATTATCTGTCATTACACTAAGTATTTACTATTATTACGCGAAGCAATTTTCATGTTACTTGAAAGAAAACATCAGGACACCATTTTTATAACAATGCGTTGAACACTATCTAAAACTTTTGATAAAAGTTATGATATTTTGACAAAAATCCAACATCGCATCATTAGTCCTCAATTATACATAGCCTGATCACCTATGTAAAATTCAGGAAGGATTATGCTATGAAGGAAATAATTACCTTTTCAAAGGTTTGTTAATAACAATCTTCATTCGAAAGCTTTGTAAACAAAGGAACTCTTCCATAAACATCCCTTTTTGCCGAACTATCCCTGGATACTTACCCCACCTGCCACTCACTCAGACATTAAGTTGGACTTTCCATTGACTTCCCTAGGAGAGACTTTCCAAATCAATTGCATGTAGGATTCCTCTATACAATAAAAGCAACGAAAGGACTACAGAACTACTAACCAGGACTAGAAGTATATCGTGAAAGAATTCGTAACTCAACAACAAATTTTAAGATACTGCGAGACCATCCGAATCATCATCTCTGACTTAGTTATCAAAGTCTATCATTTAAAGGTGCTAGCTAGACTGAGCTACAGGATTGAACTCAATATTAATGTCCACAGAACAATACTATAGAAATGAACCAAGCTTCTAATTGAGACTGTAGAGCATTTCATTTAAACGTGGCCTCATCCATACATAAACTTTCCTGCAGTAAGTTTTCACAAAGGACAATTGTTTGAAACAAGAATATCGATGCAGATTCCTCTAAGGCATTCATGAAACAATCAGAAATTTCCTACAAGTCAAGAATCAGTTACAAGTTCAATAAGTTGTAAACCATTAAAACTTCAAGTTGGTAAGCAGAGTTATGCAGAAAGTTCTGCCTAGGAAAGGCATGTTATCATTCAGAAAACTTGGAAAGTTACACCAATATACACTGGACCATTTATATTTTGACAGAGAAGGCATAGTGGCCGTTAGATTTGAACATTGCCAGAGAACAACAGGATTACACGAACATATTTCACATTTTCAGATCCCCAGAAATGACTTTCAGATGAGTCACTCATGATTTTATTGGAAGGGATCCAACCCAAATGACAATCTCAGACCTCGTAAGAGAACCAACAGAAACCATGGACCGTGTGGTCAAACAGTTGAATCAGAGTCAAATTCCTATCGTTAGAGTTCGCTGGAATTCTCGAATATCATCACCTTTTCACCAATACATTCTCAGAGACCAACATAAACTGAACTTCGGGACGAAGTTCCTTTTAGAGGGGAAGACTGTCACAACTCACCATTTCAAGTCATTTCAGGTCATTTCCCGAACTTTGGAAAAACACTATTCATCAAACACTATTCATCAAAACACTATTCATCAGTTTACTATTCATCATTTTTGGTGTCAGTTTGACATTCCGAGAAGCATTCAGAAATTTTACTATTCACGGAACACTATTCATTGCGGGAAAAGATTTCATCATTCACGTGCATTACACATTTCATCGTAAATTTAGTTTACGGGTATTCAAATTCGCGTAACCGGATTGGTTTAGGTGCGAATTCATTTCATTAGTGTTAAGTACACTGCATACGGACTGGAGATAGTCTGCATATCATCATAACTGCATTTTCATGTTATACCACTCTTAGGATTTTCAAATTTCTATATTCAGTATATTTAACGTTTTACGTATTACGATTTCTAAATAAACGTTAACACCCGACTAATATATATATGACGAATATATCTAAATATTCCCACAATGGTCCCGACATATTTTTATATCCATTTTAACATCATAAAAGTTATAACATTCAGTTACCCAGTATTTTGGAAATTTATTTTATTTATAACGTACTCGTATGAATATAACGACGGTTTTCGTTAAAACTAAACATTAATCACCCGATCACTCAGTAAATGTACCCAACATATTTTTAATATGTGTTTTATCATTATTATAACATTATTATAACTTTATTTCATCCCGGTTAACTTCGTGAACGTTTATTGCTATTAAACCCGGTACCCGATTTTAACGAATAACGCGTAATAACACTTAACGCTACACTATATTTTCTAAGTGATCAAAACCGTTTTGGCTACTCCTTTTCACACCCAAAACCGGCCCAAGACCACACCCTTTAACCATGTGCATTGATTCCTAAGTATTTTACTAATAAACCTTGAAATCATTTCATTAACCAAATTCCTAAATCATAACATACCTTTTTAGCTAAGATCAAAACTCATCTTTCTCTTCATCCTCTCTTCAACCCACGACCAAACCACCATAATTAGCTCAAGTGATCATTTTCCATAAAGTAAAACACAAAACTTGTTCATTTTACATGCCTAATCAAGAATCAAGCAACAAAAACACAAGAACATCAAGCATAATCATCCTATAATCATCTCATTTTGTCAAGTAAGTTTTCATCTTTATTTTTTCATGGATCATCCTATTTTTACATGTATTTCATAAGTATCATGCTAAAAACCATGTACAAGTAGCTATACCACACTTTATTTTGGCTAAAAAGAAACATACAAACCCTAACTTTTTAGTTATGAATCCCCTTGCTCTAATAACTTGGTTAGGAGTCCATGGCACCCTAAGAAGGTGTATGGTAGGATTAGATTAGCCATGTGGTGATTACAAGAGGTTTGGTGATGGTAGAAATTAGTTTTTAACCTTGGAAACTTGATTTGGAACCTATTTTAGACATGCTGTTCCGTTTTGTAAAAATCTGGAAAATCAGTAAACACCAAGGAAACTTTGGCAAAATTTTTAGAAAATACTTTCAAAAACGAATCCGTAGGCGAAAGAACGGATTAAAAAGAGTTTATAACGAAGAAGTTATGATTTTTGCAAGATTGTTGACGAAAAGTATTTTCTGGAAATTAGTTGGTGTTGGACGTTTTTCGTCGGTCAAAAAGAGGCTTTAGACGTAACCCGGAGGAGCCGAACTTTCCAAAATATATTACTACATACTAAGACGTAACCGTGGACATAAAGAACAAGTAAAACGGACAAGTAACGACAAAGATATACACGTTTGAATATCGGCTAAAACCATTTTATATTTGACAGCTTTTTAATAAAAGTGACACAAAAACTACGAAGTACTTTTATAAGCTAGACATAATATTAAGTACCAAGCTTTATAACTAATGTAGTATTAGTTATTACGAGTATATTTTCATCATTTCGAGGCGATATTACAAGGATTACAACCCGAGGATTTCAACACTAACATGGAAACATACGATATATATATATATAAGTATATATATATTACAACTAGCTTATTATATTTTCTAATAGCAATATTTTTCCAAATTCTTGAAATATATACTTTTGATAACAACAAGTGTTTTTCAAAGAGTAGAGTGGTATAGAAACATGTGCATGGACATTCATAACATCATTTGTGGATCTAAAGGAGATCATTCATCATTCATATTAGGTTGCGGCTAGTGTGCGCGCCTTGTTTTTCAGCTCATTACATGTTCATGGTACCATCATATTGGGTTGCGACAGCAAATTGTTCATTGGTGTTCATTTCATTTCATCACAGTTTCATCAGTTAAGGTGAGTTTTCATGGCCCCGTTTTCAATTACTTATTTGATTTCAAATCCCACGGGGGAGAATACATTGCATCAATTACTTTCGTACATGCCCAAGTATTACAAATTCCTTACATTGCTTAAGTTGCCTTGCTACCACGACACGACAAGTCCCCTTTATTTCATGGACCGTTAATTACAGTACGAGCGAGAGTGAGTGAATAGATCTATTGAGGGTGACTCCTCCATTCGTGTTTGGGTTGCTCCAACGGAATTACGAATGCATTTCATTTCTAAATTACGAGTGTCTGGTAAACACTCACTTGGGGCAAGATTTAGTACGTCTAGCTTCGGGGTCATGAGCTTAAGAGACAATGTAGCATTTTTGACATTTATGTCGGTTTACTTTATACTTGTGGCTTATGTACCTACGATTTAACTTACAAACCTATGATTATTCACCAACATTCGTGTTGACCGTTTTCGCAATGTATTTTCAGGTAACTAAGAGCATAAACTTCATGGCATGCATGGAGTCATTTTAGTGAGGACCTAGGATGACGCGTCTCACTTTGACAATTTCATGCACTTATGTATAATTATCGTTTGACATGTCTAAACTTATTTCTGTAAGCCTTTCATGACTTTTGGGACCTATGTAATATACTCTGAATGTTTTAATAAGTCAAACGATGTGTTTTCAAAACGACACTTTAGGTCGTTCAAAATTTCCTTGTTATGGTGCTATGACAGTTATACCCTCAGGCATTCCATTCCGCTGCAAGTCAGGTAAATTGGGGGTGTGACAGTTTTTTTTCATAACATTAAATGGCCTATTATTATTATTATTATTATTATTATTATTATTATTATTATTATTATTATTATTATTATTATTATTATTATTATTATTTTGTTATCAAAACAATTGATATGATTCTTCATATTTGCAATTTTTTTTCCAGTTATATGGATGTTGAATGTCAAGTATACATGTTACCCATTAAAAGGAATAAGAAGTCAGAATGGTCAAAACAAACGTATCACCCCTTGATTTAAACAAAAGAAAAATCGATAACCTAATAACTAAAATCCGCAAAATGTGATGTATCATGTGTTGGGACCCGTAATCAAAATATTAGGTCATTTAATGTTACAAACGTTGCTATGAAAAATTAAGGGTTGTTGTCTAACGGTTATTGAAATTTAAGTAGACTTTAATTAAAAAGGTCAAAGAACATTAAGAATAAAAATTTAAGTAGTCTTTCATTGATCAAAACTTTTAGGATTAAATAATAATTGATCAAACATGAAGTGTTAAATATTGATTATACCATATGTATTAGTTTTATCAAAAAGTGTGATTCAATATGTAAAGATTGGTTTTTTTTTGTCATCTCATAATGTTTCATTTAAAATTTGGTTGAAATTATTATAAATGAAAGAGCAAAAATATTATGGCAGAACCATTAATGAGGAAATATAAAGGTCTTACCGGCCTATTTTCACGTGCTAGTTCCAAAGCTTTCTCGAGTCTTGGGACAATGTCATCTATATTTGGGCGTCGTGATCTTTCTTCGTCCAGACACTCATACGCTATTTCCGCGAACATGTTGAATGAATGCAAGTCCATTTGTACCCATCGATCTTGATTAATAAAATTATCGAGTTTTTTCTCTCGATAATGCGTAATGAATTGTGGAGCCAAACGATCATTATATGTTGAATACGTGCCACATAGTAATTCAAGCAAAACTATCCCAAACGAGTACATATCCGACTTGTGGTTCACACTCTTAGTCTCACTATATGTTGGGTCGGTATACTCATGATAGTGATACCGAAGTATATTAGTATGAAATGAATGGTGCCTTTGAGATGTTTGAATCTTCATGGAATATTCAAAATTAGATAACTTGGGTTCCCAGTCTTGATTCAGTAGAATTGCTTCACTGCTGATGTTCCGGTGTATTAAGCTGAAATCGCGTGACTCGTCATAATGAATGTAACTCAACGCTTTCGCAATACCGACAGATATCTCCAATCTTAGCACCCATGTCAACATCGGGTCATCTACAAAAATTTTGAGACGGCTCGATCTGGTCGCCTGCTTGATAATGATGATTTTCTTATCATTCTCATCACAAAACCCAACAAATGAAACCACATTTTTATGCTTGAGACTAGAAAGCAATGAAACCCGCATCCAAAACTCTTGTTCGTTTATCCCAGTTGACATCCGTTCACATTCAAAATCAATCAAGTCATCAGACCACGAGAGTTGTCCCCGGTGTCTGTCAAAGTTGTTGGTGGCAGATAGTATCTTTTCAAGGGGGATTTTGAGGTGAGCGAGGTTGTGTTTAAGCGAAGAGATTATCTGTTTATCAAGTAAAAACGTGAATTAATACACAAGATAACACAATTAGAGAGTTTGATGAAGTGCCTACAACTTGTTTGATTAAATTTCTGAACCTTTTCAAACACATGTTGCGGTATATACTTGCTCTGTATGTTATATTGATCTTGAATTTTAGTCTAAATCTGTATATAATTTCTACTTTATAGCTATTATCATATTATGTTTGTGGATAAAAATTAAAATAAGATCCTTTTATAGTTCTTCATGGTGTCCTACAATAGCTTGGTTTCGAGATTACCTAAAGAGTTCAGGAAGTGATGTTTGTTAGTGATTTCATGTTGAGATATAGCCTTGGATAATGCAGTTAACATTTGCTCCTGTGGGGTTTTGTAAGCATTGGTGAGTGGAGTTCGTCCATTTTAGGCTATTACATGTTATTTGTCTACCTGATGCAGTTTTGAAGGGATATTACAGATTGGAATTGTCTTGTTTGGTTCCCTCATTACATTCAAAGACATGTTTTTGTCTTGTCGATGACAGTTAAGGGCAGGTTGACTTCATATAAAACACGTTCATAAAGTGGTATTCAGAAAGAAAAAAAACTATGGCATGTGCTTTGTGTCATTGTAAATTGTTTAATGTAGCAATATATTTGGTCATTTTAAGTTTGAAGTTGTTTCCAATAACATGTTTTTGTAGCTCTTACAGGATCCTTATTTGGCAATAGTGGAATTGGAGGATTTTTCAGAATGTTGAAAGGAATGGAAAGACAATGTTTGATGTTGTAATGGTTAGTTTAAAAGCCAAACTGTTGACTTGGAAAGTGAAGAACTCCTCTGTGCAGCTCATGGTTGATACTAGTGGAAATAAATACTAGTAGTAAGTGCTTTTCAAAAAAAAAATACTAGTGGTAAGTTGTTGATATTTTGTAATCCGAAGCGTTTTGATGAATTTTAAAAAATGGGGAAAGAGGGATAAAAGACCTGAGCATGTATGGTCTCTTTGGTCACATTAAGCATCCTTAACTTGAGTTTAATCATATGAAGTAAGGTGCAACAATAAAAGACATGATATCAAAGGGCAATTAATCAATTATGTATTATCAAATTTATGCGATTTAGCTAAAGTGCCAACTGATGGACTGAAGGTGTATGATCTCAAAAGAAATATATTGTAGAAAGATGGAAGAGAAAAATTGTCTTACCCCATTTTGATGTTTCAATTGGAGTTTCAACGCTTTTTCAAGTCTTGTGACAATCTCGTCTATACTTGGGCGTTGAGGTTGTTCTTCATTCAAGCATCCATACGCTGTCTCAGTGAAAATGTTGAATGATTGCGGATCCATCTGGTTCCACATATCCACATCAATTATTTCATTTAGTTTTTTCTCTTTGTAATGGAGAATGGCCAGCGGAGCCAAATACTCGTATTCTCGGCCGTTGTAGATTACTGCTTTCCTACCATACAGTAGTTCAAACAATACTATCCCAAACGAGTACATATCCGTCTTGTGGTTCACCAGTTTAGTCTTTTCATAAGTTGGGTCTGTATACCCACTCGTACCCCATACTTTATTAGTATGAAAAGAATGGTGCCTTTGAGATGTTTCACTTTTCACTGACTTTTCAAAGCTAGATAACTTGGGCTCGTAATTATCATCTAACAGAATTGTGTAACTGCTGATGCCCCGATGTATAATGCTAAAATCGCGTGGCTCATCAAAATGAATGTAGCTCAACGCATGCGCAAGACCGACCGATATCTTCAATCTTTGCACCCATGTCAACAACGTAGTATCACTTAGAAAGTTGCTGAGACCTCCCTTCGTCTCAATGGTTATAATGATCTTTTCACCGTTTTCATCACAAAAGCCAACTAATGAAACCAGATTTTGGTGCTTGAGTCTTGAAAGCATCGAAACCTCAGTCCAAAACATTTCATCTCTGTCCTTATCAAACCTCCGAGCATTGATTTTAATCAACTCACCGGACCACGAGAGCTGTCCACAGTATCTCATTTCATATCCACCTCTGAGCACAACATTTTTGTCATCGAAGTTGTTGGTGGCTGATAGTATACTATCAAGGGGGATTTTTAAGTGAGCAAGGTCGTGGATGCGCGAAGACATTATCTGTTTATCAATAAAAACCGTGAGTTACAGAAAGCTTTACCAAGAAAGGATATTAAATTAATACAGAAATATAATTAGAGAAGTTTTGGTGGCGGGTATTATGCATATATAGGAGGATTCCACCTTAATACTTGTATATTTTTACAGGTCCATTATTATTTTTACATAAAGATTGTTTTTTTAATATTCAACATCCACGACAACCATCGATTAATATTTATAGTTTAATACATTAAACGGTAAAAATCGCACTAATGTTTGGTATTGCAAAACTTATCATATTTCCAGGTTATGGCCAGCTGTTTAAAGCGCATTATAGTAAGGAGGACGCATTTTCAACTCTTTCCCCAGCCTAAGGTGCTGTTTGGTATCCTCCTTTTGATTGGATTTTGAGTTGAAAAGACGTTAATGCAACGTTTGGTATGTAAAAATGAGTCCACTGGTTTGGGCTCATTGCTAAAAATCTTTCATAAATGAATCCACTATAAGGACTAGGGTTTGTAAAGATTTCACTGACATTATTTGTCTTTTTCTAAATCAATGGGCCTGTATTTCATTTCATTCACTCATTTTAATTCATAACTTATTATATATCAATAAATTTGATTATATTATATTTATATATATTTAAAATAAAAATATTACGGAGTATATCATTTATATATTTTCTCTCTCATATTTTTTCTTAAAACTTACATAAAATTTAAATCTAAATCCAAATCCCTTAACAAACCAAACGGGCCCTAAGTTTTTATATGATAGAAAAATAAAGCTATTTTTCTTAGGCCCAAACTCAATCTGGCTATTTCAAGCCCAGAAAATCGTCATTTTTTTTATTCTGAATAAATGTTTTTATGTAGTAATTTTATTTCATATTGTTTTGCCAAAAGCACTATTTGCATGGAAAGTAAGAGTTTTCTGTTGTCTGATGTTTTATAAGAGTAAGAGGTCGTTTTTATCTTGCCATTTTGAAGTAAATTGATTACCTTATTTTTGATATATACTGATAGAAAAGTTATGCTTGTATACAAGATTATTACGTATGTTTGTTAAGGATAGAACACAGTTGAAACCACATTAACTATACACACTCTTAAACACCCCTAGCTCTATACATTTGTTTTAGACCCATCAAACAACCCATGCTCTTTAAACATCTTAACATGACTAATTAACTGACCATCGAAATTCTATAAAGGTTGCATTTCATTTATTATGTCGGTTTTCATGACTAAATGACCATCGAAATTCTACAAATGTATGTTGAAAAATTCAATTGGATCAATAGGACTATAGGAGTGCATCATAGTGACAAAATTGAGCCTTTCTATAGGTCACTTAAAGTCAAAATGGCTTCAACTTGGTCAAACTCATATAAATTCCATCCAACAAAATAAATATGTATAAAAACATATTTGTCAATTTTGAATAAAAATAACTTAAAAAATAAGGTAGTTAATATGACTTAATTTGTTAAATTTTAAATAAATTATATGTACTCAAGTACACTTATAAGTTTTTATGTTTTTAATGACTTTATAAAGTTAATAAATACCCCTAGATTTTCTATTTTATAAAAAAAAAATATAACATATTGTTGTTATTTGTAAATAGTATTATCAGTTTATATTAAATTAATGTATTTGCGCGGAATTAAAAATATCAAAGTGAAAACTCAAGTTATTGTGTTACTTAAATTAATACACGAGATTATATATATATATATATATATATATATATATATATATATATATATATATATATATATATATAGACACACACACACACAAATGACTCAGTGAGATCTAATAAGGATATTCAAAAAAGTACTATGTTTTTCTCCATCCGCATTTAATAACTACTCATATTATTCCTTTTTATAAATTTAAACCACAAGTACACAGGTTTAAAAATAATTCTCCATCCGTCCCAAATTGATAGTCCCTCCTTCAATTTTGGGTTGTTCTAAAATTATTGTGCCCTTCCAAATATAGTTGTGAATAATATAGCATGTTTACCATATTGCACCTAATAATACTAAAAATTACAAACATCATTCAAAGATTTAATTAATTACATAAGGGTAAAACTGTCATTTTGCAAAAAAAGTAAGAGAGAGAATGATGTAATGATTATGTTTTCAAAAGTACTATTTTCTTCACCATCCGCATTTAATAAAGACTCATATTATTTCTCTTTATAAGTTTAAACCATATGTACACGGGTTTAAAAATAATATCTACTAAAATTATTCTTAATAGAAATTTAAATAATAAAATAAAGACATGACCTAATGGGTTAATGTTATATGAAAATAGATAGACAAGATGTACATATAGAACAACACATATTTTTTCATGGGTCATTATGTGCTACTAAACACGCATAATAACTAATAGAAATTGATATCGATAGTTAAATTTAAACAACATGAAAATAAACATCATGCAAATTAAAAAAATGAAATCCTCCGTGCAAGAATAATCTAAATAAAATATTAATCGATATTAATAAATAACAAAAAAATTATGTAATAACTCAAAGTTGCACGGTTATTATAATTATTTGAATATGAAATAGGGATAAAACCTGAGAATCCTTAACTTAAGTTTTGATGCAGAGTTCATATGAAGTGAGGTGCAACAATAAAAGACGTAAAATATCAAAGGGCTATTAATCAATTAAGTATTATCAGATTTATGCAATTTAGTTAAAGTGCAAACTGATGGACTGAAGGCGTATGATCTCAAAAGAAATGTATAGTACTTGTTATGGTAGAAAGATGGAAGAGAAAAAATTGTCTTACCGCATTTTGATGTTTCAATTGGAGTTTCAACGCTTTTTCAAGTCTTGTGACAATCTCATCTATACTTGGGCGTTGAGGTTGTTCTTCATTCAAGCATCCATACGCTGTCTCAGTGAAAACATTGAATGATTGCGGATCCATTTGGTTCCACATATCCCAATCAATTATTTCATTTAGTTTTTTCTCTTTGTAATGGAGAATGGCCAGCGGAGCCAAATACTCGTGTTCTCGGCCGTTGTAGATTACTACTTCCCTACCAGACAGTAGTTCAAACAATACTATCCCAAACGAGTACATATCCGTCTTGTGGTTCACCAGTTTAGTCTTTTCATAAGTTGGGTCTGTATACCCACTCGTACCCCATACTTTATTAGTATGAAAAGAATGGTGCCTTTGAGATGCTTCACTTTTCACTGACTTTTCAAAGCTAGATAACTTGGGCTCGTAATTATCATCTAACAGAATTGTGTAACTGCTGATGCCCCGATGTATAATGCTAAAATCGCGTGGTTCATCAAAATGAATGTAGCTCAACGCATGCGCAAGACCGACCGATATCTTCAATCTTTGCACCCATGTCAACAACGTAGTATCACTTAGAAAGTTGCTGAGACCTCCCTTCGTCTCAATGGTTATAATGATCTTTTCACCGTTTTCATCACAAAAGCCAACTAATGAAACCAGATTTTGGTGCTTGAGTCTTGAAAGCATCGAAACCTCAGTCCAAAACATTTCATCTCTGTCCTTATCAAACCTCCGAGCATTGATTTTAATCAACTCACCGGACCACGAGAGCTGACCACAGTATCTCATTTCATATCCACCTCTGAGCACAACATTTTTGTCATCGAAGTTGTTGGTGGCTGATAGTATACTATCAAGGGGGATTTTTAAGTGAGCAAGGTCGTGGATGCGCGAAGACATTATCTGTTTATCAATAAAAACCGTGAGTTACAGAAAGCTGTGCCAAGAAAGGATATTAAAAATTAATACAGAAATATAATTAGAGAAGTTTTGGTTGCGGGTATTATGCATATATAGGAGGATTCCACCGATCATCCTCTTTTGTTGAATTAATCCTTGTATATTTTTACAGGTCCATTATTATTTTTACATAAAGACTGTTTTTTTAATAATCGATGGTTAAGGCCAGCTGTTTAAAGCGCATTTTCAACTCTTTCCCCAGCCTAAGTTTTTATATGATAGAAAAATAAAGGGATTTTTCTTAGGCCCAAACTCAATCTGGCAATTTCAAGCCCAGAAAATCAGCCCAAGTATGTCCTTATTTTTTTTTAATTCTGAATAAATGTTTTTATTTAGTAATTTTATTTCATATTGTTTAGCCAAAAAATTCGGTGTCCTAAAAATCATCTTAGTATATCAGAAGACGGGACTCACCTTTGCCAAAAGCAATATTGCATGGAAAGTAGAGTTTTCTGTTGTATGATGTTTTATAAGAGTAAGAGGTCGTTTTTATCTTGCCATTTTGAAGTAAATTTATTACCTTATTTTTAATATATACTGATAGAAAAGTTATGCTTGTATACAAGATTATTACGTATGTTTGTTAAGGATAGAAAACAGTTGAAACCACATTAACTATACACACTCTTAAACACCCCTAGCTCTATACATTTATTTTGGACCCATCGAACAAACCGTGTTCTTTAAACTTCTTAACATGACTAAATGACCATCAAATTCAATAAAGGTTACATTTCACTTATTATGTCGGGATTTTTAGATATAACAACAAAATATCACCTCTTATAGAATTAGAGATTTTCAAAAAGTGGCAAAAGTTATGTTGAAAAATTCAATTGCATCAACAGGAGTGTATCATAGCGCCTACGTGACAAAATTGAACATTTTTATTGATCAGTTAAAGTCAAAATGGCTTCAACTTGGTCAAACTCATATAAATTCCATCAAACAAAATAAATATGTATAAAAACATATGTGTCGATTTTGTACGAAATTTAATAAATACCCCTAGATTTTCTATTTATAAAAAATATATATATAACTTATTGTTGTTATTTATAAATAGAATTATCAGTTTATATTAAATTATTTGCACAGAATTATAAATATCAAAGTGAAAAATCAAGTTATTGTGATATTTAAATGAAAATACGATATATATATATATATATATATATATATATATATATATATATATATATATATATATATATAGGGGCTTTATATTCAGAACCCTGTTAAGTGTAGGAACTGCGAGAACTCCAATTTTGCATTATAAAACATGCATGTTCATATAAAATATATATGTTTTCTTACATACACCTTAATACAAATACCTGCATAACATACATGTTCATATAAAACTATTTTGCATTGATATTTTTCGTCCTTATATTTTACTTTCAGTTATAGAAACAGTCAATCAGTCAAACCTAAAAATTGTTTGTGTAATGAAAAGTTACATAAATAGTCTTTATCAGTCATCTCACTTTACGAAAATCGTCCCTAAGTAAAAAGTTACATGAAATGGTATTCGGAAAAATCTATGGCATGTGCTTTGTGTCATTGTAAATTGTTTAATTTGGCAATATATTTAGTCATCTTAAGTTTGAAGTTGTTTCCAGTGACATGTTTTGGTAGCTCTTGCAGGATCCTATTTTGGCAATAGTGGAATTGGAGGATTTTTCGGAATGTTGAAAGGAATGTGGAGACAATGTTTGATGTTGTAATGGTTAGTTTAAAAGCCAAACTGTTGACTTTGAAAGTGAAGAACTCCTCTGTGTTAAAAGTTTCAAAAATATGGAATATGCAGCTCATGGTTGATACTAGTGGAAATAAATACTAGTAAGTTGTTGACATTTGGTAATCTAAAGTGTTTTGAGTTTAAAAAATTGGGAAAAGAGGGATAAAAGACCTGAGCATGTATAGTCTCTTGAGAATCCTTAACTGAAGTTTTGACGCAGAGTTCATGTGAAATGAGTTCATGTGAAATGAGATGCAACAATAAAAGACATTATATTAAAAGGCTATTAATCAATTATGTATTATCAGATTTATGCGATTTAGCTAAAGTGTAAACTGATGGACTGAAGGCGTATGATCTCAAAAGAAATATATAGAACTTGTTATGGTAGAAAGATGGAAGAGAAAAACCTGTCTTACCGCATTTTGATGTTCTATTTGAAGTTCCAATGCATTTTCAAGTCTTGTGACAATCTCATCTATACTTGGGCGTTGCAATCGTTCTTCATTCAAGCATCCATACGCTGTCTCAGTGAAAACGTTGAATGATTGCGGATCCATATGTTTCCACATATCCCAATCAATTATTTCATTTAGTGTTTTCTCTTTGTAATGGAGAATGGCCAGCGGAGCCAAATACTGGTTATCTTGGTCGTTGTAGATTACTGCTTCCCTACCACAGAGTAGTTCAAACAAAACTATCCCAATCGAGTACATATCCGTCTTGTGGTTCACCAGTTTAGTCTTTTCATCAGTTGGGTCTGTATACCCAGTCGTACTCCATACTTTGTTAGTATGAAAAGAATGGTGCCTTTGAGAGGCTTCACTTTTCACTGACTTTTCAAAGCTAGATAACTTGGGCTCGTAATTTTCATCTAACAGAATTGTGTAACTGTTGATGCCTCGATGTATAACGCTAAAATCGCGTGTCTCATCAAAATGAATGTAGCTCAACGCACGCGCAAGACCGACCGATATCTTCAATCTTTGCACCCATGTCAACAACGTAGTATCCCTTAGATAGTTGCTGAGACTTCCCTTCGTCTCAAGCCTGGTTATGATGATCTTTTCTCCATTTTCATCACAAAAGCCAACTAATGAAACCAAATTTTGGTGCTTAAGACTTGAAAGCATCGAAACCTCAGTCCAAAACATTTCATCTCTATCCTTATTAAACCTCCGAGCATAGATAATAATCAACTCACCGGACCACGAGAGGTGTCCATAGTATCCCGTTTCATATCCACCTCTGAGCCCAACATTTTTGTCATCGAAGTTGTTGGTGGCTGATAGTATACTATCTAGGGGGATTTTTAAGTGACCAAGGTCGTGGATGCACGAAGACATTATCTGTTTATCAATAAAAACCGTGAGTTACAGGAAGCTGTGGCAACTGGCAAGAAAGGATATTAAATTAATACAGAAATATAATTAGACATTATCTTTTTTTGAATTAATCCTTGTATATTTTTACAGATCCATTATTATTTTTACAAAAAGATTGTTTTTTTAATATTCGACATCCACGACAACCATCGATTAATATTCATATAGTTAACACATTAAATGGTAAAAATCGCACTACTGTTTGGTTGTGCAATACTTATAAAGTTTCCAGGTAAGGAGGCCGGACGCATTTCAACTCTTTCCCCAGCCAAAGTTTTTATATGAGAGAAAAATATAGGGATTTGTTGAGTTTTGTATTTCTTAGGCCCAAACTCAATCTGGCTATTTCAAGCATAGAAAATCAGCCCCCAAGTATGTCCTTATTTTTTTTTTTTTTTATTATTCTGAATAAATGTTTTTATGTAGTAATTTTATTTCATATTGTTTTGCCAAAAAATCCGGTGTCCTAAAATCATCTGAATATATCAGAAGATGGGACTCACCTTTGCCAAAAGCAATATTTGCATGGAAAGTAAGAGTTTTCTTTTGGGTGATGTTTTAAAAGTGTAAGAGGTCGTATTTATCGTGCCATTTTGAAGTAAATTGGTTACCTTATTTTTGATATATACTGATAATATAGAAAATTTATGCTTGTATACAAGATTAACTGTACACACTCTTAAATACCCCTAGCTCTATACATTTGTTTTGGACCTATCAAACAACCCATGCTCTTTAAACTTCTTAACATGACTAAATGACCATCGAAATTCTATAAAGGTTGCATTTCACTTTTTATGTCGGGATTTTTAGATATAACAATAAAATATCACCTCTTATATAATTAGAGATTTTCAAAAAAAGTGGCAAAAGTATGTTGAAAAATTCAATTGGATCAATATGAGTGTATCATACCGCCTTCATTACAAAATTGAACATTTCTATTGTTCACTTAAAGTCAAATGGCTTCAACGTGGTCAAACTTATATAAATTGCACCAAACAAAATAAATGTGTAAAAAAACATATATGTCGATTTTGTAAAAAAATAACTTTAAAATTAAGGTAGTTAATATAACTTAAGTTGTTAAATTTTAAATAAATTATATGAACTCAAGTGTACTTATAAGTTTTCATGTTTTTAATAACTTTATAAAGTTAATAAATACCCATAGATTTTGTACCTTATAAAAAAAATATAACATATTTTTGTTATTTATTTGGGTTTTGCTAACAAGTGCTCACTGGGCACAAGTTAAATGGTAGTTAATAAGCACAAACTTTCTGATTTATTCAAAAAAATGCATTAAATACATATTAAATAAACTTATAAATTACTATATTTGACCATAATTTCCACATAAATGAATTAAAATATTCCTTTTATTAACACGTTAATTTGTGCCCAGAGGGCACATGTTGGCAAAACCCTATTTTATTTAAACGGGATTATAAATAACAAAGCGAAAACTCATGTTATTGTGATATTTAAATAATTACACAAGATTATATATATTAAAATGACTCATTTTATTCCTCTTTGTGAGATTTAGTAAGGATATCCGGAAAAGTACTATTTTTTTCACCATCTACATTCAATAACGACTTATATTATCCCTTTTTAAAAGTTTAACCCGCGTGTACACATGTTTAAAAATTAAATTCTACTAAAACTATTATTAACATAAATATAAATATTAAAAATGAAGACATGACCTAACGGGTTACTGTGAGATGAAAATAGATAGACAAGATGTATATATAGCAACATCACATATTTTTTCATGGGTCATTGTGTGCCACTAAAAACATATAATAACTAGATCATGATATCAATAGTTAAATTTAAAAACATCAACCTAAACACCATGCAAGTTAAAAAAAATGAAATCCTTCGGGCAACCAAAATCTATTCAAAATATTAATTGATACTAATAAATACCAAAAAGTTTGTGTAAGAACTCAAAGGTGCACGGGTATTATAATTATACAAATACGAAATATTTAACATTTAATATAATTTTATACAAAAATCTTTTTTTTTGGGTAAAAATCTTTATACAAAATTCTTTTTATACAAAAATCTTATGCATTACAAAACCATGGATTTATCACCAAAGTGTAACCTTGGGGATGTATCCTTGGAGAGGTCTCAGGTTCGAGTCTCACCATGGACCTTCAGGGTCACCAAAAAATAAAAGCAGAAGTGGGGTTTATCCCCTAAGGAGAAATGTTCGATGCTTGCATACTGCCCAATTGGATGTCACTGTGGGCTCGAATCACTAACTACTAACTCGCCGTTCAAAAAAAAAATTGTCACAATATTTAACGTCAAAATAAAGTTATTGAAATATTATTACCCATTATACTATCTATCCAAACCTTATCGAGCAATGGTTCTAAAAATAGTTTTAAATGTAAACAAAAGGGGCAGTCCAAAAAAAATAGTCTTTAAAAAAAATAGTTTTAAATATGTATCCAAACCTGCGCCGACTCCGGACTATCCAAAAAGGGTAGTCGCCGTGGGATTAGTCGGCTCGCAATGTCGAGTCGGAAACCCATGTTTAACAAAAAAACAAAAAAAAAAAAAAAAAAAAAAAAAAAAAAAAAAAAAAAGGCAGGGTTGTTAACTGTCGATGCACTAAAAAAAGGCAAAAGGGGAAAGGTTAGACTCATCCATACGGTTAATCTATGATTATGGAAACAGTTCATAAGTTATCAAAAATCGTCCTCATATTTTACTTTCAGTTATAGAAACAGACAATCAGTCAAACCTAAAAATTGTTTGTGTAATGAAAAGTTACATAAATAGTCTTTATATCAGTTATCTAAGTTTACGAAAATCATCCCTAAGTAAAAAGTTACATAAAATGGTATTCAGAAAAAACTATGGCATTCCCTAAAACAAACCTCATATGAACATGCAAGACTTTGTACCAACCTTTCAAGGAAGAGACTCTCGGCCTTTTGAGAATATAGGGATGCTAAAAAAACTTTCTCATATTATAATCTCTCTCTAACCTCCTAACAAACATCCCGCCATAACATTCATTACCAAAAACCACTGTTTCATCAAATTACCCACTCTAATCATAATCTTTTTCAATTCCGAATATATCAATCAACTCGTCTCATCATTGCGCATGCAATGGTATGATTTGATTTGATTTGATTTGATTTTCATCCAGTTTAGAGAAATCCCCTAATTCGTGTGAATTAGGGTTTTTGATTTCTTGATTTGTTTTTGAATCTTTTCGGTATCTTTATTCATTTCTCTTAGAAAAACCAAAAAATATTAGGGTAATCTGTTCTGAATTGAAGATTAGTATTAGTTTACAAGTATGTCGAATAATAAAAGATCATCAATGCGTAATATCAAGCCTCCTGCTAGGTATGGGGATTCAATTCTTAGTCAAAACAAGAGAAATGGAAGTAAGAACAATGAAAAAAGGAACAGTCAAGAGCAACATAAAGGTGTAAATGGAAATGTTAAGGATGATGGAAAGGTTAGTGAAGAGATTAGGAATAAGGGGAAGGAATGTATTTTTGATGGGGATTTGAATGGAGATAGTTTTCCTGTTCTACAAAGTCAGGTAAACAAATCAAAACCTACTAATGTTACTCCTAATTGTGATGTTACTGAGAATAGTGATGTAGTGAATGATGTGGTAGTTGGTGATATTGTGAATGAAACTACCATGAATAATAATACTGTTAGTGTAAATCTTGATAATGAAAGTGCTAGTAATAGTAAGAATGTTCATAGTAATGAGGTGAGTTGTGATGGGATTGATTGTGGTAATGTTGCTAGTACTTGTGTTGAAAATGCAAAAGTTGCTGTGAATGATTCTAATAAGAAAAATAGCAGTCTGGTTGACATAGTTAAAAAAGCCACATTAGATAATAAGCTGTTAGTGATTCCTACTGAGATTGCTGAGGATGGTCATGAAGTTGCAGTATTGATGAAGAAACAGTTGAGTTAGGAAGTGTTAAGTGGAATAGGACTGTGTGTGGGCAATTTCTAGGGTGTAGCATGAGTTTAAATGAAGCAAGGTACCATTTAAGGAGAATGTGGTACAAATATGGTCTAGAAGAGGTTACTGTGAATGACAGAGGTGTATTCTTTTTCAAGTTTAGTGATGAACATGGCATACTAAATGTTATTAGTAATGGACCATGGATGTACAAAGGTGGAGTATTGATGTATGTTAGGTAGATCTGAACCTAAGAAGTTGCCAGTTTGGGTGAAACTACTTAATATCCCATTGGAATCATGGAGTGTTAAAGGGATAAGTACTCTAGCTAGTTGTCTAGGCAAGCCGCTTATTATGGATGATGTTACTACTCAGACGTGTTTAACAGGGGTGGGTAGATTAGGATATGCTAGAGTATTAGTTGAACTTGATGCTAGTAAGGAACTTAAGAATGTGGTTGAGATTGTTTATCAGAAAAAAGATGCAGGAATAGTGATGAAAAAGCATGTGGAAGTTGAATATGCTTGGAAGCCGTATAGGTGTGAACATTGTTGTGTGTTTGGACATGACAAAGAAAATTGCAGGCTGGTTATTAGGGATGATAAGGAGAAACAGAATGAACAAGAGAAAAATGATATGGTTTCAATGAGGTTAAAAATAAGAAAGTAAGAAAAGTTGGTAATGATAGTAGAAAGAACAGCTATGTGCAGAACAAGTATGCAAATGCTAGCAATAAGTTTTTTGGTAATACTTCAAAAGGAAATGCTAGCAGGCAAGCTAATAACAAGTTTGAGTATAAGAGAATTAATGAAAAAAGGAACCATGAGGATAAGACAAATGATAAAGGAAAAGAGAAGGTAGTTGATGTAGGCAATGAATCCATTAGTAAGTTGGATAATAGTGTAAAAACAAACAATAAGGTGCTAGTGGCCGAGTGGCAATTTTTTTTTATCAAGGTTGCTTAAAGCTTTTCACCGAAGTTCAAATCAAGACACCTGTGTTTTTCTGTGCCTTAAGCGAGTTGCTAAGCCGTTGTTTTTATATAATTAATTGTTAGTCTATATTATATACTTCTATATTATTTATAAAACAAAAATATTAAAGTGAAAAGTCAAGAAAGTAAAATGTGAAAAAAAAAATTAAAAAGGAAAACTTGTAACAATTAATTATGAACAATTTCAATTATTAATACACATGTTTTAAAAGAAAACTATTAATACACATCGAAAACCGAGTTGACCCGGGACCTGGTTTTATTTTACCCGTTTTTTGGTCCAACCCGTTAGGTTGACCCGGTTTATATTGACCGGAACGGTTCAACCGGTCTAACCACCCGGGCGAACCGGGTTTAAAAACATTATTTTTAATTCTTAAATCCTCAAACTTTTATTATTTTTCGTTTAAAACCAATAATATTTTTTTATCACTAAAACTATCTGCCGCTATAAAATCTTGTTGTTATGCACGGATACTCGTCTATTTTAAATAAATTAAAAGCTTGGCGGATCGAATAACGTTCATAACCCACAAAAATATGTAAAACCGTTTTTATCACATACTTCATGGTCAAAAAAGGAAGACATGATATTAAGTGGCTATTAATTATCTATAATCAGGTTTCTGGGGTCTAGCTAATGTGCAAACTGAGATAGTTAAGTTAATGAAGGTGTATTATAAATTAAAGAAGAGGTCTTACAGGCATGTTTTCGCGTGCGAGTTCCAACGCCTTCTCAAGTCTCGTGACAATCTCATCTATATCTGGACGTTTCGATCGTTCTTCATTCAAGCAGTCATATGCTATTTCTGCTAAAATGTTAAATGATTGAGAGTCCATTTGATTCCAAAGACTCCACTCAATTATTTCATTGAGTTTCTTCTCCCGATAATGGGTAACGGCCAAGGAAGCCAAGTACTTATAATCTTGGTCGTCGTCGATTATTGCTTTCCTACCACATAGTAGTTCAAACATTACTATCCCAAAGGAATACATATCTGACTTGTGGCTCACAGTTTTTGTCTCTGTATATGTCGGGTCTGTATACCCCTCCTTATCCCAAACTTTATCAACATCGAATGAATGACACCTCTGAGATGCTTCGGTCTTCATGGAAAGTCTAAATTCAGATAACCTGGGTTCAAAGTTATCACTTAATAGAATTGTCTCACTGTCGATGCTCCGGTGTATCACGCTAAAATCACGCTGCTCGTCATAATGAATGTAACTCAATGCATGCGAAAGACCGACACATATCTCCAATCTTCGCACCCATGACAACGTCGTCGTGTCACTTAAATAGTTGTTGAGACTTCCCTCCATCTCAAGCCTGATAATGATGATCTTCTCATCATTGTCATCACAAAACCCAACAAGAGAAACCAGATTTTTATGCTTGAGAGTAGAAAGCATGAAAATCTCCATCCTAAACTGTTGTTCTTTTTCATCATCCCATTCTTCATTTGACCATCTCTGAACATCGATATTAATCAACTCACCGGACAACAAGAGCTGTCCACCATAATGATTTCCAAATCTACCTCTGCCGGCGAAATTTGCGCCAGCGAAGTTGGTTGTGGCGAATAGTATATGTGGAAGGGGAATTTTTAAGTGAGCAAGGTGATGGTAATTGGGTGAAGACATTATGTTTCTGTTTATCAAGTTGTAATTGTGTGAGCTAAAAAGGGTGTTTTGGGTTACGGAAGGATGTGAATTGAAGGAAAATATTGAATGAATACCAGCAGATACATGTGTGTATTATAAAGGCAACCTCCACCGACCATCTTCTTTTTTAAATCCTTTTTAGTAGATGTAGATCTACAAATTTTTATATTTTGTTAAAAAATTAATATTTTTTAAATCCTTTTTAGTAGATGTAGATCTACAAATTAATATTTTTAGTAGATTTTATTGATTAAAACTAAAATATTGAATGGCTTATTTTATTGACGTAATCAAGTTGTGCTTCTAATTAGTATTTTGTATTTGAGTTTTTCTTTTTTCTCATACCTACCACACTTTAACATTGCTCGTTGAATGGTCCCAAAGGCCAAATTCAAGCAGGTTAATATATGTTTTATTTATTGAAGCGGCAAATGTATGACGTTTTTTTTAATATCATAACACAAAGTCTTTGCACCTGGAAGATCATGAAAATGACATATCGTATGACATTTCTTATAGACAAAGACCTTCGATACAATTTTGTGAAAACATAGACTTCAACCATAACATTATGATTTTCTTTGTGCGTATGATAAAAGTGCAATTTGGTGATTGTTTTTTTCAATTCTACAAAACTGCTTGGTAACTTGGTATACTATGGGAATAGTTCAAAAGTATTCATTTGACTTCGTATATAAAGTGGTTTGCTTATGTGATAGAGTCGCAAGAAATGAACATGCAAGTGAAAAAATTTGGTACATGGTTGTTAGTAACCTGGTACTCACAAATGTTACAATACCTGTTGGGCCATTAATAGTTATAGACATAGTGTTGTTATCTTATTCTCAAAATTATTGTTGAAATTTTCATTTTGAGATGTCCTAAAAATAATTGTCCATGCTACTACAAAAAAAAGCTAGGCACATATATAAGGGTGATCTTTATGACCAGGCACATATATAAATCGGTTTAGAGCCGATCTTTTTAAGTTTTCATAAAGATCGGTTAATAATGAATAACTGATTTATTTAATGTTGGTTTTTGTTTTTGGCTCACGTGTACTTAGATCGGGTTGAAACCGATCTAGTTAATAGGTATGATTTTAAAAAAATAATATAAAAAATTTGGTTTTCCCATAATTTAACCAGATACAAAGGTGCAGGTTTTTCCCAGAATTTAACCAGATACAAAAGTGCAGGTTTTTTCCAGAATTGCAATTTATTAGTACAAATAACTTAGATAAAGATCAACATTTAAGTTACAAAACAACTAACTCACAAAAACGACAATTGCAACATAATACAACACCCTCAAAATAAGAGTTCACATATCCTACTAACTACTATCCAAAAGTCCAAGCTCCTCCGTTGCAAATATACAGATAGAATATTATTGTGACTAAAGAGTTCACTCCTACCTCAAAATAAGAAAAGCAATCAAGGATGCCAAAAGAGTAACGCTTGATGACCTTTGGAATTTTCATACGGGGTTGTCGTTGTTGCAGTCGTTACCCGCTGTCAACACAAGAACAAATAAACTTAATACTATATTCTCATGAATTTAAGCTATTCATAGTTTCATATGTACAAGGAAGACTCGAACACGTAGTATACGAAGAAAACCTGAGAAAAGCTGGTTATGGTAGGACATTTACCATAATTACTATTAGTGATTTTAGACGCAATAAGCTATTGACACGATAAATATAACCCACTGTGTAAAGATGCATATGTATGATATGATAACATATGAGAATAGTTGCAAACCGTCAATCCTAACTCACTTTTTGAATATTTAGTCTCATATGTGAATGCGTATTATGAGTCGAGTATTATTGAAGAAAAATCGGCAACGTTTCCCCTTAACTCCTCAAGTATGCGCATAAAACACAAACTCATAGGAGTAAGGAAAAATGATGTTGATTTTCTCAAATAATACTCGATCTCATAATATGTAATCACATCATAAATGAGATAAAATATTCTAAAAGCAGTCCCAAATGGGGACAATCCGAAACTAACCTCTATTAGGTTAATTTCGAACGGGTATTCAACTAAAGGGTTATGATTTTAACTTATTTTATACTAAATGCTTGAATGTTACCGTAAAATATGCTATTAATATGTGGTTAGCTTAAAAGTATAGTTAGGTAACTTACATCAACGGGTCAATAGTAGCTAGGTATCAACGGGACACATAGAAAATTCTTCAAACGAGCTTACATATGAGCACACCATCAAAATCAACAAACAAAGCTTCAAATAAACACAAATTTACTCATAGATGAATTTCGTGTTCAATTTCGTGTTATGAAATCTAATGGATAAATAGTAAGCATAGTTAAAACATTATATACCTTCGCAATTCAGACAATATAGATACTTTAATTTGAGATTTTTTTGGAACATTTATTGTGATCTTTTGGAGCATTTTTTTTTTTTTTTTTTTTTTTTTTTTTTGTTATTATGATGTATTAATGAGAAAAATCGGACTTTGTGTGTAATAGATAGATCGGTTATTAAACAAAAAACCGATCTATTTATTAAAAGAGAGTTTTGTGCGTGAATAACATATTTGATTGGTTGATCAAGAGTGAAGTGGCTCCACTTATCTTAAAATGTGTATTTATTGTCAAGTGACAATAATTTTAAGACAGATGTACTATAATGTTACTTGCTAGCCAACTTTTTTGCAACAATCTTGATTATTTGATATAGGGTAAAATGGATGGGTTAAGTTAAGGAGAGTGGATGAAGCGAAAGTAATGAAACACACAAGTAAAGTAAAGCACCATCCTTTTAAGAGTAATTATAAAAACGTTTGCATGTAATTTACTACTAGCAGGGTACCCGCGCGTTGCAGCGGCGGGTACCCTGAAATAAATTTTTTCGATGAATAATGTATTTTAGTTTATTATGTTCTTTTTACAATAAATTTACGGATATCAAAAATTTCGTACAGCCCGTGCCCGTTCGGGCTCGAACCCGTTGGCCCGTGCCTGTTCGGGCTCGAGCCCGTTTGGTCCGCGCCGTTCGGGCTCAAGCCCATTTGGCCCGTTGCCCGTTCGGGTTTGAATATTTATATAATGTGCTTTATTATTTGTAGTAGTGAGATTTAATGCAAGAATTGTGTTTAATTTGGTTGTACAATATGCTTAATAATTTGTATTTCTTATGTAAATGGAGTTTTAATAACTGTATTAATTGTATTTATTGACTACATTAAATATTATTAATGTGGTGTTTTGTTGTATACTATGCTTCTTGTCTTGTACGTCTGAAAATTATGTGTATTAAAGTGTTGTACACTATGTTTCTTTTCTTGTAAGTAGTAGTCATTAATAACATTGACCACTTTAATAGCATTAATGTTGTAAGTCTGAAAATTACATCATGCTTATTTTGTTGTACACTATGCTTATTTTGTTGTAAATCTGAAAATTGGTTGCAGCTATTGTACATTGAGTTTAAATGGTTGTACTTTTTGGTGAAGGGGTGTTTTTAATAGCATTCATGTTGTTTGATAGAATTTTGGTCTTAAAATGACACCATGCTTTATTTTGTTGTACAATATGCTTACTTTGTTATAATTCTGAAAATTGGGTGCATTAAAGTGTTGTAAACCATGCTTAATTTCTTGTAAGTCTTAAAATTTTGGAGAGAGAGTTATTCATGCTTTATATATAGTATAGACTAGTAGTTTTTAATATTATGCATACACAAGCTTTGTTCAATAAAATCTTTTAATAAAATAATATAAAATCTTTTATATTTACAAAGTTAAAATAATTAAAAATATATATATATTTTTCATAAAGCATATATCAGAAAGAAAAATTATTTAAATAAATCATGGGGAGATTGCGATAACTGAAAATTTTAAACAATGTGAATGAGCTGGTGATGGTTATATAATTAACTACAACATGATAATATATGGTAATTATAGTCAACGATAACAAATTATTATAATAGGACCATAAAAGAAGACAATTGCGTGTTAACTTATTCAATATAGATTAATCTTTGTCACAATATACTAAAATCAAACACCGATTTGTTTTAATACTTGAGTGAGTATATAATCAAGAAGTTATTCAAATTACATTGTATTTTAGTTTCTTTTATCAAATTTAACTTTAATTTGCAGGATGAATGGTCCCAAAATTAAGCCAAATTCAAGCTAAAATGAAATTTTATTTATTGAAGCGACAAGTTTATGACTTTTATAATATCATAACAGTAGAATTCTTTACAGTGTTCTTCATTTTACGTGTGTTATTTGTACATATTAATACTAGTTATAATACCCGTGCACGCACGGGGTTTTGACATAAATTTTAATTATAATGTTTTTTTTCTTTGAGTAATTGTTAATTTAAGGTAAATGTGCTAAAAACCGAACCTTTATACTACCTCCGTCTCAAAATAAGTGTCCAGTTTAAATTTTCAGAATTAATTTGATTCAACTTTAACCTTAACTATTTTCGTTGATGTTATATATCCAAATCAAATTCAAATTCAAAAGAATAGTATTACAATGGGTTGTTTAATGATTCAGATTATATTAGAAGGTACATAAGTTACTTTACAACGCATAATCTTTTTTCAAGTGTGATATATAAGCATCCCCCATATCATATGAAGAAAGGAAGTGGTTGGCAGCACTCTCAATTTTTATTGAGACACTCCACATTATACAATAAACAGTTGTACCTTTAGTATAAACTGCTTTAACTGCTTGTACCGTGACTGTACCGATAAAAAAACGAAAGTGTGCCAATCACTTCCGTATAAAGAACAACACTCCATTATGCTCCAATCAAATAGTTGTTTATAAGGATATACACAATTTATCCGTAGAGTAAATATTTGATGTGAAGTCTCTTTGCAGCTCAGATAGTCACCATATAATGAGTTTTTAATTGCAAATATACTCATTGTGTTACACCTAATTTGTATTTTAAACAAAATATATCTCACGCATGCCATTGAATCTTTGTGTCAAATCTTATAGAGTTTGCATCCAAGACCTACGAAATTATGAAAACATGTCGAAACTCACTTGACAACATTAGTGACCCCTAATAATAGTTAACTTAAAGTACACAAAAACACTAAAAACTTATTTATACAAACTCCATTTACAACTATTAATAGAGGGAGATTCTTACTTGAGATCATCATAACACATACAGAAAAGCATACCAATCACCACTTTATTATGCCCGAACGCTATAAGAATCAAAACTTCAACATAATCTACCATTAAGTTGAACAAATTTCACAACTTTATCAACTAAACAATACAAAAGACCCACAAAAGCAAAACTTCAACAAAACACAAAGTCAAATTTTACAAACTTTATCAGCTAAACCCAACATCAAAAGATCATTAAAAAAAATAAAAATAAAATAAAATAAAAAAACTGAACTTAAACCTAATCTCAGTCATTAATACATTTTTAAGCTTAAACATCGACAACTGTATACGTTTTTGTACGGTTTTATACATTTTAATATTCGTTTTTGATTCTCCAATCGGTTTGATTTTGGGAAGGTATGGTTTGATTCGGGTTATAGAAGATGGATGCGATTGTTATGTCTGGTGATATTGGATATTCATGAATTAAAACATAAACATTTGTTCATCACTGCAAATCTGCAATACATCATGAATATCCAATCTCATGAATTGAAAGAACGAATGTTTAGGCTTTGTTATGTGGGGTAGAAGAGAAGAGAGGAATGGAAAAACTGATTCTTATGTGGGTTAAAATTTGTGGACTCTATTTTTCAAAAATGTTTTCAGGATATCCGTATACAAACTTTAAATAATAATTACATGAGTTGTTGATATTTATATTACCGTTAATAATAATTTAGTCGTATTTAATATTCAAATCCGTGTACGCATAGATTAAATTTTTAAATAGGATAACATGAGTCCTTATTTAATGTACATAGTAAAAAATATTTTAATGGATAAAAGTTTAAAACAAATATTTGTTTTTAAAATATTTAACGTATATTAAACCTAATTCGTATATTTGTAGAATTTTGTAAGTTTAATGGATGAAAGTCTTAAGCCAGTACTAATCTCATGTAATTGTAAACAAAGTTCATATTATAGAGTGTAGGGGTTATAAAGTGTAAGGGGTTATTTTTTTTTATTATCTAAAGTTATAAAAAAAACATGGAGATTTATAATTTTACACTTAACCCCATATAATATATTAAAAATTCAACCACTAATGTTTTATTAATTACCCCCTTTTTTTTTAAGTTTTTATTTTCATAAATTTGACACATATATTTTTATATGTTTTTTTCCTCAATCAAATTCTTCACCAAATTTATTAAAGTTTGACCAAAATCAATTCAATTTTGACTTTTTATTGGCCAATCACGTCGCTCGATTTTGCTTATGTGGCAAAATCGAGCTCTCCTATTGGTCCAATTTTTTTTACATTGAGAAGGGATTTACAAAAACACTCCGAAATAATGTAATTCTTTTATTATATAAAAGATTTGACATCTGTATTGTTTATGTGAGTATTCTACTGTCAATCTGTCATACATGTGCATTTGGGATCGTGGAGCCTAGTTTGAAGACAAGGTGTTAGGTGAAATAATGATTCGTTTAAAAAAACTGCATTTTTCCATGTATACTTCTCAATCTATGAGTTGACTAAAGATGCCTAATAAAATACAATAATACATCTCTACATCAAATTTATCACAATCATCTAGTAAATTAAGAAGAAGCTCAGTGCATTGTTTATCTGTTAGTTCTGTATTTTTAATTTTTAATTTTTTTTAATGATTGCATTTTGTGTAAAAGAGTTACTCACATAAGTGCCTAAAGGGAAAACTTGATGGACTTTATCCACATTGTATTAGAAACAGACCAAATATATGTCTCTATGGTCCAACACCCGTGCTATGACATATTCGCAGAAAAAAGAATCATAGACACCTAATAACAATGGCACAACATCTCAATCTAGTGCTTAAATTCAGGTTTTGTGCTGAATGTTAATAAATAGATTTTCCATACTCCATACAAACATTAACTATACTATCTTTAGACTTGTTAGATTTCCCAATTCTAATTATCGAAGCTATTGTCATAGGATTGCCAGATCGACGTACCGTGGGCAATTTAAGGATGCAAATTGCGGTTTCCAGCCTCCCCAACATAAGATGTTAAGGGGTTTGAGAACTTATTGTTCTGAAAGCGGAAATGTTAAATTTCATTCATTAAGTGCATGCTGTTAAGAAAATTCAAAATGTGGGTTTAGTGACAACAAGAAGTTTATGTAAAACAGCTTTTAGTGATACAATAGAAGCCGTCACAAAAAAATTACTTAGTGACATTCATAAAAAGTAGGTAAAATGTGTAGTAGTAACTATTGACACTCTTATATGAGAAAGTTGTGTAGAAAAGGGTACTTTTTGGCCCACACTTTTATCTGTAAATGTGAGTTCCACGTTATAGAGATCTCTTAAACTAAGAAATCAGTTGATCCCATCACATGGAGCATGTTAGCTAGTGAGTTTAAAAAAATAAAAATAAAAAATAAAAAAATGTTGACACCCAAATTACATAGGCATTAAATTCTAGATAATAAGAAAGATTTAATTTTAGAATTATTTAACCAGAACGGATCCTTGAAAACCATAGGAGTCGCCTTACTATACCGGGCATGTGTTAACAATCTACACATGACATGCTGGGCACGTTTATTTGACTTTGTATTTATTTGGTATTGAATATTTTTATATATGTGAATGATCATCAATCAGAATGCTTGTATGCTTCGAAGGTTAAGTTAAAATTTTATTTGAAAACAATCGTATATTCTTTTTATTTTAGTTCCAAAATCATATATTTGGGTAGTGTATTGTTTATGAGTGGTATCAAGAAATCGAATTTCTCAGATCTGAACTCAGTATTTCCTTTAATTAGAGAATCACAAGCTTTCGTTGCTCACCTACCCTTTTGTGGTTAGACTGCTTGAGTAGTTGTCTAGTTTAATCATTCGCGTTTTGTTATGATTATGTAACTTTAAAACTACTGTATTGATACTTACTACTAGATAATTACGAAACGATCAAGGAGTTCTTTTTGGCAAAACTTTTTATTGTTCAATCGAAACATCTTTTATATAATAAAAACAAAACCCCAAGCGGGAACTTTTCCATTTAAAAAAAAAAAACTAAATCATACCTTATTTAGTAATAATATTATTTTAAAAAAGAGATTATTTTCTTATTAGTTAACATTTTATATTTATCCATAACACAAGTAGAAGATAAATATAAAAAATATAGATAAGATGTAATTAACAATAGGATTAAAATTTTTAAATAATTATCTTTAAAAATAAAAAACTATAATTAAACATCATAAATCAAACAAAACAAATATTAAATTATTTATTTTTTAATAAATAAAAATATATAATTCAAAAAAATTTTAAAAAAACCCGCGCGTGCGCGGGTATTATAACTAGTTAACTTCAATGAAATTGAGATTTGGTTGTATATATTTCATTTCCAAAAAATTACGGTACATTGAGCGAGAGTTAAAAAAAAGTAGATTATTTTTACAAGCTACAAGAAGTATCATTTGAGTTTAAGAGATTATGAAAGTTTTTTTTTTTTTTTTTTTTTTTTTTTTTTTTTAAGAAGTTTTTTCTACCAAATAAATCTTATATTTTTAATTAACTTATTTTCCCCTCAGTAAATAAACATAATTTTTTCATTATCTAGTGTACCAAACATCTCCCTTTGCAAAATGAGCTGTATATTCTCTAAAATTAACTACAGCATGATTGACCATGATGTATACATGATAATTTGATAATCATAGTAGCAAGACAATTTAAAATAGAAAGACTATAAAACATATTACACTAATATACATAGCGATTCAAGGCATCCAATAAAAACAATCGCTTGCATGTTAGCTAATTCTTTTTAGTCTCCATACTTGCTATGTCTTTATTACTATTTTATGATGCATAATTATCTTTGCCTTATTTTTTATTAAAGTAAAAATCATACAAACCTTCTTTGAATACAAGACAATCCATGTTAGAAAGTATAGAATAAGGATATGATCCCATATATTTGGATTGAGGCTTTAGAGTTTTCATTTTCATATTATCAAAGTTAATCGCTGTGGAAAAGAAATTGGAAGACGATGCTGATATAGATATTCAAGATTGTTATAAATGTGTTAATGATAAATGTGAGGAGGTTAATAACAATATGTCTAATAAGGTGGAAGGTGAGACTCTTGGAGAACATTTTGAGTCAGTTAATACTCCTGCAAAGGATCCCAACATTGTGTCTCCATCTACACCCCCGGGTAATGATATAAACCTTGCTGACGAGTCTGACTCTACGTGGCTTGATTATGTTGGTCCTTTAATTAGCGGCGAGCTAGACTCTAAAAAACGCTGGAGCTATAGAGACCCAAATGGGAATGTTCATGGGTTGTTCTCTCTCGCGCAATTACGTATGTGGAAAGATTATTTTCCTAGCGATCTTCAGATTTGGAGTTATTATGGCAACGTTTAAGAAGCTATTTTTCTACACAACGCCTTAACGAGACAAACAAAGGATGCCGGTTAGATCGCTTTGCATTTGCGGTATGATGCAACGGGTGTTCGGTTTCGTTCACGGGAGGTCATTTTTTTGGCGCCATGGTGGCATCTCCTGTCTGATTCTAGTTGCCATCGGTTTTTTGCGTGTCTGTCCTATTTCATTAGAGCTTATTTAGTTCCCTAATCTCTTTGGTCTATTGGATCGATTTGCGTGTAGCTTGTACTGCTAGTTTTTTTCTTGCTCTTTTTAATATAATCTCATTTGCCGTTAAAAAAAAAAAAAAAAAAAAAAAAAAAAAAAAAAAAAAATTTAATCGCTGTGGTTATTGATGTTGTGCAACATAGTAAAACATGTGTAGTTAGATACCTTAAAGAGGTAGATGACGATAGAACCATCATTGTTTTACGTAATAGAAGTCTAGTATAAAAACTAAAATAAATTATTAGGATGCATGTTTTAAAGTTATTAAGACACGTTATTTTAAGTTGATTGTTCAGTTTTAATACGGAGTAACATGTAATTCGTAGTTGAGATTGATTTAAAATGATAATTATTTAGATGCAAGTCATCCTGAAAATTGTAAGTTGACACGTTATTATATAAAGATAACCACAAACAACTGTAAGTTTACACGCAATTATAGCATAGACTCTATTTTGTATTTGGTAATCTCATGAGCGTTTGTCTATAGGAGTTGCTAGCCAATGAGAATATGCTTCAAAGCTCGATTCAGACCTATTTCTCGTCATATAATTATTTCTTGTAAGAGTTTCTAATTCTTATTTCTATTAATTAGAAAGATCCTAGCGTAATAAAAACCGGGGTTCATGAATACCTCACAAATCTATAGAAGTAAACCACTAGTACTACGTGATTATTTATAGTTTCGAATGAGATGGTAGCCTCAAAAGGTTGAAGTCATGATTAGAGCCCAAAAATGTACTATATCCATGCCTCCATCCTGTAATTAGTTTTCAAACATATTTTGAAGAGCAGTTGATCTATTTCATTTTTTTTTAATAGAA
Source organism: Artemisia argyi (assembly GCA_030686995.1). NCBI lineage: Eukaryota > Viridiplantae > Streptophyta > Magnoliopsida > Asterales > Asteraceae > Artemisia > Artemisia argyi. Next base: position 213,768,899 of record CM060685.1, read on the forward strand.
CGGAAAATTTATTACAACCTACACCACCTATCTCAGAAATTCTATCTCACATGTCTTCAACGAGACTTGAACCCTTAACCTCTAGGTTGATGGGTCACTTACATACTACAGGGCCAAGAGACCTTTGGTTTAACTATTTCACTTTAATCCAATAAAATCTAGCACTTACTGTTTAGAAGTTTTTGGATCGGTTGAAATTTAGTATTAGACAATTTTTGTGATACACACAAAAATGGTTTGGTGAACACTTCTTATGACACAGTTAAATGAAGTATTACATTTACCAAAAATTTGAGAAATGATCAATGATTTCTTTTTGGGCAGATAACTAGAATTTTCTTGAATTGAGGTATCAACATAAATTAAATATCACCAAAGTACAAGCTCATGAAGTGAGAACATTGGCTAAAAATTCAGGCAATATCCAAAAACATGTGAACAGATTCACCTAATCAGTTGTTAATTTACTTAACTAATATTAATATATTAGCCAGCTATCGTTGGAATATTATTTATTTCTCATCTCGCAGGTGACATTAATTAGATGCTAATCTGCTTTTATATCAATTGTAAAGACCTACCAATTCTTCTGTGATTCATGAAAGAATATAAATGAGTATCGAGACACTTGATATTTATAAACTTTTAGAAAATTAAAACGATAACTTCAGCACTCACTAGTTTAAGTCTCTGTAGACATTATTAAGCCCCGTAATTTATTTACATGTTTCAATTGTGGATACTGTATAATATTCACAAGATAACCCATGTTCTTCCCTAGACATGTTAAAAGTTTCAATATTGTATTTAATTGATCATTGACCTTGTTTACTTGATTATAAAATTATAAGCGTTTATCATGACTTCATTAAAAAGTACGTCCAAACGCGTCAGCGCACAGGTCATCCATTAATATTTCATTATTAAAATTCATAGATGCTTGTCATGATAAAACATGGAATTTAAAAGCTTTTGTACTCAACTATCCTGAGGCCTTCATGATTTATATTTTCTTCCCAAAAGTCTATAGATTCAGTAAAATTTATTTAAGGTGATTTTGTCTAATAGTTATTGAGTTTACTAAACCCCCCTTGTGTACTCAACAAAAGATCTATCGCAACATGGAGCTCGTCTCTTTACACTCACTTTGACCCGAAACATTACAGGCTTGATTAGAGTTAGACTATTATGATTACATTGGCCACATAATATAATGAATAAAATGTTAAAAGGGCAATATGCAATTGATTGTAAGACTTGCAACCAATTTTAAGATGTTAGCGTTATACATAAGAGGTTTAATAATATCCTCCACTAATAAATTTCAATAGTACTAGTAGTCATGAAAGGTGTCTAATATATTATAAGGTATTTTGTACGAATCCGATGATCAGTTAGACAAACCAAGAGAAATGAGTAAATATGAATTTTGTGCGTACATGCATTAATAATGTTACACATGAATGTTCTAACCTAATAAAGTTCCTTTTAACTCTAGTGAGACCAAATGTAATTACTTACCAAACCGGGGTAATGCAAATCGGGGTTCATGAGTACCTCGCAATCTATGGAAGTAAACCACTAGTACTACGAGATTATGGAATGTTACGCTTGAGATGGTAGCCAAATAAAATGTGACCAGAAGCATGCACTCCTGGTAATCTACCCTTGATTTAATATTCCATCACCTTCATTGCTCTAGAAAAAAGTGGAGATCGTTGACGTAAAAACAGGGTAAAAAGGGTATATGATATAGAATGCGATCGAATGGGTTGATTGTGTAATGGCTAAACATGGGTTATGGCTGAGACATGTTTCATACGGGTTATGGCTGAAACAGTTGCAGCCCATTTTGTTTTAAGCAACTTAACTAATTAACCAGTTTGGCCCATTAAAGATGAAACATAACCTAGAACGGCCCATCTAGAAGTAAATGGGTCGAAATTGCCAGATATATAATTATATATTTATATTTGTCAGGAGATTAGCAAAAGCTTATTGACGGCCAGAGCAACAGCTGACCAGTAATAACATCATAGCAACGTCTGCAACGTGTGGGGTGATAAAGAAAAGAGCCAACTTGAGTTTAGAAGTTCCAACCTATTTCACATTTTGAACCTTCTGTACGTGAAACGCCAATCCATATCTTCTTTTCTCCTTGAATCAAATATTCTCCCGAATATGGTATATTCTCCATTGGTGCATCCTCCAAAGTAGAAAGAATCGATTATACAGTAATGCAAAATATAAGACCTAATATGCGTGCAATGATGTGTAATTCAGCACCACTACTAGTATGGCAATTCGACTTATTTACTTACATATGGGATATTAAAGTGTACTTTTAATGCAAAAAAATTTCCAAATCACATAAAATGATGTATATTTTTGAAATATTTTTAGAGACACTAACTAGTTACTAAAAATTTGGAGTATAAACGTTTTTGGTAAGCCATAAGCTTTTTTACCAGAACCCGCCCATTTTGACACTTCTACAGTTTTGCACATAAATCTTTAAGAGTCTTCTTACGTGATCATATATATCTTGCCACATCTACAGAATTATAATCGGGAATACCAAAGATGTTATGAATATGCGATTAGGTGAGGCAACATTAGCTTTAGCTTCACCCATATTCCTTATTCTTGCAGTAAGGTTATCATCAAAGGAATGGAGGTACACCTTAACCTTCAGACTGGAACCAATGAGTTTGCTAAAGTGAGCATTCTCCAAAGGTTTATTTACCTCTTTTATCAACAAGCAAATTCATACAAATTAGATGCCGGTGCACTGTCATAAAGTTATCCAGCCATAAACCGTAGATGTAACTATTAACATATCAAAGGTAGTAGCAGCAAGACATTATTGTGGTTATGTGGCTGCGTGATTTCACCTGGGATATTTTAAAGAACTAATAGCTTTTATAGCTTTCTTTGATGCTTTTCACAATGCATTCAACTGAAGCAGAGCATGCTGATCGATCTCTGGAAGCTCGTCATATGAAATTGCATTTTCAGTCTACAAAAAAAAAAAAAAAAAAAAACATGATATATGAAAAAACATACTTTCCAATCATGAAGATTTCCCAAAAGAAACCACGAAGTTCCTCGTTTTCTGCAAATTTCCGATATTTGTCGAAGAACTTGAGATCCAATCAACACGTCTGCTGCATAATCGACACTTGAAACCCAATGCTTAAGCACACCCACTCAATAGGAAGGTTCTTCCTAGAGAGAATATTGGAAAACAATCACCAAACTCTTGATTCTTCCCTCCTTCAATTACAGTATGTGGATCAACAACCTTACCCCATCTAGCACAAATCCATGGGTTATACTCCAGCATAAGGGGCTTTTCCTGTGATATTTATCAAGATAATAATTTTTCCACAGATAAGTAATAATTATAATGCAATCAGTTTTAGATACCTTTGGTTGCAACGCTGGTCCATAAAGAGCTTTGAAACCAACCCCGATGCTGATCGGTACCTTCAACATATAAAACTGAGGTCATCTCTACTTTTTAAAACAGCAGCTCATGAAGATCCAAAAGTGTATGTATGTTTAACAGGTTAATATACATGTCCAAATGAACTTAACTGATATATGAACTGTTCAAATATAACATCTAATTAACAGATCTGAAAGCGAACCAAACATCTGTCGTATCACTTCCCATCACAAAATCTGATGCTTTTTATCACAATAACTTTCAGGAACCAAGTCGTCTACTGACATGTTCTACCATGCACCATTGCCCCTTTGGGAAATGATTTCAAAATGTTCAGTCCATAAATGTAAGTTCATGTTTACACTTGATATGAGCAACAGACTCTTCATTTAGCGGAGGTTCCTTTGTCTCACTAATATGATCAATTTACAGGCAGACATACAATCAAACAGTTAGTGTGCAAATCGTTTCAACTTATTAGCACATAATCACGTACTCACAGCCAAACAACCAGACAACTATCACGTACTCACATTGTGATGTCACATGTAATGACTAGTAAGACAATTCATCTCCACAAAAAAAAAGGCCATTAGCATATGTAGAACAATTCTAAACAACAAAAAGTCTCAATGGTTTCGCTAATTAACATGACCAATTTACAGCACTAGTGAAACAAACATTTTATCAAACACTTGGTGTACAACTCTATTTTTTCTATTTATCAAAATATAGCGTATGCATCTAGCTACGTTTTTGGAACCTCTGTTTCCAAGACTACTTTATGCTTCTAGTAGTTAATCTTTTTGAATAATTAACAAATAATTTGCTCTCACACCAACAGTTGCTATACAAGTATATAACCCAAATCTCTACGACCATTCAACAACTACCATCTTCTTGATCACTTCCAATAAAAACTTTCAAAGAAAGTCCGCATTGTCATGCACATTTGATACTTCCTTTTATAACAAGGTTTCAGGGATGCTACTAGTTTATCCGAATCTCCACTAAATAAAAATGCATTTTCATAAAGACGATGTCTACAAAACAGTTCTTACCAGCAACAAGTCTCAAGGGTCCCACTAACATGATCAATTTATAACACTATTAAAACAAAGATTATATCAAACAATTGGTGTGCAAATTTCCTCTACGGATAAAAGACGGGTCAGAATCCATTCAACAACCTATAAATGATCAGTTGACGTAATATCTGGGTTAATTTTTAACAGGGATGTTGCTACCAGTATCAAGGCAGGTCTTCAATAGATCGATCTACAGCTAATTCTTTGTCCTAATATAACTTTGGTTTGTTTTCTATATTTAAACACTTTACATAAAAGTTATATACTACATATATCACTGAAGAGGGAACTAAACTCTTACAATACCTTTGCAAACAGCAATATAAGTTGCCACATAAACATACATATATAGTGATTTTAAGAATAAATAAGATGAACCTTAGCTTCAAACATAATTATTTGATTATCCAGAGCAACAAATAGACAAAATATGGCAGATAGTTCTTTTACAGTGGCCTAAACTCGAGGCCACATACAATGAGGCCAGACATAGTTCCTTCATGGCTTGTAAACTTCATATTCATTGAAAGAGAGTCATCCTTGAATTCATGAGCTGAGCTAAATCTCCATAGTTGAATCTCCATCCATCCATCTTCCCTTTGCTTTGGAACTCGAGTAACGTCATTTGTATTCAGTGGGCTTGGGGTTATAAAATAAACAAATTCAGCCTCGTTGTTTTCTTTATGGAGTACATCTTGTACTTTCACTGGACAATACAGCCCTTGACATTTTTCTGAAAGCTTGAACACAAGGTAACAGACATATTCCGTAACGGGTGACAACATTTGACTTTTGATTGTGCATTTGAGATAAAATACTTGCTGTGATAAAAGCTCAATCACCTCTTGAAATCTGCATGTAAGTTATGTATTATGATTACATACTTCTCAAGAACAGGAAGCTAAATCCAAGAAGTGAAACTTTAATCAACAATCTATTCACGAATTTTAACTATTTAACCAGAAAGCAATTAAGATTTGGACCTTGAATAATCAAGTCTAGTTATTCGTGACTATAACAAATTAGTTATATAACAATAAAAAAGAAGCAAACCTGGATTGAGCTGGTGGTTTTGAAGTAATAATATCCACATTAGAAATTTTGTATAAAGCTGCCTTTGCCGAAAGCACAAGAAGTTTCTTTCCTTCGACTTCGCCCAACCAGAACAAGTCGTCATAGTTTTTGCATATCTTGAATATTTCTTCAAAGTTAGTTGGCAGTTGTTGCACTTGGTCCACATTGAAGTCTGATTTCAAGACTTGTTCGACTTCCTTCAATTTTCCAATCTCTTCATGTTTCACCTATAAATAGTTATTTTAGATATGCAACTTATAACATGAATTTTTTGGTTACCGTGCATTCATATTCCCTTTATACAACTTAAACAAAAGAACATAGAATGGAACCAAGGGATATTTTCAAACTTACATTGTCAATGGCTCGAAATTCAATGCCTTCAACATAAATTGCAGCATCTCCACAATAGTACGATGAAAAGCTTTCAAGTAGAAACTCAAAAACGGCATCTTCGTTCTGATTCAAGAATTGGTACAACTCAATCATCATCCAGTCCTTGTCTCTCCATGTTGCGAAATATGCATGTAGACTTTTGAGTCCCTTCCTATACTTTAGGTTAACATACACAGGTTTACTTGAAAAGTTTCTTGAATCACAAAATTTGAACACTAAATAGACCCCATAAACAACACTATGAGATAAAAATTGAGCTCTTGTCTTGATTTGGATGTTCAAGTCGAAAATATCTAACATCTCCACCACTGTCCCAAACCTGCACATATTGTAAATATCCAAGTCTAATTCAGTCATAGCCTTTATTCGCATATACTTCTACTTTTGAATTTCGTAATTTATTGGAACAAGAGTTTAAATTCTATTAAATTTATTGTATCAGACAGATCTCTTTTTAAATAAAGATAAGAATATTATAAAAAACACTAACAAGATGCTAGCAAAATTTATATTTCACGGTGGAACAGAGGACCCAAAACAAGGGCATACCTCAACTACCTTATTAGAAGGTTTATAAAATTATAATTCCCAATCATAGAGTTAGTATTAAAATCTATTTTGTCATGTAAAACATCAGTTCTCATTATTGATATGTATGTATGCAAGACTATTCCTTTGTTGATTGGCTCAGGGGATTAGCAGTTCTAACAAAGAGGTTCTTAAGTTTGGTCCTATTTGATCATAGTTATAATTAAATGATTAATAATCATATTATGCAACCGTAAACAACTTGTCATGCATAGACGGTGAAGAGAATAATCTTATACTTTAACATTAAAAAGCATAGCATACTTCTACCAATAATGCATATGTTTGCTTATCATTTAAAACTAACAAAGGTGGAGAGGTAGAGAGAATAACCTTGATTCTGGAAGAGATTTCCACTCATGTGGACAACTGTTTACGTAGGAAAACATTGTGGCTGAAACCATTTCATTTCTTTCTCCGTTACCAACGAATGACAGCAACTGTTAAACAGCCGAAATACAAATCAGACTCAATGTGTATGAAATATAAATGCATGTGTGATTTGGAATTATCTCTCAATAAGGAGAAGACACATAGAAATGGGAAACACCAAATAAGGAGAAGTTACCACTTTGTCCTGTTGAAGGAGGATTCCCTTAGAAAAAATGTTGTAAAGTTCCTCTTTCTTTTTGGTAGAATAGATTTCAGGGCACTTTGACATTTGGATTATTTCTTTATAGTCTGTGGGCAATTTGGGCTCCCATTTCTCATAATTCTCCTGTATATACATTAATTAATCAATTAATAAACTCATGTTTGATACAGTTAAAGGTCATAGTTTGGATATATATGAATCAAAAGTTAGCCAGTTTTGTCAAGATATAGAAACTTAATTCCAATGCTTTCTTAAGCTGTATGACCACTTCTTTAGCTGTTGGCCGTCTTTCTCTCCTGTGATGTATGCATCGATAGGCAATCCTAGAAAATGTAATAAATGACTGTGTCTCGATTTGTTCCTTTATACCCTCAAACACTAACTCATCAAGTTTTCCTACTTGATAGTGGTGTTTAGCCAAAAAGGGTAAATAAAGATACTCGTCATCTAGTTTCACGGATGATAGTTTACCACACAATATGTCAAATAAGACCGCACCCAATGAAAATATATCGGACTCTTTGGTTAAGAAGTCTGTTTTCGAGTGTAGTGGGTCAAGATAACCGACTGTGCCTGTAACATTGTCGATGACAAAGCCTACATCCTGATTTGTTGGACATACCAAGGAAAGCCCAAAATTAGTTATCTTTGCTTTCCAATCATCAAACAGTAGAATGTTGCTACTGTTGATGTCCCTATGCATCACCACATCTGGACTTGAAACAGTTCCATGAAGAAACTCCAACCCGAATGCAATATCGATGCATATTTTAAGTCGCATCACCCATGTAAGTAAATCATCACTCAAGTACTTATGAAGACTTCCTTTGGATGCATACTTGTATACAATGATTTTCTCATCCTCTTCATCGCAATAGCCTACAAGACCAATGACATTTTCATGTTTATACTCCATAAGGATTTCCAGCTCTGTCATAAATTTAGCAACTTTTGCAACAAACTTCCCATTTATCCGCTTTGCTGCAATGATATTATGCCCATGAGCGTGAGTAACTTCTCCTCTGTAAACATTCCCAAAATCTCCATGTCCGATGATATTGTCTTGACTGAAGTCTTTCGTGGCTGACTTTACGTCTTTAAGTGACAATTTAAGGTTGTCCTTATGGTTCTCCTGTGAATCATGGGTCAGTAAGTTGATTTTATAAGTAAAAATTAAACCGAAACTACTACCTGCTATCAAAATATTTCATTGTGAATTACCTGATACTTTAACGCTTTTTTGAGTTCTCTGATGACAACTTCTATTGTTGGACGTTTCTTTTGAGTTTCTGCCACACAATTAAATGCGATTTCTAAAAAGATGTCCAAAGACTCTTTATCGGGACCTTTACAAAAGACATGTTCATCGGTCTCCTCCTTTATCTTGTGATCAACAATTTCCATTACTGTTCTTTTTTCAAAATGATCTCTTGCAATGGGTGTTATTCCCTTCTCATTCACCTTGGTGTATACAGAATCATAGGCCAACCTCCCGGTCAAGATCTCAAGCAACACCACTCCGAACGAGTAAATGTCTGACTTGCTATTTAATCGACCACACTTCTCATATTCTGGATCCAAATATACATATGTACCTGCAATCATATTGGTATAGATAGTGCTGGCCTCTTGATCTGCTGGGTGGAATTTGGAGAGCCCAAAATCAGCAATCTTTGCCTTCCAATTATCTCCCAATAGAATATTATCACTCTTGATGTCTCTGTGTATCATCTTTTGTTTGCCATGATCTGTGTTGTTGTGAATGTAATTCAAACCATGTGCAATATCAAGACATATATTTAGACGTTGCAACCAATTAAGATTAGTCATCTTATCACTGTTCCCCAAATAGCTTTCAAGACTTCCTTTCGAAGCATGCTCATAAACCAGGATCATTGTACCGTTACCTTCATAACAAAAACCAAGAAGAGAGATTATATTCTCATGCTTACAACTAGTTAGAGTTTCAATCTCTGCAATGAACCCTTGTTCTCCTTCTTGATTGTTAATGCGCTTTATGGCTACCGTGCTTCGTTTTCTGCGTAGATCGCATATATCCACCCCATTTATTGATGAGGAATTGCTGCCATCAAAATGTTCAAGATCTGCTTTGTATACTTTACCGAATCCGCCAGACCCGATGCTGTATGCTTCATCAAAATTATTCGTAGCCTCTTTTATAGCTTTTAGTCCAATTTTCAAGTGTTCCAGATTCCCCTGCAACGAGTTATACAACACCACATTAATGCTTGTTAGGATTGGAGTGATATTAAGAGAAGAGAAGTTTTTATAATCGACTGATATTTATTAAACGCTAAATAATGGTTTTACCCCTAAACTTTGAGTTGGTTTAATCACTTAACTTCTTGTAAATGTTTTAAACTTTAATTTAACTATGTCTATCCCTAACTCAAACCTATTTAGTTTCACGACAGTTTGAGGTCGTGTTTTGTGTCGTGTCTAGAATTGATGCCCTTAGTTGAAACTTTTCCCCGTTTTCAGATTAAGTGAACCGGTTGGTTTCATTCGGGCATCGTTTTTTAAACACCCATAGTCATGAACTAGTATTCTTTAATATATCGAACCACTAACATGTAAATTTAGTAAAAAGAAAAAAAAAAAAAAAAAAAAAAAAAAAAAAAAAAAAAACCCCGTTGCCAGTTAAAGGTCTACTAAATTGTCATATAAAGTTAAACATTACCCAAAAAAGTTAATTAGTTAAACTATATGTTCACTCTTTATAAATATTAGAACGTTCAAGAGAAATTGATGGTTTTCATCCCTAAAACTAATACCTAAAAATACATCTAACAAAAAGATCAAGATATGTGACAGGATTGAAAATAGAGATTAAGAAGATAATACATATGCACTATTTCAAATGATGAATGAAGTGGGAATTAGTTGAACCATATTAGTTTTTTGGGAAATGCATATTAATTGGTTATATCTCATTATTACTAGTATTACTTAATACTGAGTAATTTTAAGCTATTTGTAACAATTCGCAATTTCAGGTAAATTACCATTCCCGGAAAATTTCACTATTCACTTTTACTATTCATTTTTCCCGAAACTTTCCCGAAAGTTGATTTTTATCTGATATTCTTGAGTGATAAATCATTTCAATGGCAAATTAAAAGTTTGACATTCATAAGCTCATTTTCGTGAAAGTTATTAAGGAATTACACGTTTTAGGGTAAAACGTCATTCAGAAATTCTACGTACAACGAAACTCGACCGCGTTAAGTGACCCCGCATCAGAAAAATGTTTGACACACTCATGATTTATTTGAGAATTAATCGTGACTGAGAAAAACATGACCAAAGACTTCCCAGCAGGTCACCCATGTCGGTACTACTCTCACATGAGCACGCTTAACCGAATGGGCGATTAACCGTTAGACCACGAAACGAGTTTCTAAGACATTTTGAGTTTTCAAAATTATTAGAATAAGTCAACATATTTTTTCCCTCCTCCATTGACCAAAAATCATCACTTGATGTTACAAGTCGTTTCGTGATTTTTAGGCTTACGGTTTGATGTCTAAAAGACATTTAACACCAACCGACACTAGACTGAGCTCAGTCTAGACATTATAAGTCATTTTAAATCATTTATAACATATTAGAAAAGTAACATTTTACTTTTCTCAGTTTTACGCAAAATTCGTACATTTTACGTATTACGCGTTTTAGACCCGTGTTTCCAGTTTTTAGCAGGGTTTTGGCACCCGATAGATCCTACCACTCATTTTATATTTTATTATGGACTATATGGACATGTTTAACAATACTTTAAAGTTTCATAATTTTACGACACCCGGTTTTACGTTTTGAGGCCTAATCATTTACGGTTGGCATTTCCCGGAGTCAAAACTAACAAATATCTAGATATTATCATCCAAGCCAAGCCACCTCTCCCCCTTATCCTTCCCAAACCGCCATAAGGGGGGGGGGATTCATCACTTAGGTGTCTTGATCTCATGCATTAAGTCATAAGATGTTTACATGTGTATAAGCTTTCTTTACAAGCTTTGAAAAGTCAATACATGTAACCTCCTCAAGCCCATATAAATACCCCCTCCCCTCCTTTGAGCCGTGCATCCCCAACCCTCCACAACACATCACACTTAGTTTATTTCTTCCTAGTTCTAGCAAGGATCAAGTGCAAGATCAAGATAGAAACCCTAATTAGCTTATTATTCACCAAAACTCTTCCAAACCCTAGAATACTTGGTGATTTCTCTTGAGTTTAAATCCACTCAATTCACCTTAACCTTCATCATCCATCTTTCAAGAATACCAAGGGTAGAAAGGTTGCTTGAAGTGAAAAGGGTTGAAGCTTGTCTATCAAAGTCCATTTCCTTACTAGTTACTCCTTTCTTTAATTAGAAAGCCTAAAGTTGTAAGCTTAAACCTACCATGCTTCTTGTTTATTTCTCATGTTCATATCATTTACATGTTATCTTTGCTATATTATGTGTTGTAATTATGTCCATGATGTATCATGATGAGTAAAAGATGTTGTTGTAATGAATGATTGAAACAAGTTACTAAAACAACCAAACTAGTGAAAATCTTGGTATAACCTGATCAAAATGGTAAAAATTTTATATTGGATTATTACATATTACAGTAGAGGACTTAAAAATAAAACCATAGCAATTTGAACCACCTAAAAAGAGTAAACGAGTCAAAAGTTATGGCGATTTGAAGTTACCAAAGATTTCCGGCAAAACTGCCTAAATGTTTCTGTGACAGAACCTAAAACACGCAAAAAGAGGCCTTTCTGGTCCGATTCATGAAAAAGTTAAAACACGAAAGTTGTCCGGAATCACGTTTTCATTCAGGAACAAAGAGGCTCAAGCCTTGAAAACGCCTTCTGAGTGAGATATTTCTCAGTTTTCTTAACAGCTATTTACATATTTTAAGTCACTAAGTTATTGTCATACTTTCAAAGGAATAAAAGGTATTATGACCTATAACCAAGACCCCCACCATGGCTAGAGCCAAGGTTGTGTAACATGACCTTGGAACAAGGACCAAAGGTCATGGCTAGGCCATGACGAAATGACCAAACCAACTTACAAAGGCGTAAACATGAAACAATGAAATTGGCGATATATGGAACAAGCAATTTGTATCTACTTCACCTAAAAGGAACCATGAGATATTACAAGGAAAAATGGTCATACAAGACTTATGAAACTACCCCTAATAACAATCTTCATGTACTAATAAACTTTCCTAAGTTTATTCAAATATCGGACATGTAACTTTTCGGATCAAAACTTATATCTATATATTTCATCAACTACTACAATAGTAGGGAGCCTCATGTGAGGAGTTCATTATGTAAGCCGTCGAGTTGAGTTGTGGATTTACGAATTAAAGTGTCCTGGCTCCTCGAACGTTTACTAACATGACTTCTGAATTATGTCGGCCCGAACGGTAGTAAACGATATATAAACATACATGTTTCATGAATCAATTCTTTCAAAGACTTACACTATACATCATACCACATCATGGACTAAATGCAAGATATATATATAGGCACTACTTCATATTCTTTACTCCGATCCTAAGTCGCGACATTCTATTATAGGTTGCTTGTAGAAACCTTCACGATTCGACCATCACATTCACTACTCACTACATAACTTAAGGTGAGTTCGTAGCCCCACTTTCTATTGTTTAACTATTTTACAAATCCATGGGGGAAATACATGCTATTATTTTCTACTCGAACACGATGCTTTCTAATGTATGCTTCCCGACGATGTTTTATTATCACTAAGTAACGATTGCCATGTTCGAAGTTCCTATATCATGAACCATTAGTCACTACCTTTAGTGAGCGCGAATATTGTGAATAGATCTATTGGGATTGACGAATCCCATTTGTGTTGAGCAACGATGAGTTCACACAAATGCACTATATTTGAGATTTAGCGGTATAACGGCAAAAGTACCTTGATAGGGCTTCTATAATGCCAATTTTGTTGGTTCGATGTTAATGTTTTGGTTCCATGAGCTTAGTGAAATAAATAACGATTTTGTTTTCCAAACATTGGTGTGAGCCTATAACTCACACTACGATTATTGTGTTCAAACGATTTAACGAAACTCTACGAATTCCACTCAACCTTTGTGTTGACCTCTCAAGCATGTATTTCAGGTTCATGACGATCAAGGATGGCACGGAAGGACACGGATACTCAAGAGGGCTATAAATTTTATTATCATTCAAAAACTCACTTAATGTGATTTGTAAACATGGAACCAATTGGGACCTCATTTTGTAACCTCTGATATTTATATAATTTGAATGATAAATCTTTTAAAACAACTCAATTGGAGTTCGTTTTCTATTATTGTGACTATTGTGCTGTCCAGTAACACCCAGTTCGAATTCCGCTGCGTCCATGAATTGGGGGTGTTACAGATTGGTACCAGAGCCATGGTTATAGAGAAACGGGTCTAATTGAGACCTAAACTATAACTACAACTACAAGCAAAACCATTTTATAGCCTTCCGCTCTCCGTGTCTTCCATCCTCCAGACGATTATGGACTTATTAAGCATTTTATGCTACATGAACATATAAGTATATTTATATATACATACGAGTTATTTTCAATCATTTTATCTAAACATATCTACACATGCCTATTCTATGGCATTTCGACACAACCACATTCTCCCAATCATGTTCCTACTCCAACATTTTATATCCAAGACATTATAACGAATTACGATGGTCTTTTCTAATTTCCGGACATTGTATGACACAATGGTCTTAATCATTTCTCAAATGTTTTGAGTCACACGATGGTCTAATTTGCCTTTGTTTAGTCGACAGTTTCCCGAAAGCAACGGACATATCACAAGTATACCTAATTTAGGTATTTGAAAATTTTATCGAACCTCGGCTAAATATAGACTAGTCACCTATATTTAACCTAGGGACAGTGGAATATAGTCTGACTAACTATATTCGACTTAAAATTTTCAAATACTGAGAGTAGTTGTACTAGGGTTATGTTTAGGTTGATTTCCTACTTGAACTCGATAAACCACCCGAATTCTTTAAAACGATCTAGAGATACGATAGTGTTTTACCACTTAGCGAAATCTTAACACCTTATTTGTACTACCTAAACTTCATTCTTGAAAGTTTTCATTTATGAGATAATCCGAACTACTATCTTGGGATAGTTATCAATTCTTCTCTTCATCCTGTAGAAGTACTATCCTGTTTAGGTCCTAAGGATACCATCCCGTCATAAACCTTTAAAATCTCTTTAGATTTTCAAAGCAAACTTGACATCTCTACCGATATTAATGTTAAGCATACACTACCTTGTAACTCACCGGCTAATTATGAATGTTGTGTTCGGAATTCTTAAGTAGGATGATTTATAATTATTTGAATGGATTGGGATGCCTTTTCATTTAAATAAAGACATTGTAAATCACCGAACCATAAGTTTATATTCCCCTATTTACATTGTTTGGGATGCCTCTCTATGTAAATAAAGGATTATAAACAAGTGGGCTTATTTGTATCCGAAATAACATAAGTAACCCATGATTCGACGAACTAGATCCAATTACGATTTCTATTTGAAATTCAACTACTATACCAACTTATGTCCAACTACTATATCAATTTCTATTAAACATTCGATTGCTATATCAATTTCCTTTGATATTCGATTATTACCATACCTCTCCTACATAAAAGTAAGCCTCATCCTACACCATACACTGAAACGACAAATCAAACTACATCACTAGTAATCCCAGACTTTAGTCCTCATAAGTAACCACATCTTTTCATCGACACCACTCCAACATATGACACACAAAGAACTTCGGGACGAAGTTCCCCGTAAGGGGTAGAGACTGTAACAATTCGCAATTTCAGGTAAATTACCATTCCCGGAAAATTTCACTATTCACTTTTACTATTCATTTTTCCCGAAACTTTCCCGAAAGTTGATTTTTATCTGATATTCTTGAGTGATAAATCATTTCAATGGCAAATTAAAAGTTTGACATTCATAAGCTCATTTTCGTGAAAGTTATTAAGGAATTACACGTTTTAGGGTAAAACGTCATTCAGAAATTCTACGTACAACGAAACTCGACCGCGTTAAGTGACCCCGCATCAGAAAAATGTTTGACACACTCATGATTTATTTGAGAATTAATCGTGACTGAGAAAAACATGACCAAAGACTTCCCAGCAGGTCACCCATGTCGGTACTACTCTCACATGAGCACGCTTAACCGAATGGGCGATTAACCGTTAGACCACGAAACGAGTTTCTAAGACATTTTGAGTTTTCAAAATTATTAGAATAAGTCAACATATTTTTTCCCTCCTCCATTGACCAAAAATCATCACTTGATGTTACAAGTCGTTTCGTGATTTTTAGGCTTACGGTTTGATGTCTAAAAGACATTTAACACCAACCGACACTAGACTGAGCTCAGTCTAGACATTATAAGTCATTTTAAATCATTTATAACATATTAGAAAAGTAACATTTTACTTTTCTCAGTTTTACGCAAAATTCGTACATTTTACGTATTACGCGTTTTAGACCCGTGTTTCCAGTTTTTAGCAGGGTTTTGGCACCCGATAGATCCTACCACTCATTTTATATTTTATTATGGACTATATGGACATGTTTAACAATACTTTAAAGTTTCATAATTTTACGACACCCGGTTTTACGTTTTGAGGCCTAATCATTTACGGTTGGCATTTCCCGGAGTCAAAACTAACAAATATCTAGATATTATCATCCAAGCCAAGCCACCTCTCCCCCTTATCCTTCCCAAACCGCCATAAGGGGGGGGGGGGATTCATCACTTAGGTGTCTTGATCTCATGCATTAAGTCATAAGATGTTTACATGTGTATAAGCTTTCTTTACAAGCTTTGAAAAGTCAATACATGTAACCTCCTCAAGCCCATATAAATACCCCCTCCCCTCCTTTGAGCCGTGCATCCCCAACCCTCCACAACACATCACACTTAGTTTATTTCTTCCTAGTTCTAGCAAGGATCAAGTGCAAGATCAAGATAGAAACCCTAATTAGCTTATTATTCACCAAAACTCTTCCAAACCCTAGAATACTTGGTGATTTCTCTTGAGTTTAAATCCACTCAATTCACCTTAACCTTCATCATCCATCTTTCAAGAATACCAAGGGTAGAAAGGTTGCTTGAAGTGAAAAGGGTTGAAGCTTGTCTATCAAAGTCCATTTCCTTACTAGTTACTCCTTTCTTTAATTAGAAAGCCTAAAGTTGTAAGCTTAAACCTACCATGCTTCTTGTTTATTTCTCATGTTCATATCATTTACATGTTATCTTTGCTATATTATGTGTTGTAATTATGTCCATGATGTATCATGATGAGTAAAAGATGTTGTTGTAATGAATGATTGAAACAAGTTACTAAAACAACCAAACTAGTGAAAATCTTGGTATAACCTGATCAAAATGGTAAAAATTTTATATTGGATTATTACATATTACAGTAGAGGACTTAAAAATAAAACCATAGCAATTTGAACCACCTAAAAAGAGTAAACGAGTCAAAAGTTATGGCGATTTGAAGTTACCAAAGATTTCCGGCAAAACTGCCTAAATGTTTCTGTGACAGAACCTAAAACACGCAAAAAGAGGCCTTTCTGGTCCGATTCATGAAAAAGTTAAAACACGAAAGTTGTCCGGAATCACGTTTTCATTCAGGAACAAAGAGGCTCAAGCCTTGAAAACGCCTTCTGAGTGAGATATTTCTCAGTTTTCTTAACAGCTATTTACATATTTTAAGTCACTAAGTTATTGTCATACTTTCAAAGGAATAAAAGGTATTATGACCTATAACCAAGACCCCCACCATGGCTAGAGCCAAGGTTGTGTAACATGACCTTGGAACAAGGACCAAAGGTCATGGCTAGGCCATGACGAAATGACCAAACCAACTTACAAAGGCGTAAACATGAAACAATGAAATTGGCGATATATGGAACAAGCAATTTGTATCTACTTCACCTAAAAGGAACCATGAGATATTACAAGGAAAAATGGTCATACAAGACTTATGAAACTACCCCTAATAACAATCTTCATGTACTAATAAACTTTCCTAAGTTTATTCAAATATCGGACATGTAACTTTTCGGATCAAAACTTATATCTATATATTTCATCAACTACTACAATAGTAGGGAGCCTCATGTGAGGAGTTCATTATGTAAGCCGTCGAGTTGAGTTGTGGATTTACGAATTAAAGTGTCCTGGCTCCTCGAACGTTTAC
The DNA here is from genome assembly GCA_030686995.1 of Artemisia argyi. Lineage (NCBI taxonomy): Eukaryota > Viridiplantae > Streptophyta > Magnoliopsida > Asterales > Asteraceae > Artemisia > Artemisia argyi. Next base: position 213,786,433 of record CM060685.1, read on the forward strand.
TAACATGACTTCTGAATTATGTCGGCCCGAACGGTAGTAAACGATATATAAACATACATGTTTCATGAATCAATTCTTTCAAAGACTTACACTATACATCATACCACATCATGGACTAAATGCAAGATATATATATAGGCACTACTTCATATTCTTTACTCCGATCCTAAGTCGCGACATTCTATTATAGGTTGCTTGTAGAAACCTTCACGATTCGACCATCACATTCACTACTCACTACATAACTTAAGGTGAGTTCGTAGCCCCACTTTCTATTGTTTAACTATTTTACAAATCCATGGGGGAAATACATGCTATTATTTTCTACTCGAACACGATGCTTTCTAATGTATGCTTCCCGACGATGTTTTATTATCACTAAGTAACGATTGCCATGTTCGAAGTCCCTATATCATGAACCATTAGTCACTACCTTTAGTGAGCGCGAATATTGTGAATAGATCTATTGGGATTGACGAATCCCATTTGTGTTGAGCAACGATGAGTTCACACAAATGCACTATATTTGAGATTTAGCGGTATAACGGCAAAAGTACCTTGATAGGGCTTCTATAATGCCAATTTTGTTGGTTCGATGTTAATGTTTTGGTTCCATGAGCTTAGTGAAATAAATAACGATTTTGTTTTCCAAACATTGGTGTGAGCCTATAACTCACACTACGATTATTGTGTTCAAACGATTTAACGAAACTCTACGAATTCCACTCAACCTTTGTGTTGACCTCTCAAGCATGTATTTCAGGTTCATGACGATCAAGGATGGCACGGAAGGACACGGATACTCAAGAGGGCTATAAATTTTATTATCATTCAAAAACTCACTTAATGTGATTTGTAAACATGGAACCAATTGGGACCTCATTTTGTAACCTCTGATATTTATATAATTTGAATGATAAATCTTTTAAAACAACTCAATTGGAGTTCGTTTTCTATTATTGTGACTATTGTGCTGTCCAGTAACACCCAGTTCGAATTCCGCTGCGTCCATGAATTGGGGGTGTTACAGATTGGTACCAGAGCCATGGTTATAGAGAAACGGGTCTAATTGAGACCTAAACTATAACTACAACTACAAGCAAAACCATTTTATAGCCTTCCGCTCTCCGTGTCTTCCATCCTCCAGACGATTATGGACTTATTAAGCATTTTATGCTACATGAACATATAAGTATATTTATATATACATACGAGTTATTTTCAATCATTTTATCTAAACATATCTACACATGCCTATTCTATGGCATTTCGACACAACCACATTCTCCCAATCATGTTCCTACTCCAACATTTTATATCCAAGACATTATAACGAATTACGATGGTCTTTTCTAATTTCCGGACATTGTATGACACAATGGTCTTAATCATTTCTCAAATGTTTTGAGTCACACGATGGTCTAATTTGCCTTTGTTTAGTCGACAGTTTCCCGAAAGCAACGGACATATCACAAGTATACCTAATTTAGGTATTTGAAAATTTTATCGAACCTCGGCTAAATATAGACTAGTCACCTATATTTAACCTAGGGACAGTGGAATATAGTCTGACTAACTATATTCGACTTAAAATTTTCAAATACTGAGAGTAGTTGTACTAGGGTTATGTTTAGGTTGATTTCCTACTTGAACTCGATAAACCACCCGAATTCTTTAAAACGATCTAGAGATACGATAGTGTTTTACCACTTAGCGAAATCTTAACACCTTATTTGTACTACCTAAACTTCATTCTTGAAAGTTTTCATTTATGAGATAATCCGAACTACTATCTTGGGATAGTTATCAATTCTTCTCTTCATCCTGTAGAAGTACTATCCTGTTTAGGTCCTAAGGATACCATCCCGTCATAAACCTTTAAAATCTCTTTAGATTTTCAAAGCAAACTTGACATCTCTACCGATATTAATGTTAAGCATACACTACCTTGTAACTCACCGGCTAATTATGAATGTTGTGTTCGGAATTCTTAAGTAGGATGATTTATAATTATTTGAATGGATTGGGATGCCTTTTCATTTAAATAAAGACATTGTAAATCACCGAACCATAAGTTTATATTCCCCTATTTACATTGTTTGGGATGCCTCTCTATGTAAATAAAGGATTATAAACAAGTGGGCTTATTTGTATCCGAAATAACATAAGTAACCCATGATTCGACGAACTAGATCCAATTACGATTTCTATTTGAAATTCAACTACTATACCAACTTATGTCCAACTACTATATCAATTTCTATTAAACATTCGATTGCTATATCAATTTCCTTTGATATTCGATTATTACCATACCTCTCCTACATAAAAGTAAGCCTCATCCTACACCATACACTGAAACGACAAATCAAACTACATCACTAGTAATCCCAGACTTTAGTCCTCATAAGTAACCACATCTTTTCATCGACACCACTCCAACATATGACACACAAAGAACTTCGGGACGAAGTTCCCCGTAAGGGGTAGAGACTGTAACAATTCGCAATTTCAGGTAAATTACCATTCCCGGAAAATTTCACTATTCACTTTTACTATTCATTTTTCCCGAAACTTTCCCGAAAGTTGATTTTTATCTGATATTCTTGAGTGATAAATCATTTCAATGGCAAATTAAAAGTTTGACATTCATAAGCTCATTTTCGTGAAAGTTATTAAGGAATTACACGTTTTAGGGTAAAACGTCATTCAGAAATTCTACGTACAACGAAACTCGACCGCGTTAAGTGACCCCGCATCAGAAAAATGTTTGACACACTCATGATTTATTTGAGAATTAATCGTGACTGAGAAAAACATGACCAAAGACTTCCCAGCAGGTCACCCATGTCGGTACTACTCTCACATGAGCACGCTTAACCGAATGGGCGATTAACCGTTAGACCACGAAACGAGTTTCTAAGACATTTTGAGTTTTCAAAATTATTAGAATAAGTCAACATATTTTTTCCCTCCTCCATTGACCAAAAATCATCACTTGATGTTACAAGTCGTTTCGTGATTTTTAGGCTTACGGTTTGATGTCTAAAAGACATTTAACACCAACCGACACTAGACTGAGCTCAGTCTAGACATTATAAGTCATTTTAAATCATTTATAACATATTAGAAAAGTAACATTTTACTTTTCTCAGTTTTACGCAAAATTCGTACATTTTACGTATTACGCGTTTTAGACCCGTGTTTCCAGTTTTTAGCAGGGTTTTGGCACCCGATAGATCCTACCACTCATTTTATATTTTATTATGGACTATATGGACATGTTTAACAATACTTTAAAGTTTCATAATTTTACGACACCCGGTTTTACGTTTTGAGGCCTAATCATTTACGGTTGGCATTTCCCGGAGTCAAAACTAACAAATATCTAGATATTATCATCCAAGCCAAGCCACCTCTCCCCCTTATCCTTCCCAAACCGCCATAAGGGGGGGGGGGATTCATCACTTAGGTGTCTTGATCTCATGCATTAAGTCATAAGATGTTTACATGTGTATAAGCTTTCTTTACAAGCTTTGAAAAGTCAATACATGTAACCTCCTCAAGCCCATATAAATACCCCCTCCCCTCCTTTGAGCCGTGCATCCCCAACCCTCCACAACACATCACACTTAGTTTATTTCTTCCTAGTTCTAGCAAGGATCAAGTGCAAGATCAAGATAGAAACCCTAATTAGCTTATTATTCACCAAAACTCTTCCAAACCCTAGAATACTTGGTGATTTCTCTTGAGTTTAAATCCACTCAATTCACCTTAACCTTCATCATCCATCTTTCAAGAATACCAAGGGTAGAAAGGTTGCTTGAAGTGAAAAGGGTTGAAGCTTGTCTATCAAAGTCCATTTCCTTACTAGTTACTCCTTTCTTTAATTAGAAAGCCTAAAGTTGTAAGCTTAAACCTACCATGCTTCTTGTTTATTTCTCATGTTCATATCATTTACATGTTATCTTTGCTATATTATGTGTTGTAATTATGTCCATGATGTATCATGATGAGTAAAAGATGTTGTTGTAATGAATGATTGAAACAAGTTACTAAAACAACCAAACTAGTGAAAATCTTGGTATAACCTGATCAAAATGGTAAAAATTTTATATTGGATTATTACATATTACAGTAGAGGACTTAAAAATAAAACCATAGCAATTTGAACCACCTAAAAAGAGTAAACGAGTCAAAAGTTATGGCGATTTGAAGTTACCAAAGATTTCCGGCAAAACTGCCTAAATGTTTCTGTGACAGAACCTAAAACACGCAAAAAGAGGCCTTTCTGGTCCGATTCATGAAAAAGTTAAAACACGAAAGTTGTCCGGAATCACGTTTTCATTCAGGAACAAAGAGGCTCAAGCCTTGAAAACGCCTTCTGAGTGAGATATTTCTCAGTTTTCTTAACAGCTATTTACATATTTTAAGTCACTAAGTTATTGTCATACTTTCAAAGGAATAAAAGGTATTATGACCTATAACCAAGACCCCCACCATGGCTAGAGCCAAGGTTGTGTAACATGACCTTGGAACAAGGACCAAAGGTCATGGCTAGGCCATGACGAAATGACCAAACCAACTTACAAAGGCGTAAACATGAAACAATGAAATTGGCGATATATGGAACAAGCAATTTGTATCTACTTCACCTAAAAGGAACCATGAGATATTACAAGGAAAAATGGTCATACAAGACTTATGAAACTACCCCTAATAACAATCTTCATGTACTAATAAACTTTCCTAAGTTTATTCAAATATCGGACATGTAACTTTTCGGATCAAAACTTATATCTATATATTTCATCAACTACTACAATAGTAGGGAGCCTCATGTGAGGAGTTCATTATGTAAGCCGTCGAGTTGAGTTGTGGATTTACGAATTAAAGTGTCCTGGCTCCTCGAACGTTTACTAACATGACTTCTGAATTATGTCGGCCCGAACGGTAGTAAACGATATATAAACATACATGTTTCATGAATCAATTCTTTCAAAGACTTACACTATACATCATACCACATCATGGACTAAATGCAAGATATATATATAGGCACTACTTCATATTCTTTACTCCGATCCTAAGTCGCGACATTCTATTATAGGTTGCTTGTAGAAACCTTCACGATTCGACCATCACATTCACTACTCACTACATAACTTAAGGTGAGTTCGTAGCCCCACTTTCTATTGTTTAACTATTTTACAAATCCATGGGGGAAATACATGCTATTATTTTCTACTCGAACACGATGCTTTCTAATGTATGCTTCCCGACGATGTTTTATTATCACTAAGTAACGATTGCCATGTTCGAAGTCCCTATATCATGAACCATTAGTCACTACCTTTAGTGAGCGCGAATATTGTGAATAGATCTATTGGGATTGACGAATCCCATTTGTGTTGAGCAACGATGAGTTCACACAAATGCACTATATTTGAGATTTAGCGGTATAACGGCAAAAGTACCTTGATAGGGCTTCTATAATGCCAATTTTGTTGGTTCGATGTTAATGTTTTGGTTCCATGAGCTTAGTGAAATAAATAACGATTTTGTTTTCCAAACATTGGTGTGAGCCTATAACTCACACTACGATTATTGTGTTCAAACGATTTAACGAAACTCTACGAATTCCACTCAACCTTTGTGTTGACCTCTCAAGCATGTATTTCAGGTTCATGACGATCAAGGATGGCACGGAAGGACACGGATACTCAAGAGGGCTATAAATTTTATTATCATTCAAAAACTCACTTAATGTGATTTGTAAACATGGAACCAATTGGGACCTCATTTTGTAACCTCTGATATTTATATAATTTGAATGATAAATCTTTTAAAACAACTCAATTGGAGTTCGTTTTCTATTATTGTGACTATTGTGCTGTCCAGTAACACCCAGTTCGAATTCCGCTGCGTCCATGAATTGGGGGTGTTACACTATTACTCTCTCACTTTTAAAATAATTGTCACCAAACAAAAAATAAACAATTTAAGAAAAGTGGAACGGTCATTATATTTTTCAACCAATCAAATATCATTTTTGTCCACTAAGATCATTTTCGATTGGTTAAAATAAAAAGTGGATGATTATTTTGGGACATCCAAAAATAGAAAGTTGGACTATGATTTTAAGTTTTTAACACGGAAGAAGTAATTTTTATTGGATATGCTTTTTGTAACACCCCGCCTTATAGACCACAATATTGTCCGCTTTGCCCGAAGGCTCACGGCTTTGTTCTTGTGGCCCTCATGTGAAGACTTCCCGGCAGGTCACCCAAGCCAGTACTACTCTTACATGAGCACGCTTAATCGTATGGGCGATTAACCGTTACACCACAAAACGCGTTGTGTCATATAAGGCGAATGTTAACATATATGTCCCAGCATCACTCCAAGTCACAGCCAATGTGGGATTTGACTGGGGTATTACATTCACCCCCCGTAGGGACTCATCGTCCCCGATGAAGTTTGCCCCACATCCCGAACGGCTTGGAGTGGCTCTAATACCATCTGTAACACCCCGCCTTATAGACCACAATATTGTCCGCTTTGCCCGAAGGCTCACGGCTTTGTTCTTGTGGCCCTCATGTGAAGACTTCCCGGCAGGTCACCCAAGCCAGTACTACTCTTACATGAGCACGCTTAATCGTATGGGCGATTAACCGTTACACCACAAAACGCGTTGTGTCATATAAGGCGAATGTTAACATATATGTCCCAGCATCACTCCAAGTCACAGCCAATGTGGGATTTGACTAGGGTATTACATTTTTTTAAGCGTGCTCATGTGAGAGTAGTACTGGCTTGGGTGACCTGCCGGGAAGTCTTCACATGAGGGCCACAAGAACAAAGCCGTGAGCCTTCGGGCAAAGCGGATAATATTGTGGTCTATAAGGCGAGGTGTTACAAATGGTATCAGAGCCACTCCAAGCCGTTCGGGATGTGGGGCAAACTTCATCGGGGACGATGAGTCCCTACGGGGGGTGAATGTAATACCTATTGGGTTAATCCCAATCCTTATTCCTACCCATTTTCATGGTCAAACCCGAAGTCAAAGTCAACCCGTATTTAAAAGTCAACTCTTACAAAATAACTGTCAATTGACAGTTACATTCGAACCATCACAACTGTTGGTCGAATCTTTTAGAACCGAACCATTACAATGGTTCTTTGTACCGTTTCATTATGTATATATATTACAAATTCTGTAAACAATTACTTGATGACATTTTTTATATTTCAAGTTATAAGAAAAAGCATTTTAGTGTTTATATCATTTTTATTTCACAATTGGTATATTTTGCATTGAACGTTAGACCATTAGATCCACGTTATTGAGGCCAACAATTGGTATCAGAGCGGTTTGGATTAAACTAACCAATTCATCATATACCATTTTTTTCAATCTGTGAATCGAAGAAAAATAGGTCTCGGTATTTTTTCTGCAAATTACAACGAACACAACAACAACAATAGTTGCGTTTCAATCAAGGAATAACTTCAACTAATTGTCGCCCCATAATTTTTAAATTACCGGCATCAATTAGAAGGCACTCCTTTATTTTTGCAGAAATTTATTCATAATCATACCGAAAATAACAAGACCCATTTTATCTGTTTTAACAAAACATCATTCGACTCAGAAAAAAAAACCATACGGTTTTGTCATCAAAAAAAGGGGCAAATTCATTATTGAATCAATACAAGGAACAAACACACCTGTATTTTCAACGATTCGATTCATAACACCCTTATTCTTGAATCACTACTTGATTCAATATATATACACGGAGGAAAAATCCCAACAGGAACACCACATATCCGTGAAGAAGAAGTGGTCAACTACAGCCAACATCCGGCGGACAACCACCAGAACAACATAGCAGTACGATCTCACTCAAAAGAGTCAGAGTTTACTTATCTCTCAAAGAGATAACAAAGAAGAAGAAAAAAGAGGCGTAATAAAACGCTAGGGCAAAAAAAGAACCGGACAAACATTATTAGGGATTTTGTTTTTAAATAAACACCCTCCAGGTTCTATTTTTCCACAATCCACCCTTTATCTTTATTTTTATTATACTTAGAGTATTTTGTTTTACAAATAATATACCTAGTATAGTTTTTATTTTTGATAAGTACTTTAAGAAAAATAACATTTAGTATCTTATCATATTTTATATAATAACCTAGTGAAATTTACACTGCTTATTATATTTAGAAATATCTTTTAAGGAGTAATTAACCTTAGGCTTATTTCATTTTATTTTATAATCTCCAAGTTTTGTTTAAAAAAAACAAACCCTTTAAAGCGCGCTATAAACTTTATAACACAATTAGTGTTAGATTTTAGGAGATTACTTAGTCATTTATTTTTATTTTAAAAATGACAAACGGTGGAAACGGTGGAAATAAAGAGACTGGTGTAAACAACACCAATCCTCAATTTCAATGCCCAATGTTAAAACCAGCGAATTACTCGTTATGGGCAATTCGCATGCAAATTATTTTAGAAGCAAATGGATTATGGGAAACGATTGAGCCAACTGAAAATACTCAATCATCTGATAAGAAAAAAGAAAAAACTGCAATAGCATACCTTTACCAATCCTTACCCGAAGAACAATTAGTTCAAATAACAAAGCACAAAACCCCAAAAGCAATATGGGACGCTTTAAGAGCTAGACACTTAGGCGAAGAAAGAGTACAACAAGCCAAACTTCAAACACTAAGATCAGAAATGGAGATGTTGACTATGAAGGAAGATGAAACCATCGACACCTTTACAGGAAAACTAACAACTCTAGTAAACAAAGCCGCTAGTCTAGGACACACTATAAAAGACACAAATTTAGTCAGAAAATTACTAAATGCTGTACCGGATAGGTATCTGCAAATAGTAGCATCAATAGAACAATATTCAGACTTAAACACTATGACATTTGAAGAAGCCATAGGAAGACTTAAAACCTATGAAGAAAGGATAAAATATAAGAAAGGAAAACAAGAGAACAATCAAGAAAAATTGATGTTCACAAGACACGAAGGTAGAGGGAGACATTTTAAACGTGGTAATGGAAAACATAAGTATTCACACTACAAAAACCACGATAAATTTAAAGGAGAGAAAAAGGAAGGAGAACATTCTCAAAACAACTTCAAAAGGCCAGATTTTGACCTTAGTAAAGTTATATGTTACAAATGCAACAAAAAGGGACACCTTGCAAACAAGTGTTATTCAAAACCGAAAACAACTGTGCAATCTAATCTTGTCGAGGAAGACTTAGAACCTACATTATTAATGGCAATTTTAGAAGACCCTATAGTAACAAAAATTGAAGATCAAAAAATATCTCTTCACGAAGAAGTTGTAGAAGGAAAAGAAACAAATATGGATAGTCTATGGTACTTAGACAATGGAGCAAGTAACCATATGACTGGAGTAAAGGAACATTTCAAAGATTTAGATGAGAAAGTTAGTGGAAAAGTGAAATTCGGAGATGGATCACACATAGAGATTAAAGGAAAAGGTTCAATTCTAATAGAATGTGATGACGAGAAACAAAGAATTATTTCACACGTTTATTACATTCCAAGTCTTAAAAGCAACCTATTGAGCCTTGGACAATTCACCGAAATTGGATGTAAAGTTGTAATGGAAGATAATGAACTACGACTTTATGACATGGACGACAAAATCTTCATAAAAGTCACTAGACAAAGAAACCGTCTATATCAAGCAAGTCTAAGAATAGGAACACCTGTTTGCTTACTTGCAAACTTGAAAGATAACACCTGGTTATGGCACGCGAGACTAGGACATCTCAACTTTGAATCATTAAAATTTATGGCTCAAAAAGAGTTAGTTCAAGGAATTCCCGCCATTAAACATACAACACAAGTCTGTGATGTTTGTTTAATTGGTAAACATAGTAGAGCACCATTTCCAAAGAAAGCTAAAACTAGATCTACATCACCTTTAGATTTAGTATATGGAGATTTATGCGGACCAATCACACCACCAACACCATCTGGAAAGAAATACATATTCTTACTAGTAGACGATTATTCGAGATATATGTGGGCATATTTTCTTGAAACAAAAGATCAAGCATTTGATACTTTCAAGGAATATAAGAACACAATAGAAAAAGAATTAAGGACGACATTAAAAATGTTTAGAACTGATCGAGGTGGAGAATTCAGATCAAATGAATTCACACAATATTGCAAAGATAATGGTATTTCACGACAACTTACCGCACCTTACTCACCACAACAAAATGTAGTAGTAGAACGAAGAAATAGGACAATCATGTCTACCACTAGATGCATGATGAAAGCAACTAAAATGCCACAAAACTTTTGGGCTGAAGCTGTCAGGCATGCAATATACATTTTAAATAGTGTACCTACAAAAGCACTAGAAGACATTACTCCATACGAATCAATTAAACAAAGAAAGCCAAACCTAGAAAATCTAAGAGTATTCGGCTGCATAGCATATGCTAAGATACCATCACAACGCTTAACCAAGCTTGATGATAGAAGTAATAAAATGGTATACTTAGGAAATGAACAAGGATCGAAAGCTTATAGATTATTTGATCCAACAACACAAAGGATATGTGTTAGTAGAGATGTTTAGTTCAAAGAGGATGAAGCATGGAATTGGGAAGACTACATGAGTGAACACACCAATAATGAACCTGAATGAGTTGATTTCAGAATAGAAAATTTTGAAAACACACATGAACATCATGAAGAAGATATTCAACATGATGACATTATTCAACCTAATGATGATCACGTTCAACAAGATGATGATTACAATGACTTTCCCAACGACAACAATTTTGATGATGATAATTATACAACATCAGCAACAAACTCACCCTCTCAAACACAAACACCTAATACACCATCTACAGTTTCATCACGAGTAAACCCTCAGATTACACCAATCAACTCAATACAGTCAACTCATCAGAATAGTGGTTCAACATCAACCACATCTTCACACTCACAATATGATCATACACCCGTAAGAGGATTTAGAATTATGACTGATTTACTTGAAGACACTGAGAGATTATTACTTGTTGAAGATGAACCTAAGAATTATAAGGAAGCATCAAACGACCAAAAATGGATTGAAGCAATGAAGGTCGAAATAGATTCCATCAATAAAAATAATACATGGGAACTAACCACTTTACCCAATGGACATAGAGCAATAGGTTTAAAGTGGGTATTTAAAACCAAGAAAGATGCAAATGGAAATATAGTCAAGCATAAAGCAAGACTAGTAGCAAAACGATATATTCAGGAGCATGGCATAGATTTTGAAGAAGTTTTCGCACCCGTAGCAAGAATGGAAACTATAAGATTATTACTCGCCATAGCTGCTAATAACAAATGGGAAGTACATCACCTTGATGTAAAATCTGCATTTTTACATGGAGATTTAAAAGAAGAAGTTTATGTTTCACAACCGGAAGGCTTCATAAAGAAAGAAAATTCAAGAAAAGTCTACAGACTTATTAAGGCACTTTACGGACTAAAACAAGCACCACGTGCATGGAACATAAAACTTGACCAAACTTTGAAATCCTTAGATTTCAAGAAATGTGCGTTAGAACAAGCGATCTATACAAAAGCCACAAAAGATACAACTCTACTTGTAGGAGTCTATGTAGATGACTTAATCATCACAGGCACACCCAAGAAAGAGATCGAAAAATTTAAAGCTCAAATGGAAGACAAATTTGAAATGAGTGACCTCGGTTTATTAGCTTATTATCTAGGAATAGAAGTTTCACAAGCTGAAGGAAATATATCTATAAAGCAATCTGCCTACGCAACAAAAATCCTAAAGGACGTTGGAATGACAGACTGCAACGAAACTTTAATACCTATGGATCCAGGAACAAGACTAACAAAGAATACTGAAGGAACAATGGTCAACTCAACAGAATATAGAAGTTTAATTGGATGTCTACGATATCTACTTCACACAAGACCCGACTTCAGTTATTCCATTGGATTACTTAGTCGATTTATGCAGGAACCAAAAGAGCAACACATGAAGGCAATAAGACAAGTACTACGTTATGTTAAAGGAACAATCAACTACGGTATCACCTACAGACATAATGGAGGAAACAAGATACAAGGTTTTAGCGATAGTAGTTACGGAGTCAACACTCAAGAAGGCAAAGGAACTACTGGAATCATTTTCTATTATGGTGATTCCCCAATAAGCTGGAGCACGAAGAAACAAGCCACTGTAGCATTATCATCTTGCGAATCTGAATTTATTGCAGCAACAGCAGCAGCAACACAAGCATTATGGTTAAAAAGACTACTTAGCAGGCTTACACACTCAAATGAAGAAAAGGTAACTATTATGGTTGATAACAAATCAGCTATAGAACTAATGAAGAATCCCGTCTTTCACGGAAGAAGTAAACACATTGATACGAAGTATCACTTTATACGTGAATGCGTTGAAAGAGAAGACTTACAAGTTGAATTTATAAGCGGAGAATATCAAAAGGCTGACATACTAACGAAGGCACTACCGAAGATCAAATTTCTAACCATGAGGCAACTCATTGGAGTTAAAGATCTAGGAGATAATGATTGAGATTAAGGGGGAGAATATTGGGTTAATCCCAATCCTTATTCCTACCCATTTTCATGGTCAAACCCGAAGTCAAAGTCAACCCGTATTTAAAAGTCAACTCTTACAAAATAACTGTCAATTGACAGTTACATTCGAACCATCACAACTGTTGGTCGAATCTTTTAGAACCGAACCATTACAATGGTTCTTTGTACCGTTTCATTATGTATATATATTACAAATTCTGTAAACAATTACTTGATGACATTTTTTATATTTCAAGTTATAAGAAAAAGCATTTTAGTGTTTATATCATTTTTATTTCACAATTGGTATATTTTGCATTGAACGTTAGACCATTAGATCCACGTTATTGAGGCCAACAATACCCCAGTCAAAACCCACATTGGCTGTGACTTGGAGTGATGCTGGGACATATATGTTAACATTCGCCTTATATGACAACAACGCGTTTTGTGGTGTAACGGTTAATCGCCCATACGATTAAGCGTGCTCATGTGAGAGTAGTACTGGCTTGGGTGACCTGCCGGGAAGTCTTCACATGAGGGCCACAAGAACAAAGCCGTGAGCCTTCGGGCAAAGCGGACAATATTGTGGTCTATAAGGCGAGGTGTTACACTTTTGTTGCAGGTTCTATAAATGTATGAAATGGAAGCGAGTTTGTGTAAGTAATTTTTTTTTTTTTTTTTTTTTTTTTTTTTTTTTTTTTTTTTATTTAGTTTTATAGGGGGAGGACAAATTTTACTTTTACTTAAATCTTATCCATTGGTTGACAAAGACCGGGAATTGGGATTTTTTTTTTTACCTGATTGGATGTTTACCCTAATTTAGATTGGTGTATCATTATCTTGTTAGGTTATTAGCTTAAGGGTTTCATACTTTATTTAACATAGTCCTCCCAAATATTAGATGACAAACTCTCATGGTGTGTTTGATTTAAGACTTCTGGATTTAAGTAATGAACTAAAAGAAAAGATAGATGTTTGGAATAAGGGGGTTTGAGTTTTAGAATACAATGATCATTACTAAAAGTACAATGAAACGATGACGGTGGCGATGCATGATTGAAGATGGTGACGAAAACAGTGAAAGACCATATGCGTTTAGCTGAATGTTTGTTTTCAAACGAGTTTTTGGTGGGTTGCTTTTTAGTTAGACCATCGAAAGGTTGGTTCGACGTGTTTAGGTTGAGCAACAGTTAAATGTTAGAGAGCACGGAACAATCGCCGTTTGACATGCCAATGGCATTTTCCCCCAAAGGATAGCCATACTGCACCGTCCCATTCATTGCATTTGTTCCTCGTTGGTTCATCAGCGAATGGTTTTTTTGTTTTGATTTTTTTTTAATTATTTTTTTTAGTGAGTGCGATAGTTTTTTGTGTTGTGTTATGTGATCTACATGCACGAATACTAGTATTGGGTGTCTATTGCTAGGGATGGTATTTTAGTTATTAGGTATAATTTGTGTGTGTTTAAGTTTGCTTTAGAGGTATGGTAATGATGCGTTTAGTTGCAGAAAAAAAATCTCAAATTTCTATTTCTAGTTTCTTAAAAAGACAGGAGTTAATACTCTACGAAATATACAAAATACGTTCAATTTTCTATTTTGTATAAAAAAAGAAAACAAAGAAACATAAAAGATTTTTTTTTTTTTTTTTTTAATTTCACTTGTTAAGTTAAAAAATGCATATTTTTAATTTGCTGAAAATTTGATGAAAAATAATTGATTTGAACATTTTCCTTAAAACATTTTGTGAAAAATAATGGTATTTTCTTCCAACTAAACAGACCTTAAATGTTTGTATTTTGGACTTGTCTAAACATGGCTAATCTATCTCAGATTTCTTAAACAAGACTTGCACCTTCAACCATTTGGTTGGAGAGCTTCTCACACAATAATTGATACCACCGGGACACAACACCCTTTAGTGTAATACTTTTGTTTTTGTCTGCCATAGTTATAATAAATATTTGATCTGTTAAAATGTAACACATAAATCATGCTAGCTCAGTTGGTGTCATGGGGTGGTAAAGAGGCTTTGCTCTTCATAGATTAGGTTTAGATTCTTACTACTCCGTATATCTTTTTTCTTCTTCTTTTTTTTGTATTCAACTGTAAGGTCCTGAAGTTTATGTGATAAATTTGCTCTTTAAGTCAATTTTATTAAACAACAAATGTTTTTATATCAAACACTTTTTTTCTTTTTCACATTATAATTGAATGTTTGTTGAAGTTGAACGTAACCAATAACAATAAGAATGTATATGCTAAACAATTACCACTATATTTTCGTTAGTTCTATCCATTAAGATGTGAAATGATTTCCGAACTAAAATATCTACATGTTTTCATCCCCGCTAGAAGAGCGGGTTAAACGTTTAAACCTCCTCATCATAAAAGTCATAGTTTTATATAATACGGAGTACTTTTTATTTTTATAATATTACATTCTAATGCAATGTAATATAAAATGTTAAATAATTATAATAATGTAAATTTAAAATCACATACACCTTTTAGTAAGGTGATAGTTTTTTGATACTTGACAAGAAATGACACTTAGGCTTATTTGTAGTGAGGATCGATAGAGGTTATACGGTAAAACAAGATGATAACTGTCGGCCTTAACTTAAAAGTTAAAGTAAATTAGTTATGTACCTTCAATTGAACGGATGATGTACGGTTAACTGGATTCTCATGTTTCCACTGAAGTTCCAAAGCTTTTTCAAGTCTTTTGACAACCTGGTCGATGTATGGACGATCTGCTCTATCCTCTTTTATGCACCAATATGCTGTATCTGAGAAGATTTTGAATGATTCTGGGTCCATCTCGCTTCGTAAATGCGGCAGGATCATTTCATCCAAACGAGATTTAGCCAGCTGACTTAATAACCCCTCTCCCAGCTCATTGTCATCGTCATTGCCTTCGTCATCATCTTTGTCATCGTCTTGGTATACAGCACTCCTCCCGCACAAGACTTCGACTAATACAACACCGAATGAATACACATCTGACTTGTGGGTCAGACCTCCGGTTTTTTTATATTTTGGGTCTAGGTATACATTCTTAACAATATCACGAGTAAGAAGAAGACGGTGCCTCCGAGCTACTGTATTTTTCAACGAAAGTTCAAAACCAGCTAACTTGGGTTCCCATTTGTCATCTAGTAAAATTTTGGAGCTCCTGATGTTGCAATGTATGACACTAAAATCTCTTCCAACATCATAATGGATGTAACACAATGCATTTGCAACACCCAGACATATCTTTAACCTTTGCATCCATGTGAGGGTCTGGTCACTTAGATGTTTTTTGAGACTTCCGTTGGCCTCCTTCTTGTATAAGATAATCTTCACCTCCTCCTCCTCCTCATCATCATCATAAAACCCAATAAGAGACATTAGATTCTTATGTCTGAGACTCGAAAGCATCGAAAGCTCCATCCAGAACATTCTGCTCTCATCTTTGTAAGCCTTTCCAACGATATCGATGAAGTGTTCCGAACGCAAGAGACGACCTATGAAAAACCTTTCATCTTCTATGGTACTTTCTTCATCAAAATTGTTGGTTGCTAATTCCAAATCTTCCCAGCTGAATTTTAAGTGAGATAGATCATTGAGGAAAGACTTTGTGTTTTTGCTGACTTGGGATTCATTGCCTATAGATGCGAAGGTCACTGATCCCTAGGGGTGAGCATGGTGCGGGTTGGTGCGGGTTTTGACTAAAACCGAACCGCAACCGCAATTGCGGTTTCTATAAAAAATAGAAACCGAACCGCACCACATTTTGCGGTTTCGGTTTTGCGGGTTTTTTGCGGTTTATGTGGGTTTTGCGGGTTTTAACCGCACCGCACCATCACTTATGACTTATATAATTAATGTGGGTTTTTGCGGTTTTTAGTTCACAATGTTGGTCTTTTTTGTTATAAAAATGCAAATATTTAATTTAAACACACACACATCACTTATTACTTACAAGAATATTAATCATAATATGCACTAGAAGCCTTATAACACACATTAAATAATCAATATGCCGTTTTTCGGTTTTAAAAATCAAGTGCGGTGCGGTGCGGGTTTTGTGGTTCGGTTTTACGGGTAAAACCGCAACCGCACCGCATTTTGCGGTTTTTATTTTTTCTTAAAACCGATCCACCGGTTTTTGCCGTGGTGCGGTTTTTGTGGTTCGGTTTTTTGCGGGTTTTGCGGTTTTGCGGTTTGCGGTGCGGTTTCTGCTCACCCCTACTGATCCCTATATGTGTAGATTAACAGGATGTAACACTTCAGTTAAGTTGATTGATCAATTAAAGAGACGAAATGGTGAAAAGCTAAGTACATATAATACGGTATCTTGTGTATAACTCTCAAGAATATTTTTATACATGAGTCGTTTTCAATTAATGGGCTGATAATTAAAGCTGGTACAGTAAGTGTAAGGAAGATAAATATTAAAAATAATCATGTTTAACTTGGGTGAAGATTGTTGAAATATAGTGATAGAAGATAACTGAGTTAGCAAACCTCTAACAATAGTATAGACTTTTTTTTTTTTTTTTTGAACTTAACAATAATATAGACTAACTTTAGACCATTTTTTTTCTCCCTTTTCAAAATGCATACAAAAGAACAAATGAATGATCTTCTAAACTTAAGGAATAAACTAAAGACTAGAAAATAACTAAACATGGGAACAATGTATGGGTGGTACATGGACACACCAAGTGTCACGTGTCTTCACCTAAAGGTTAGACTGGTTTTATTCACGAATATCATTTTCCTAAAACTAATACATGTATTTTAATTATTTTGAGCCAGCACTTCTTACCTTTATTTAATAGGACTTTTTGTTTGAACGCCGAATGACCATAATTCCACTAAAGTTACCCATATAAAAGTGACATGTCTGATTTTTCACTCTTACCCAGTCATCACATTACAAAACGGAACAAAACACCTACTTTAAAGACTTGTATATGTGGCATGTTTCACAGTTCAATGGCTTTAAAATCTGAACATAAGATCATTTTCTTCTCTCTTAAAAATTTCAGTGACTTACAAGTTGTAAGTTACCACAAGATTTTAAATAAAATAACGGAATTGCCATTAGATGCCTACTGGGCATTATATAAGATCATTAAAAGCAATCATATCCATTCTTAATACCACATCGTATTATATTCTGCCCCCTCTCTATTCGCATCTTTCTTTTATCGTTTCTCTTGTTTTGTCATTTTCCTCTTTTTTATAAGATTTCAGTGGCTTACAACAAGAGCTAAAACGAATACTAGTAGTAATTACCTTCTCATGACTGGATGATGTCTCTCCAACTTCGGCCACAACTGATGAGTGTTCCTTTAAAATCTACAGCAACAAATACAACAATAAGTAAATAAAGGTTACTCGTATTATAGAGTAGTTATTGTGCTAGAAAGATAAAGAGAAAAAATCATCTTACAACATTTTTCCATTCCAATTGAAGTTTCAATGCTTCCTCAAGTCTTGTGACAATCTGATCCATATTTGGGCGTTGCGATTGTTCTTCACTCAAGCACACATACGCTGTTTCTGCGAAAATTTTCAATGATCGCGGATCCATTTGATTCAATAGATCCGGATCGATTATCTCGTCGAGTATTTTCTCTCTATAATGAAAAATTGCCACCGGAGCCAAATACTTATTATCCTGATCTTTAATTACCGATTTCCTACCGAACAATAGTTCAAACAATACTATCCCAAAGGAGTAGATATCAGACTTGTGGTTCACATTGCCAGTCTCTAAATATGTTGGGTCTGTACGCCCCTTCATAGACCAAACTGAATCAGTATGGAAAGAATGGTTTCTTTCATATGCTTTAATCTTCATGGAATGCTGAAATTCATATAACTTGGGTTCCCAGTCATTATTGATCAGTTGAATTGCTTCATTGCTGATGTTCCGGTGTATAACGCTAAAATCGCGTGGCTCATCATAATGAATGTAACTCAATGCATGTGCAACGGCCACAGATACCTCCAATCTTTTCACCCATGTCAACAAAATCGGGTTACTTAGATAGTTTTCTAGCTTTCCCCTAAACTCGTGTTTGTAAATGATGGTCTCTGCACCAACTTCATTACAAAACCCAACAATAGAAACAAGATTCTTATGCTTCAGACTAGATAACATCGAAATCTCCGTCCAAAACTGTTGTTCTATTTCATCATCCCATTCACCATTATTAAACCTCAGAACAGTTATATTTCTCAACTCATTTGACCTAGAGAGCCGTCCCTTGTATATCAATCCAAATTCACGTTTTCCAATGACATTTTTGTCATCAAAGTAGTTGGTGGCGGACTCTATATCTTCAATGGGGATTCTTAGGTAAGCAAGGTGGTTGGGCGAAGAGTGAATCTATCACAAAAACAAAGTTTGGGTTAAAAAGGATGTGATCAGATGATATTCAATTAATACACAAATTAACAACAAGTGATATCCATTATTTTCAATCCTAAGTGATATCCATGATGTTGGTTTATTTCTTTTATGTTTATAACATTTCTTGTTGGTTTTCCTCTCTTACCAACTGCATAATGACAATTTTTTCATTACCTAATTAATTATAACCTTTTTAAATTCTTTAATAATAACTTCAAGTAAAGTAAATTCGATTAAACTTCTATATCTGCTTTTAACAGTAAACAATTAAATTGAAAATATTTATACTTGCTTACTTTTTATCACACTTTTTTTTACAAGTAGTGAATAGGCATTTAAATTTTTTATTTTAATAATTAACTTTTTGAGGAAAACTTAGACCGTCTCATTTATATTGCTTGTGAGATAAAAGATATATAAAATTGTGTGAAATTTTGATAAAAGGGATGACTAAAATTATATACAAGCATACGAACAAAATTATGAAATAAGACACGACATAAATAAAAACTTTGCCGCAAATGTACATACTTTGAAATTTCAGCTTTTATATTTCGGTTCATAACAGATCATTTATAATAAGCTCTATGCACAGCCGCAAAAATGCACAGTTTTAATGTTCTTTTGAAAACCCTAGCATTTTTCTAGTAGTGATTTTATCCTTATTGTTTAACCATTTGATTTAACCACTTAATTTTCGATAACCGTTTAATACAAACCTTCAGCCAACAATGATAAAGTTATTGAAGAATGTTTTTATCTATAACATTAAATGGCCTACTACTTTGACTACCCGACACGACCCATGTCAGATTTTGGTGCTTAAATTATCTGTTATTTTTTTGTCTAATCAAAACAATTGATATGATTCTTCAAATTTGCAATTATTTTTCCAGTTATGCATGTTGACTGTCAAGTATACATGTTACCTGTTTAAAGGAATAAGAAGTCAGAATGATCAAAACAAACGTATCACCCCTTGAGTTAAACACAAGAAAAATCGATAACCTAATAACTAAAATCTGTAAAATACGATGTATCATGTGTCGGAACGGGTGATCAAAATAATAGGTCATTTAATGTTATAAATAAAAAATTGTCAACATTAAATGAAAGATTTTGTTAAATGATTATCCAAAGTTAAAGGCTTATATATACAATATCAATGTGAAAAACGTTGCTATGAGAAATTAAGGGTTGTTATCTAACGGTTGTTGAAATTTAAGTAGTGTTTAATTAAAAAGGTCAAAGAACATGAAGTGTTAAATACTGATTTTACCAAGCATTTAGATATGTCTTTGTTTTATAAAAAGTGTGATTCAATATGTAAAAATTGGTTTGTTTATGTCATATCATAATGTTCAATTTAAAATTTGGTTGAAATTAATATAAATGAAAGAGCACAAATATTATGGCAAACCATTAATGAGAAAATATAAAGGTCTTACCGGCCTATTTTCACGTGCTAGTTCCAAAGCTTTCTCGAGTCTTGGGACAATGTCATCAATATTTGGGCGTCGCGATCGTTCTTCATCCAAACAGTCATAAGCTATTTTCGCTAACATGTTGAATGAATGCATGTCCATTTGTACCCATAGATCCCCATTAATTAAATCATAGAGTTTTTTCTCTTGATAACGGGTAATGAATGGCGGACCCAAATGATAATCATCTACTGATATCCAGCCACACAGTAATTCAACCAAAACTATCCCAAACGAGTACATATCCGACTTGTGGTTCAAACTCTTAGTCTTGATATATATTGGGTCTCCATACCCATCCTCCTTATACGAAAGTGTATTAGTATGAAATGAATTATGCCTTTCAGATGCTTTGATCTTCATGGAACGTTTAAAACCACCTAACTTGGGTTCCGAGTCATCATTTAGTTCAATCGATCGACTCTTGATGTTGCGGTGTATTACGCTGAAATCGCGTGACTTGTCATAATGTATGTAGCTCAATGCTTGCGCAATACCGACTGATATCTCCAATCTTCGCACCCAAGTCATCATCGGGTCCCATAGATACTTCATGAGACTTCCTCCGGTCTCACGCCTGGTAATGATGATTTTCTCATCATTCTCATCACAAAACCCAACTAATGAAGCCAGATTTTTATGCTTGAGACTAGAAAGCAATGAAACCTCCATATAAAACTCTCGTTCATTTTCCCTTTCAAATTCATCTAACCTCCGTGCATAAATATCAATCAAGTCATCGGACCACGAGAGTTGTCCCTCGTATTCATTATATCCCCCATATGTGCCAAAGTTGTTTGTGGCAGATATTACCTTTTCAAGGGGAATTCTGAGGTGAGTGAGATCGTCTTTAAGTGAAGTGATTATCTGTTTGTCAAGTAAAAACGTGAATTAATACACAATAAGAGAGTTTGATGACGTGCCTACAACCTGTTTGATGAAATTTCTGAAACCTTTAAAACACATGTTGCAGTATATACTTGCCTTGTAGTTTATATTGATCTTAAATTTGAGTCTAAATCAGTATATATTTTCTACTTTATAGCTATTATCAAGTTATGTTTGTGGATAAAAATCTGGATAAGATCCTTTTATAGTTTAGGAAGTGCATGGTCTTATAAATTTGAATTGTTTTGGTTCTTCAGGTTGTCCTACAATAGCTTGGTTTCGAGATTACCTAAAAAGTTTAGGAAGTGATGTTTGTTAGTGATTTCATGTTGAGATATAGTCTTGGATAGTGCAGTTAAATTTGCTCCTGAGGTGTTTTCAAATCATATTTTGGTCCATAATCAGATGGTGTAAGTATGTTACTACATGGGTGATATATATACTTTGCATAGTGGTGAGTGGAGTTCGTCCATTTTAGGTTATTACATGCTCTTTGTCCACCGATGCAGTTTTGATAGGATACTACAGATTGGAATTGTCTTGTTTGGTTCCCTTATTGCATTCAAAGACATGTTTTTGTCTTGCAGATGACAATTAAGGGCAGGTTGCCTACATAGATATGTTCATAAAGTGGAATCTAGAAAAAAACTACGGCATGTGCTTTGTGTAATACTAAATTGTTTAATTTGGCATTATACTTTATTGTTTGATGTTGATATTTGGTCATCTGAAGTTTGAAATTGTTTCCAAAGACATGTTTTTGTAGCTGATGCGGGATACTTTATTTGGTATTTGGCAAAACAGGAATTGGAGGATTTTTGAGAATGTTCAAAGGAATGGAGAGACATTGTTTGATGTTGTATTGGAAAGTTTAAAAGCCAAACTGTTGACTATGAAAGTGAAGAACTATCCTTTTGTGTTAAAAGTTTCAGAAATACATTGTATCAGCTCATGATTGATATACAACTCAAAAGTTACGAATGGATGGTGAGAAGATCAAACAAATATAAACCGATTGATTGGCAACTTTGGTTAAGGGATCCGCAAAATATTCGGTTACAGTAAGGACTTATAATATGTAATTTTTGAATGCTACAGCGCGTTACAGTGTGGTACAGCTTGATTTTGCAGAGTGTGTTATGGTTGTTCAGAAATGCGGTGCAGGTCTGCTTCAGTGAAAGTTACGAGGTTTATGTGTGTGCTGCTACATCAGCTTCTTGTCTATATACGAGGTTTATGTGTCTGCTGCTACATCAGCTTCTTGTGTATTCGTTTGGCAGTGGGCAGTCTTTGTGGAGTGCCAAATTTGTTTTTATCAAGGTTGCTTAAAGCTTTTCACTGAAGTTCAAATCAAAACACCTGTGTTTTTTGCAATGTTTTAAAAACCGGTTTTTTTATCGACTCTGTTTAGTCGCCGGTTCACCGGGTCACCGGTTCAACCGGTTGAACCGCCGGGTCGAACCGGTTCTATAAATATATATACATATTTCTATATTTAATAATTAGTATTGTATGATATCATAATTTATTCGTTTTTATTCATACATTTGATTAAATTGATGAAAAAGAATGAGACTATACCGATAAGTTTTGCTTTTTAAGTCTATATCTATAATAATATAGCAAAATATTTCAACAAGTGGTTCTAAATTATAATGGTCTATAGTAAAACTATATTAATTGGTGATTCTAATATTATATATAACTAGAATTTACTATTTTACAAAATTTTATCAAACATTAGTCATTATTGCTTCAACTTTTTAATTAAACTTAGAAAAATTAATGGAAAAAAATCATTTGTTAATTTTTTTGATAAAAAGTCATGACCCGGCCGGGTTTATCAAACCGGTCAACCCGGGTCAACGAAAAACCGGCGGTTCAATCCGGTTCTCAAACAAGCAAAAAACCGGTCCTATCCGGCCCGGCCTCCTAGCCGGTTCCCGGTTCAACCGGTTGAGCCGGCCGGGTCAACCCGGTTTTTAAAACATTGGTTTTTTGTGCTTTAAGCGAGTTGCTAAGCCGCTGTTTTTATATAATTCATTGTTAATCTATACTTGTATACTATTTATAAAACAAAAATATCAAAGTGAAAAGTCAAAAAAGTAAAATTTTTAAAAATTAAAAAGGAAAAGTTGTAACAATTAATTATTAGCAATTTCAATTATTAATACATATATGTTTTAAAAGCAAACTATCGAAAATCGGGTTGACCCGTGAGGCTTCAAACCCGGCGGGTTGACCCGGTTTAATTTGACCAATTTTTCGGTCCAACCCGTTGGGTTGAAATTAAACCGTTTTTCGGTCTAACCCGTTGGGTTGACCCGGTTTATATTGACCGGAACGGTTCAACCGGTTGAATCACACGGGTCGAATCGGGTTTCAAAACATTATGTTTTAATCTTAAATTCTCAAACTTTTATTATTTTTCGTTTAAAATCCATAAACTTTTTTTTATCACTAAAACTATCTGCCGTTATAAAATTTCGTTGCTATGAATGGATACTCAACTAGTTTAAATAAATTAAAAGCTTGGTACAGGTGGCGGATTGAATAACGTGAATCTTAATTACGTTAATAACCCACAAAAATCAAAAATATGTAAACCGTTTTTATCAGATACTTCATGCGTCAAAAAAGGAAGACATGATATCAAGTGGCTATTAATTATCTATAATCAGGTTTATTGGGTCTAGCTAACGTGCACACTGAGGTAGTGAAGGTGTATAAATTAAAAAAGAGCTCCTACAGGCATGTTTTCACGTGCGAGTTCCAACGCTTTCTCAAGTCTCGTGACAATCTCATCTATATCTGGGCGTTTCGATCGTTCTTTATTCAAGCAGTCATATGCTATTTCTGCGAAAATGTTGAATGATTGTGAGTCCATTTGACTCCATAGATCCCAATCAATCATTTCATTGAGTTTCTTCTCCCTATAATGGGTAACGGCAACCGAAGCCAAGTACTTATTATCTTGGTCGTCTTTGATTACTGCTTTCCTACCACAAAGTAGTTCAAACATTACTATCCCAAAGGAGTAAATATCTGACTTGTGGCTCACAGTCTTTGTCTCTATATGTGTCGGGTCTGTATACCCCTCCCTATCCCAAACTTTGTCAACACAGAATGAATCATGCCTCTGAGTTGCTTTAATCTTCAAGGAAAGTCTAAATTCAGATAATTTGGGTTCCAAGTTATCGTTTAACAGAACTGTCTCACTTTCGATGTTACAATGTATAACGCTGAAATTACGTGGCTCGTCATAATGAATGTAGCTCAACGTTTGTGCAATACCGACTGATATCTCCAATCTTCGCACCCATGTCAACCTCGGTTCACTTAGAAGGTTGTCAAGACTTACCCACTTCTCATACGTGTTAATGATGATCTTCTCGCCATTTTCATCACAGAATCCAACAAATGAAACCACATTTCTATGCTTGAGACTTGAAAGCATCGAAATCTCCATCCAAAATTGTTGCTCAATTTCGTCATCCCATTCCTTATTTAACCTCTGAGCATCAATTTCAATGAACTCACCAGACCACAAAAGCTGTCCCTTGTAATAGTTCCCAAATCCAGTTGCGCCAAAAACATTTAGGTCAGAAAAGTTATTGGTGGCGGAGAGTATATTTGCAAGGGGGATTTTTAAGTGAGCAAGGTCATAATGATTGACTGAAGACATCATGTATGTATCTGTTTGTTAATCTGAACAAAAAAGGTTGTGTGGGTTGTTAAAAAAAGAAGTGAAGGAGTGTGTTTGGGTGATATACATAAAAATCTGTTCGGTTTGTATATATAGAAGATGTGGATAAGTGTGTGTTCCTTGTTATCTTTAGTGAACGGTGGTCTGGTTTCTGCATTATTAATTGTAGTAAACTATTGACTTTTTGACCATTAACAAAACAACAAACATCAACTACCAGAACAATAATACAATGTAGCTTAATGCCTAGTGGTCTTTATTTATTGTTTATATTAAAATTTGACAGATAAGGGATGCGGATGTTGTGTCGTTAGCATTATTTGGTGATACTCTAAATACTTTTGCCATTTGAATTGTTGTGTGGTTAAATCAAAATTTTATTAACCACTTGAACAAGCTAAAAGACAAACCACAATTCCAAAGCTAAAAAAATAAACATTTCAAAACATCTCAAGAGTTGATGATATCAGGGTAACATGATTATTCAAGCGATCCAAAACATGTGGCTTCCAATTTTTAAAACCATTTCGTTAAGCCATTTCATAAGACACGTTACAAGCATATTTATATACATGTAATGATGATAATGAATTCTCATGAGTTACCAATGTTATATTATGGACATTATTTTAGTAGTCGTATGTTAGGATCGAACTCGAGATCACGGGATTGCACACAATACGTATGAAGAGAAAAAGAAATAATTATTTATAAATGTTATACGTAATTATTAATAAACACAAAACTAGTAATGGAAATTAGTATTTAATGAAAAATGACTAATGACCTATTGACGAAGATTAGGAAAGTAATACTAATGAATATTTGGAAACAAGGGAAGGTTCCGGAATCCCTTTGGGATTACATAACCGATCGGCCAAGGGGGTTCTCCACCTCCTTTGTGCCTTGAGCTCCAAGTTTCAATTAGTATATATACAAACCCAAGATGTATTGTTTTCTCATAACTTGTACACACACATCTTGGTGTTTTCTCTCCTTCTCTTTTGTCTCATAATCGATCCATCAAACAATCCCATAAGGGATTTGATTTTATTGATCAAACTAAGTTTTGTGTTTAATTTACTTGCATAAACTTTTTTTGAATTAGTACGTGTGTACAAGAACGTGATTCAAACACACTATTGTTTGATTCTTTGATTGAATTACAAAAGAGGTAAGGGGTAATTCTTATAATCCACATAAACCCTAATTAGGGTTCTTGATTTGAAGATTGCAATTGATTCTTGTTCGGGCTAGAATCACAAAGGTATGTTTACTATTTATATTTGATTAATTAATTACATGTTATATGATCTTGTTATAATTGCTTCCGCTATGCTCACTTGATGTGTTTGGTTTATTTTATATAATTGTCATGATATTATAATTCCAACAGTGGCATCTAGAGCCGTTATAATGTGTAATTAATTATCGAAACGCATAAAAATTGGATCTTGATTCGTTTAGTTACATGTTTTTAGGGTTTGTTAGATTCCTAACCCTAATTTTATTTTTGGGTCGATTTGACCCTTAAGGGTTTTAGGGTTTATGGTTTTGATTTTTTAATATGATTAGAAACCCTAGGATGTCATGTAATTTGTTATGCGTTTTAGTAAACGATCTTGGTGCAATATGTTAATTGTTAAGCTAAATCCATGAAAAAGTGCATATTTGCATGGATTTTATATTGTGTGATAATTTAAATGGTTTAAATTGTATATATGAATTAATGGTTAAGCTAAATCCATGAAAAAGTGCATGTTTTGATGAAAAATATATGAATGGATTAGGTTTTAAATGCCTTTTCTATTGGTATAATTTTCATCAAGTATTATATAACACAAATAAAAATATTAATGGTCAAAGTTGAACAAGAAAGACTCAAAAAAGTCAAAGTGGACACTTATAATGGGACGGAGGGAGTAATGGTTAAGTTATATCGAAACATGTAAATTTATTATAGATGTCGAATTGGGAAAGACTCCAATATTAAGTAATCAATTATGTGCTATGTGGTATTTGTTTAGTTTTAGCTTACGCAATCGATTTATCGATGCATGTGGCTCTTTTTCCTAGAAGAAGAAAGCCTTAATTGAATAAATACGTTATACACCTAGATTTGATTATTAATATGACTATTGAATAAGATTTGCATGTGGCTACATGTTTTATACATATTTAATTGTTATGTTATGTATATGTTTATTTAGTTGTTTTATTTATTTTTATTTTATATTACTTGTTTTTGTTTATTATTATGTTAGACATGTTTATAAATGAAAAGGGTATTTTTTTGAATAGAAAAATAATACGGACTAAATAAATGGCGAAATTGTTTTGGTTTTAAGAGTAAATTTCAAAGGATTGGTTGATTGATGTTTTTGTACATAGTGTGCGAAAGGCGGACCGAAGGTTGCCATCCAATGTACTTGTAGAGAGGGGTTTTTAAAGCTCATGCACCTACCGGTTCTCTACAACTGCTTGGTTGCCGACTCTAGACTTACCTATATCACTATATTACGTACATTGTCATCTTAAGGGGGAATTCACCACAATGATTATCCGAAACACTAAGCCTTAGGGCTTATGCAAAAGTACGATATAGTGGACGATAATTGTTGGTAATTCTTTAATTGGTGAACCCGATAACTCAATCAAAACTTTGTTATTTTACTCTTAGTAAATTGGTAATAAAAATGTTTTATAAAACCAATGCTATGAAGTTGTATGCATGCTTCTTCATACATTATTTTGATCACGTCAAAATTAATACCCTTATAAAATTAAGTCAAATGCCATCTAATTAAGAACACTTGAAGTTGTAATTTACGTCATGTGAGAACTTGGCGAGATTGCAATAGAGAGGTAAATTTCATAAATTCATTGCTAGCAGATCAAGTGATGTGATGGATTTGTGAGTTTGCAGTTTTTAAGTTAGACGACTTAAATTGAGTAGGAAGTGAGATCTTGGACTCAAGGCATTAGATGGGGATGAAACATGCTTATTTTGCAAAAGTTTTGTGAAAGTAAATCCCATAATAATCTAGGAATTGTAATATGATATTGGCAACTTTGTTCGACAATTACCTTGTTGAATAATATCATTACTAGCAGATCAACTGATGTAATGGTACTATGTCAATTAGGATCCTAGCTTTAAGAAAATACTATGGTTTATATGAATATTTACCAATGGGTATTTTATTTTCTTAAAGAACTAATTATCGAAAATACTGAAATTGAATTTTGTAATTCGTTTTAATGTATTAATGCAACGTTCAAACCGTAAACGCACTTTGGGCTTTGATAAATTGATATCGTTCTGTTTTCAAACAAATGTTTGATTAAGAATAATTTACTTAAATGACAAATGAAGTCTCCTTTCTATGAAAGAAGAGTGAGACACAATCCTATTCCTTTTCATGAATGAGAAAGGATAATAGAAATATTAGATATGTCTAAAATCTAATATAACTCATAGCAAATTTTTTAATAGTTAAGAAAATTGCGAATATTTTTCATATGGATTTTATCATCCTCATATGGTGATCAAATTCTTAGTAACAAATATGATATTTGGTTAACAGAAAATTATGTATGACATTTTATGAGTTATTATAATTAGAAGCTAGACTAATTACTGCAAAATGTTTAAAGACAAACTAGTTGTTTTGACAATTTTAAAGGTGCTACATACATTGTAGGATGGTAGACCTGTTAAGGAAGAAATTGCATGCTCAATTTTCAAGTTAATAGCATTTGATGGATAGTTCATCATTTACGTAGTAGAATACACTCTTTAGTGCATAAGTAATTGTTACGCATGGACATTTAAAGGTGTAGGAAAGTTAAAGACACAATATTTGTTTTCACTGGATATGAAACATTTACAATGTTGTCAAATTCAACGGGAGTATTGTGTACTTATCACTGAATAAGGAATTATTGTAATGATCTTTAATTCAGTGGGAGTTACAAGCTTTGACATCTTGGTAGCTAAAGATAATTACTTTCCAAATATAGACACTCATACTTTTAAGGATAGTCTTGTACGTTTCCTTACTAGACATTGTTGTTTTACATATACTTGTTATGCTAAAATCTATGACACAATCATATTGAACACATAAACAAATGCATGGCATGTTGTTTATCAACTATATGAGGTTGTTCCATGCACAAGTGGGAGAAATGTTATCTTTAATGTGTACAAGAAACAACTCATAAAGATATGATTTGATGGATTCTCTTGACTACAAGGTAAGAGAATAATGTTCTAATATTAATTCTAGAAACACTTGGTGTTACAATTTATGCTATGTGAGAGCTTAGCTAGATTACAACAACAATGTGAATTTCATATTTCATTACTAGCAGATCAACTGATGTAATTGAACTATGAGAATTTGCAGTTTCTAAATTAGGATAATGTTCTGATATGAATTATACTAAGCTAATTCAAGAAACACTTGGTGTTACAATTTATGTTATGTGAGAGCTTAACTAGATTGCAACAACAAGGTGAATTTCATATTTTCATTACTAGCAGATCAACTGATGTAATTGAACTATGAGAATTTGCAGTTTCTAAATTAGATACCTATTAGAACATGTGTCAATATGATATCAAGACTACTTTAATTTATAGATTTATGAATTCATGGAATGATATAAATTAATTAAGTAATCTAATGCTACTTCAATCTGAATATTTATGTGTTCTTGGAATGACATAAATAAATGAAAAAATAATGTTATTTACATTATTGTGAAGTAATAAATTAACTTGAAATTACTATTGAAACCAAAAGATGGTGTTCATAATTACTTTAGTTAAACATGTTTATGTTTCATTGTAAAGATATAAACATAAAGTCTTTTAATTGTTACAAGACTTATAATAAAGTAAGACGTTATCTTGTTGTGTTTTTTAATTAAGACATATACATGAAGTTATTAAATTGTTAAATGACTTATTACGTATAGTGGGATTATAACCGTTTATGTTTTCTTGTCAAGACATGGACATGAAGTGACTTTGTAAAAAGTACTTGTGTTATAAAGCATGTAATTGGCTTGAATATTATTATACCATTAAAATGAATTAGTTGGTAAATAGACAAGTCAAAAGGAATATGGTTATCTTTAATATTGTTAGATTGTCTTACAATATTAATACTAATGCAATATCAAATGTTTATGGTATGTTCAGTTAGGAAAATCAAACTCTTGTTATATTGTTTGATTAAAGATAACTATGACTTCTTTTCTTCCAAAAGTTATCAAGGTTAGAATGTTGAGTATGACTTGGACATATTTAATAAAACTCCAACATAGAAGATTAATAAGACATTATCATATGATGGAATGTGATGAATGTGATGAATCACATTAAGTCTTAAATTGAAGTTCTAAATTTGTTTAACTGCTTATGAAGAGGTTATTAACAAAGTTAAGTCAGGAACTATCAATAAGTATTTGTAATATCCCAAAAGAGAACATTGTATTGTTTCTTTATTTGCTAAGTATTTAAAGATAGTCTTTAAATTACTAAAAGCAAGTGGGAGTTTTGATCTTTAAAAGATAAAATTATAAGATACATAATCTTCTAAAATACACTAGTAAATATCATGATTAAGTTTGACATTTGAATGTTAAATCTCAACATGATAATAAAGGTTGACATTTAAATGTTAAATCTCAAGATGATGGAATTATCATTCATAGAATAGCTATATATCTCAGATATTTGATTAATATGCTGAGGACTATGATTTACAGGATTATTGTAAACCTGATAATCATTATGATACATTACCAAATATGAAATTGGGTAAAGTATACATGATATGAATGATTAAGATGCTGTCCATAAAGATAATCAATCTTACAAACTTGGTTTATCTTAATAGTTAGACAAGAAAATGAAGATGAGTTTCTTCAAAGATTAGGTAACTCTTGTGGTTTAAATCTTTGTATAGAAATCATATGGACAATATTGTGCACATATTTAATGCATGTCTTATGACAAGATTATTAATCACACTTAAGCAATTAACTGTGATTGAATATTCTTTTCTAAGCACATTAATATATAAAGATTATGATTGTCACATTTATGAAATTGACAATGGAATATCAAAAACTCTTTCTTGAGTGATTACTTGAGCGAGGACGATAAGTAATAAAAAGGAGTTTATGAATTCAAATAAATATTTGAAGTGTACAAAGTGCAATAATCCATGGATGGATAAATGCATGCATCTAGAAGATTACTATTATGTTTAATTATTAAATTCATGTTTTGATTTATAATTGAAATAAGATAATTTCTAAGTATTCCTAAAAGCTAGTGGGAGTATTATGTTTAATTTCTTAAATCATATATGTTGTAGAACATATGAAAAGTAACATTCCATATAAGTAAATGTTAAGTCTTAGAATGGAATGGAATTTTACTTGTAAGATTTAGGAAATAAGACATATAACCTTGAAATGAATGTTTATTGTTGAAACATGTGTGATAAATGAATCTAATATAACATGATATATTATTTAGAAAGTCAAAATGGATATGAATGACATGAATAAAATCTAAGTATGACTCAAAGATCTTTCATGAACATCATGTTTTGTTTTATCATGCTTGATTACAAGATGATTTGGCAATATTAATATCTAATTAAAAAGTTATTAGATAACTTGTGTAATATTCTAAATGAATATGTTTGATTATAGAATCACATCCTAAATCTGGAACATCTTCCAAATTCTATAGATGAACAATTTTCAATTGTTGTGAAAATTGTCATAGCCAACAAACTTGAAAGTTTGAAGGGCATCAAACATTACATAATAGATATTAAGGTTTATGGGAAGTTTTAATAACATATTGTTGTTTCATACAATGATGTTATTGAAATTGAGATGACACTCAATACTAGTTATGGTAAGGATTTCGTTCTTTGCTATATGTACTAGTTGTGCTTACTAAAAGTATAAGTTGCATTATACATTAAGAGAATAAGAATACTTTAAACTTTAAAATGTTTGGAAGTTTAATTATCATAAATTGGTGGTTAAGGATGTCTCACATTTTTATGAAATATGGCATTATCAAAATAGTTGACTATGCATATATAAGAATTTCAATAGTTGAATTCTTGAAATAAGTATTCTTAAAATTCCGATAGATCAAAGTTGGATGATTTATGTTTTGTCAACAAGTATGAATGTCATTGCTTGAGACATAATTCATCAACAAGAGTTATCATGCATTGATCTATTTAGTATTTGGATAAGGGATGTTAAACAATTATTATGATAAATTGAAATACATGGTATGTTTAATTTATAATATATTGTATCCTATATTTGTATGTTTAATCCATGAATAAATGTTATTCTAAATTGTCCGTTGTCAGTTAATAATATGGGAATATTATTAAATCAAGACAAATCTGAAGGTTGGTATAATATACTTAAAGTATATTGATGCGTAGACATGCCATTTCAGATGATATTCAATGATACCGAATATAGGACTTATCCCAACTACATGATGTTACTTTATGGATTTTGTTATTAAGTAAATCATGAGAAGTTATCCTCAGACTTGAGATGCAAGATAAGTGTCATGAATGTAGTACATTTTTGTGGAACAACTTAACGCTATACGTAACTGGTAGTCATAAGGGTTGTTTTCGAAAGTGTTACAAAATTTGTGGGTTTTGCTTGTAGTCAAGATAGAATTTGTTCCTTCAAATTTAGTTTTGGAGTTTAATACTGCTGGGCCCCTCATAGGGTTGTCAAGATGTTTGCATGGCCGTGCCTAAGATCTTCCCTGAATATCAGATGATTTGGTAATCTTGATCAATCACTAACAACGAGAAACAGAATGGTTAATTAAGGAATGACTTTAATCCATATACTTATTAACATGTTATTAGAAACAAAAGGATAATAATAATGAGAAATCTTTAAAAGGTTTTTCCAGGAGCCTTACTTGAGATCGTACTAGAGGCATCGGCGTGTTGCAAGACGCTAACCGATGTGATTACACTATTAAAATATGTCCAAGTGGGAGCTGTTAGATTATGGACATTATTTTAGTAGTCGTGTGTTAGGATCGAACTCGAGATCACGGGATTGCACACAATACGTATGAAGAGAAAAAGAAATAATTATTTATAAATGTTATACGTAATTATTAATAAACACAAAACTAGTAATGGAAATTAGTATTTAATGAAAAATTTCTAATGACCTATTGACGAAGATTAGGAAAGTAATACTAATGAATATTTGGAAACAAGGGAAGGTTCCGGAATCCCTTTGGGATTACATAACTGATCGGCCAAGGGGGTTCTCCACCTCCTTTGTGCCTTGAGCTCCAAGTTTCAATTAGTATATATACAAACCCAAGATGTATTGTTTTCTCATAACTCGTACACACACATCTTGGTGTTTTCTCTCCTTCTCTTTTGTCTCATAATCGATCCATCAAACAATCCCATAAGGGATTTGATTTTATTGATCAAACTAAGTTTTGTGTTTAATTTACTTGTATAAACTTTTTCTTTAATTAGTACGTGTGTACAAGAACGTGATTCAAAAACACTATTGTTTGATTCTTGGATTGAATTACAAAAGAGGTAAGGGGTAATTCTTATAATCCACATAAACCCTAATTAGGGTTCTTGATTTGAAGATTGCAATTGATTCTTGTTCGGGCTAGAATCACAAAGGTATGTTTACTATTTATATTTGATTAATTAATTACATGTTATATGATCTTGTTATAATTGCTTCCACTATGCTCACTTGATGTGTTTGGTTTATTTTATATGATTGTCATGATATTATAATTCCAACAACCAATACATGAAATAATCAACAAACACATGATAGGAATTTTTCAATGTAAACCTGTCCATGTTCATTGTTATTAAATTGGTCAACTAACAATAAAATGTTACTTTAACATCATTTACATTTGTTTTCATAATACAACATCCAACCGTGTTAAATCATACTCTAATAACTACAAGTTATACCATGTTGCCTCGAATATTAAGTTGTCTTTGCCCCCAAGATGGATAGTTTATGGCACATGCTGAGAGTTTGGTCAGGTGGCAAAGTTTTGAATATGCAGTGTGTTGATACTACACTTGAAACTTACTTTCTATTATTGTCTTAGTAGTTAATCTTGTTGATTTTACCCGTTTGACTTGTTAGAGATAAAACCTAACCCGAATAAATGAGTCAATTGCCTACCTCCAGAAATGACAATCACTTTATTGGGTAGCTTGACTATTTTTGTTCAAATTACAGTATTTACAACTTTCCACTCTCGGTGAAGAAGGGTCGGATTTCATTCAACAACTGCTAAATGATTCCGGAGTCCAAATTCATCGACCTTTCAGGTACGAAATGCATTTGATATACACAAACAGTCTAAGCTTTCTAGAAATGTGATACATCATGTAACATTATTATACAATGCACCAAGAAATGTTAGTAATCAAATAGGTTGCCATGGTTGACTGGTTTATTGCTCTTAGATTGCCGTTAGTGATAATCTTTTAACTATTGGAAAATCAATTGTATGCTTTCTTGATTTTTATATTCTATCAAAACTTGACTCAAGAGATAATTTTAATGTTTCCTAACGTAACCATAAGATATTAAAATGAAGCTCTAATATCATATTTGGTAGGCCCATCAAGTGTGTTTGCATTATTATTCTAGTAGACTATTCCCTTTTATTGAATAATTCAAAGTTTGCATTAAAATGTGCGCCGAGAAGGCAGCTACTAGAACAATAATAATACAATATAAAACCAGTACCCACATGAGAATATAAAACTCCCCATAGGAAGTAAAGGCCATCAATACCCACTTGCTGCCAAAAAAACAATCACGGATGCATTAACAACTCTGGACCACTTGGACTTGTAGACGAAATGAGCCAACTTGCAGACACAAAACCAAACAGCAGTACATAGAACCTGATGAAAAAATTCACTGTAACCGAATGTTTATAGGGTCCCTCAACCAATGTTGCCAATCTATCACTTTATATTTATTTGATCTTTGAAATATAACGTATAAATGCGTGCAACGATGTGTAATTCAGCAACATATACTAGTGTGGCAATCCGACTTATTTACTTATATATGGGGTATTCAGGTTAAAAAACGGATCAATGGCAAAAAAAAAAAAAAAAAAAAAATTGTCTTAAAAGGAGATATCAAACGGGTCAAAGGTCACCCATAGTGTATTTTTAGTGCATCAAATTTCCTAAGTCGCATAAAATTGTATATATTTTTATGCAATACTATTAGAGACAGTTACTATTTACTAAGAAAAATTGAGTAAAAATGTTTCGGGTCAGCCATTAGCTTTTTACCAAAATACGCCCATTTTGCCACATCAACACAACACTTATTGGGAATGCCTAAGATGTTATGAATATGGTGTTCAGTGAGTCAGCATCAACTTTAGCTTCACACATATTCCCTAATTACAAGGTCCACCTTCGCCAGTGCGAGCAGTCTCCAAAGCTTTATATATTCTGAATCTGCCCATTTGACCCAAAGATTTACTCATTTAAATCCAATGGGTTGCCATACCCTCAATACATAATCTGCAGGATAATTGAGGCCATCTCTACCTTCTAAAACAGCAGCCCATGAAACTAATAGTAGACCTGAGTTGAACCAGACATCCATCGTATCAGTCCCATTCACATAATATGATGCTTTATCACGATACAATTCTTCTACTAGCATGTAACACTGCCCTTTTGGAAAATCATTGCCCTCTTACTTGGCACATTGACCAAAAGTTCTTATCATAAGATAAAAATTAATATTCTAAATTGCGACATACATAATGGCCATTAAGTTTGATCCAACGGTAATTTAATTTATAGAAAAAAAAAAAAAAAAAAAAAAAAAAGTTAATGGCAAGCATGTATAGAAACAAAATCTGTAGCCATCATTAAGCTAGTTAGATTTTCTCTGTTCGTATCCGGTTTGGTTTTTTATACTGTTCCGATGTTGTTAATGCAAAGGGAGTTAAGAACTTTGGAACTGAGAAATTTTGAGTTCAGAATACATGAGATGTAGACCACACGAGTTTACTAATCACATTCACTACAGCAGTCATTAAGTTAGTTAGGCTTTTTAGTTTATATGAATTCTTTGGTAATAAAGGGTATTATTAACATGATAAATTTACAGCAGACATTAATAGTTGGTGTGAACATATCAGACTAAAGTTACTAAGCCTGAATTATCAGCAGTCAAAAGAGTAGAGAAAAGTGGTTTGTGCAGATGAATTTTCAGCTGTAGTAGCGATTAAAAGATTCTAAATGATATGGGTCAATAAATAAGTATAGGTTAGAACTTTTGATTTGGATGGGGGCTAATGAGATGTGAAAGATGAAGCTGCTTTGCCCTAACAAATCTTAAAGTTGTGATAAAAACATGTACTGGATATTTGTGGTTCAACTCTATGTTATCTCTAGATTTGGATGATGCCTCTCTAAATTCTGCAGTCCATGTTGTTAATGGTGTGAGAAGGGCTGAATGCATATTGACAACATGGTTATACAGTTTTAGTAGAGGAAATGATAAATATTAAACAGCCTAGTGGTCTTTGAAAAATGATAAATATTAAACAGGTCTTCAAGGGCTGCTACAGCCTAGTGGTCTTAAACTAGCAATGGAGATATTCATTGATTAGTCACTGCATATGTGCATCATTTGCTAAACTGTTTTTGTATTTTTTGTAAAGTTCCTAGCAGCAAAAATGGTTGACCAGAAATAAGATCATAGCAAAGTCAGCAAAGTGTGGATAAAAAAAAGTGCCAACTTGAGTTGAGAAGTTCCAACATCTTTCACATTTTGAACCTTCCGCACGTGAAACACCGATCCTAGGTAAAATCTGACCAGAAGCATGTTGACTCCTAGGTTTAGAATAAAAAGTAAAGTAAAGTAACTCCCAATACCGTCTTCCACGGGTTATGGGTCCCAATATCGTCTTCCACGGTGTATGGGGGAGGTTGAGATGTAGACAACCATACCCCTACCTAAGGTAGAGAGGTTGCTTCCGGTTCTACCTAAGGTAGAAAAGGACCTCCGGCCTTTTGTAGGGAGTGAGGATCGAACCCTTGACCTCTAGGTTAAGAGGCAAGGGGTTTTTCAACTCCTAGGTTTAGAATATCGATGTAAAAACATGATACACTATAGAGGTGAAAAAATGCGCTGTGTAATGGGGGCTGAAACAGGCTTCATATGGGTCAACCCGAAACATTTTTTTGTTAAAATTTCTAGAATTTATAGATAATTAGTGTCTATGATTAAGAAAACTGTATTTGTATATCAATAAATAATCCCAATTTTATTAATAAATATAAAGTTTGATGCATTGAAGTTAGCGTTTGGGAGACCTTCGGCCAGTTTTCTGACCCGTTTTGTTCTATGACACCTCTTTTAATTAACAAGATTTATCCATTCATAAGTCGATGGATCAAAATTGCCATGTATAATAAAATTATTCTTTTTGTCAAGAGACTACCTGGAGCACAAGTCACAGCTGCAAGAGCACGACCCAGTTGACCAGCAATAACATCATAGCAACGTCTGCAAAGAGTGGGGTGATTAAGAAAAGAACCAGCTTGAGTCAAGAAATTCACAATTTGAACCTTCTGCAAATCCATATTTTCTTAATAAACATATTTTTTTAAAAGAAAATTATAAACTATTATGGAGTAATTGTGAAGTGTGGTAGCTGCATTATTCTTGTAGTAGATAGTAGACTATTGACTGGTTGATGTACTATTAAGTTCACACAAATTGTCTATAGTGTATAGTAACCCATATGATATGCATGAATATGACATGCATGCACCTTCCCAGCCTAGTGGTCTTTGAAAAATGATAAATATTAAACAGGTCTTCAAGGGCTGCTACGGCCTAGTGGTCTTAATTTTATTTCGGGGTTTTTGCATATATATCCTTTCGAAAATGCATAATTGCATATATATATATCCAAAGCATGCATAAAAACTATTGTACTATGTGCATCAAAAACTTGTACAAATGATATATATGCAATTATTCACTTTGTGAGTGATATATATGCAATTCTGCCTATTTATGTTTTAGGTGATCCTTAAAATATGGTTCCAATTGCAACTAATGAAGTGGTGGTAATTTATACTATACATGACAGCGTGTTTGTTACAAATCCACGTATGATAAAATCTGAAATTTCATGTACATCTGCAATGTAGTAAAATGGATGAAAGCCACAAAGCCACAAAGGTTTATAACTAAAACATTTCACTATGTTTTCCTGTTTTTCCAAATGCTGCTCAGAATCAAGTTTGTGCATCATCCTTTTGTTTGTTTTTCGACAAAGTCTTTAATCATCTCCTTCAAATGATGTGTACGAACAAAATAGTTGTAATTAGCTTAGAATATGGAGTTGTGTCTTAGAGAATAGATTCATTATAGTACATGAAAGTCCCACTAAAGGATTGTTGTTGGCAAAGCTCGTTTTATGACATGAAAATGACTCATTCGACCATTGAAGTCAATATGGGAGTATAGTGTTTAAAATAGAGTAGCAAATTTAATGCTGGCCTATGATGAAAATTCAGGATCTGAGTGATAGAAACCTTCGTGATGAAGCAGAACACGTCTTCTTCAGTCGTCTATTTTTCTGCAACATCAAACAAATACACAATTAAGACTATAAATAACAGAAATGTTAAAAAGTTAACAGGAAATCATTTCTACTAAAATGCATTATGTAATGCTCTCTAGGAAGAACACAAAAATAGTTGAGCAAAGAAAGCTAATTTCCACTGGACAAAACTTGGAAAACACAATCCATCCCATTATCACAAAACATAATATCTATCAGTACTACAATCGAATGCCTAACAAACAACAAATTCATTATAAGCTCATCGGATTGAACTAGTAGAGGGCTGACGCAACTTATTACGATTCAATAATCCCGTTATCACAAAACACAATATCTATCAGTACCACAATCAAATGCCTAACAAACAACAAATTCATCAACGCCACACCCCTCAATCTATCCTCATCAAGAACACAGTTAACATCAGCACTCCCCGCACCACGAACAATCACCACTTTACCACACCCTTTAAACGCAAACTCATCACTATACAATGACAACCCAGCTTGCAAAACCCAAGTACCTTTCAAAACAATCCCACCCGACAACTAAAAATCAGCAAAAAACGCAGACGGCCAAATGGAAAGATAAAAAACAAATGGGTTAATATTGCCACCTCTAGTTTACAGCCTATAGAACTGCTTTATTAGAGCAAACTGAGTCGTTAGTTTAGAACTACTTGAGTGGTTACCTATTTTAGGCCGTTGTCTGACCCACTCCCTTTGCCAGGGCAATTATGAAATTGATCAGAAAGGCTGAAGGAGAACATAAAACAGGGAATATACCTGACCAAGTCTCAACCGGTGGCTGTCAGGGTAATGGAAGAACCCGTAAAGGGCTGCAAAACCAAGCAGTTTTTTATGGAATGTCCTGCTGATCACTTTTCTTGTCAACTAGAAGATGCATACATCTGCCAGTCGGGATCAGTAACATCAATGGGATTGCTAAGTGATACAGAAACAGTTGAAATGGATAATTTAGCTCTAATATATGCAGATAAGCATGCAAAACCACATATTTATTTATTAATCGAGAGCAGATGAATGTTACCATCAACAAGGAGAAGAACAAGTGGTACCAATCTACAGTAAAGAAGACCCATAGATTCGCCCTCGACGCAGATGACCTAATCATAACAGATAGGATTGAGCAACTGCATCTCAACATATTAAAACGTGATACATGCAAATATAACACGACTTTTCAATAGACACTAAAGACCTCTATTGTTTACTCTGTAAAACATGAATCATATAAACAAAAACAAGATAAACAAAAAGATACAAAGAATAAACACATCTTTAGCCACTAAGCAACTAGCCAAACATACCAATAGTCATTTATACCTCTATATGTATATACATCCTGATAAACAAACTTCTATTATTCGAGAACAGCAACTCTAATTAAAACCTTGAACATCAAAAAACTGTATCAATGCGCAACTCCAATTTGACAATTGCCACAAAATTATATTAGAAGGGGTGGTTGTGGATTGCAAAATTTCAGCTTACGCTCTATAAGCACTTCAAAATAAGCACCTGCCAATGTGATTATTCAATAAGCTCATAGCAATCCAAACACTTAAAGTGATGTATTTTTCACTTTTAACAACACAATACGCATTCCCAAACACCCTC
Source organism: Artemisia argyi (assembly GCA_030686995.1). Classification (NCBI taxonomy): domain Eukaryota; kingdom Viridiplantae; phylum Streptophyta; class Magnoliopsida; order Asterales; family Asteraceae; genus Artemisia; species Artemisia argyi. The sequence continues at coordinate 213,826,954 of CM060685.1, forward strand.
TAACCAAATCTAACTTTATACCAACTCTAAAAAGTAAAGTTTCTTTAAATTTAAGTATCTTCTTAGTCCTAATATATCAAAACCTCAGTACTAAATTTACATTTTGAAAGACTACCAACTATTCCAACTTGGACAATAACTTATAGCACATCCAAACACTCTGTATAGTATTATCCGAAAGAATTACTGGTTTTATAGTTGGTAATGATAATTATGTAATTTTACATCTACTCTATAAAGTCATTTTCCTCCGGATTTAACCAACTTAGACCGGTAATTCTACGCTCAAATATTCGTTAATCTGTTTCACTACATTTACGTGAAATTTGAAGCATCAGCCTAAATTCAATTCAACTACAACAAATGAACATCTAATTTTCTTACTAAAATTCAAGTATTAATAAGGGCATACAGAGCTGTAAATAACATAACTATCTAATTAGCAGAAAATTGAGAATAATATGTAAACAACACATAATTCAACAGTTGTATTATACCTAACTTGATAATGGCGAAGACGATTGAAGACGGTTACGGTGACGATGGTGCTGGAGTTAGGGTTTTGGTGGTGGTGGTAGATAACGACGGTGGAGATGATTAGGTTGACGACGGAGTTAGGGTGGTTACGATTGGCAAAATTACGGTGGTGGTGGACTGGTGGTGGTCGATGATGGCGGTGGAGAGATTAGGTGAGAGAGGGACTCGAGAGTCGAGTCTTTACTTTTATGTTTTGTTTTTATTTTTATTTTTATTTTTTGTTGCTTTTTATTTTTGGCAAGTGATATTTACACGGATAAAATTACTTTGCTCACAGAAATTTTAGGTACATGGACAAAAGTATCCCTGAAATATTTTACCTTGTTTAACTATTGACTTTTCAAAACATCATAAAGAACTAATTTGTGGTCGTCACTGCCAATGGCACCACCGACATCAGAGTGTATATCGACACCCTTCCACCGTCATGGGTGCATTTTCTTTCAATTTCGGGTACAGAAAACGTGAAAAAGGTCGTGTCTGGTTTCTCGAAGTTAGTTTGTTTAAATTTTTGAATGTTGATCGATTTAAGGACCATGAACTTTTTATACCCAAAGTACTATGATTGGTTATCGATTTTTCATTCATTCAAATTGTTCACTTGTGTTAAAATGTGACAAATCAGTTGGTTTTGTACTATTGTTAAAATGTTTCCTTTTTTTGTTGTTGTTATCGCTTTAAACAAGTTGTGGTTTCAAGATTTTATTATACAGCTTGATATTTTACAGTGACAACCTATTATAATTTTGCATGAAATTACACTTATCAAGAACTAATTAAAACTACTCGTTTGTGGATAATCTCACGAACCCTGTTACTCGATGTGTTCATTTAGCTACTGCCAGAAAGTTAGTAGCTACTGCCAGAAAGAAGCTGAACCCCTGGATGTTAAGCCGACTTCCATAGGAACTTTTGGTCGTGGTGACAGTAGCTGATGTTGTATCTTTCTAATACTTGATAGTTATGAACTTATGATTGTGTTGTTGTGTTTGCATCTTCTATATATGACGTTTTAAATAAGATTAGATCGATATTCATGGCTATCATTTAAGTTGACTTTAACATAACACATTGGATTATACTTCACCCCATCAGGTTGACTAGTTTTTCATACTTGCCTGTTTTTACCCAAACTAGTTTTGACCGTGATGGCATGATATTACATCTGCCAGTCGGGATCAGTAACATCAATGGGATTGCTACCCGATACAAAAACAGTTGATATGGAGAATTTAGATCTAATATATGCAGATAAGCATGCAAAACCACATATTTATTTATTAATCGAAACCAGCTGACTGTTACCATTAACAAGGAGAAGAACAAGTGGTACCAATCTACAGTAAAGAAGACCCATAGATTCGCCCTCGACGCAAACAACCTAATCATAACAGATGGGATTAAGCAACTGCATCTCAACATATTAAAACGTGATGCATGCATATAAAACACAAGTTTTCAATAGACACTAAAGACCTCTATTATTTACTCTGTAAAACGTGAATCAGAAATGGTGGTAAACATGACATGACCTTTCATGTAAATGGTAAGTGTAATACGCACCTCAAGCTCATCTGCATTTGAATCCTTTAACCCATTGCCATTCACAGATGGCTGAAGTATTTTCCCATCTGAAATCATACATCTGTACATAGACAAGCATCAAAAATCAACCAAGATATCAAAATAAAAAGGGTGATAAGAATCAAATTAATGAACCGACAAAGACACTTTACATACTTGATATACTGATTTTCTGTGGAAAATGTTTTGAGGAAGTCATCTTTTGTCTCAGTTAGATTATCTGCAAAAATATTCTGCACAGAAGAAAATGAGATGGTCATCAGCATTGCGCTACTGCACACAAATAACAACCAACATGCAAAAGATGTGTAGGATGATCACCTAAAGAGAAGTTTTAAGATCCGTGACTCCTTTGCCAGCCTTTACCCGTGACATACAATATCAACCATTGAAAAGACACGAAATCAGATTTATACGTACAGAAACCAGTCATTAAAGAACGGAAACACTATTCAAAAATATATAGTACACAATGTGTACTTACATCAGATGTGCTCTCAAGAGAAATATCAGCATACGCATTAAATGATATGCTGCTGAGTGCTGATCCAGACAGTGATATGCATTAACTTTTTACAAAATAATGATATATATCTTTAAGCCTTGGTAGCCGTATATTTTTCCATCTTCTTCAGAAAAGATACTTGGGTCAACAGGGTCAATGGGGAATCTTTCCGGAGATCCCTCTCCCTCTTCTTCAGAGACTGAAATTTAATATACGAAGACATCATCATAGCTAAGACAAGCTCACAGACAGAGTTACAAGCTACAAAATCCACTTAAAAACAAGATAAAAAAAAAGATACAAAGAATAATGTAACAATTCGCATTTTCAGGATATTTACTTTTCCCGGAAAATTTCACTATTCACTTTTACTATTCATTTTTCCCGAAAATTTTTCCCGAAACTTGATTTTTATTTCTTGGGCTGAAGTGATAAATCATTTCCATGGCAAATTAAAAGTTTGACATTCATAAGCTCATTTTCGTGAAAATTATTAAGGAATTACACGGAATTATACGTTTTAGGGTAAAACGTCATTCAAAAATTCTACGTACAACGAAATTCGGTCGCGTTAATTTTCCCCGTATCAGAAAAATGTTTGACACACTCATGATTTATTTGAGAATAAATCATGACTGAGAAAAACATGACCAAAATAAACCTCGGCCGCGAAAAAAACTGGAATTTTCAGTTTTAAGCGTTTTTACTCAGCCGTAACCTTAGCCTATACCTGCACCGCGTTTCTAAAAAGATTTGAGTTTTCAACTTATTAGAAAAAGTCAACATATTTTTCCCTCCTCCATTGACCAAAAATCATTCCTTGATTTTATAAGTCATTTCGTGATTTTTAGGCTTACGGTTTGATGTCTAAAAGACATTTAATACCAACCGACACTAGACTGAGCCCAGTCTAGACATTATAAGTCATTTTAAATCATTTATAACATATTAGAAAAGTAACATTTCACTTTTCTCAATTTTACGCAATATTCGTATATTTTACGTATTACGCGTTTTAGACCCGTGTTTCCAGTTTTTAGCAGGGTTTTAGCACCCGATAGAACCTACCACTCATTTTATATTTTATTATGGAGTATAATGACATGTTTAACCATTCTTCCAAGTTTCGTATTTTTACGATACCCAGTTTTAAGTTTCATGACTTAACGACTTACCGTTAGCGATTAACGGGACCAAAACTCACTCCGTAAACTAGATAATACCAAGTTTATCCATCTAGTCACTTCCCCCTCATATGGAACGACCAAGAGGTGATTCACCATGATCTTGGTGGCTTAGTGAGAACCATGGAACTATTAGATCACTCATGTGTATCATTTTAAGCCTTAGAAACACTTATGGCCTAAAAACATACATGTAGTTATCATGTGTTCCATTCTAAGCCATTCATTCTTATACACTAACCTCCTCATGACCATATATATACCCCCTCCCTCCCCTCTTTGCCGTGGATATCACACACACAAACACACCATTCATTTGCAAATTCTCTTCCAAGTTTCATGCAAGATTCAAGTGATTCTTCAAGGTAGAAACTCTAGTTAGGTTATCATTCACCAAAACTCTTCCATAACCTCATATACTTGGTGATTTCTCTTGAGTTTAAATCCACTCAATTCACCTAAACCTTCATCCTCCATCTTTCAAGAATACCAAGGGTAGAAAGATTGCATGAAGTGAAAAAGGGTTGAAGCAAGTCTATCAAAGTCCTATCCTTACATGATAACTTCCTTTCATCTTTGAAAGCCAAAAGTTGTGAGCCAAACCCTAACTTGATTCTTGTTAAATAATCATGTTCATGTTATTTACATGTTATTCTTGCTATATTATGTCTTGTAGTTATGTCCATGATGTATAAAAATGATTAAAACAAGTTATTGTTATTAATTGTTACAACAAGTTACTAAAACAAGTAAACTAGTGACTTTCTTGGTAAGACCTGATCAAAATGGTAAAATTATGATATTGGATCATTACAAATTGTAATAGAGGACTTAACAAGGAAACCATAGCAATTTGAACCACCCAAAACGAGTATACGAGTCAAAAGTTATGGCGATTTGAAATTACCAAAGATTTCCGGCAAAACTGCCAAATAGCTTCCTGATCAAATTTGGGTTTTGAAAGTCATACTTCTGGTCCGATTCATCAAAAAGTTAAAACACGAAAGTTGTCCGAAACGACGTTTTCGTTCCGGAACAAAGAAGCTCGAGACCTAAAAATGCTTTCCGAGTGATAAATTTCTTCAAATTCTAAACAGCCCATTTTTAGACAAAGTCATTACATATAGGTTATGGTTTATGAAGACCAAAGGGGTCTTATGACCTATAAACAAGACCACCACCATGGCTAGAGCCAAGGTTGTGTCTCATGACCTTGAAACAAGGACCAAAGGTCATGGCTAGGCCATGACGAAATGACCATACCAACTTACATAGGCGTAAACATGAAACAATGAATTAGGCGATAATATGAACAAGCAATTTGGATCTACTTCACTAAAAGGAAACCATGAGATATTACCAAGATAAAATGGTCATTCAAGACTTATGAAACTACCCCTAATAACAATCTTCATGTACTAATAAACTTTCCTAAGTTTATTCAAATATCGGACATGTAACTTTTCGAATCAAAACTTATATCTATATATTTCATCAACTACTACAATAGTAGGGAGCCTCATGTGAGGAGTTCATTATGTAAGCCGTCGAGTTGAGTTGTGGATTTACGAGTTAAAGTGTCCTGGCTCCTCGAACGCTTACTAACATGACTTCTGAAATATGTCAGCCCGAACGGTAGTAAACGATATACAAAACATACATGTTCATGAATCTTTTCTTTCAAGGACATACAATATACATCATACCACATCATGGACTATAATGCAAGATATATATATAGGCACTACTTCATATTCTTTACTCCGATCCTAAGTCGCAACATTCGATTATAGGTTGCTCGTAGAAACCTTCACGATTCAACCGTTACATTCATTTCTTGCTATCTTAACTTAAGGTGAGTTCATAGCCCCACTTTCCATTACTTAATTGTTTTACAAATCCTTGGGGGGAATACATGCTATTTCTAAATCGAATACAATGCTTTCTAATGTATGCTTCACGACGATGTTTTATTATCACTAAGTACCAACCTTGCTAAACCGAGATCCTTTATTATGAACCATTAGTCACTACCTTTAGTGAGCGCGAATATTAATAATAGGCCTATTGGGATTGACGAATCCCATTTGTATTGACTAAGTTCAAACAAATGCATTAATATTTGAGATTAGGTATGTTAGCAAAGTACCTACCGGGATAAATCTGCCGATCGATATTGGTACACGTTAACGTTATGGTGTCATAAGCTTAGTGAAATAAATAACGATTTTGTTTTCCAAACATTGGTGTGAGCCTATAACTCACACTACCAACATATTGTGTTCAAACGATTAAACAAACTCTATGAATATCACTCAACCTTTGTGTTGACCTCTCAAGCATGTATTTCAGGTTCATGACGATCAAGGATGGCACGGAAGGACACGGATACTCAAGAGGGCTATAAATTTTATTATCATTCAAAACTCATTTATTATACATTGTAAACATGGAACCAATTGGGACCTCATTTTGAAATCTCTGATATTTATATAATTTGAATGATACATCTTTTAAAACGACTCAATTGGAGTTCGTTTTCTATTATTGTGACTATTGTGCCGTCAAGTAACACCCAGTTTGAATTCCGCTGCATCCATGAATTGGGGGTGTTACAGATTGGTACCAGAGCCATGGTTATAGAGAAACGGGTCTAATTGAGACCTAAACTATAACTACAATCACAAACAAAAACATTTTATAGCCTTCCGCTCTCCGTGTCTTCCATCCTCCAGACGATTATGGATTTAGTAAGCATGTTATGATACACAAACATGTTAGTATATTCATATATACCCATTTTGAGCATTTCCCCGTAAGCATTAGTATATTGATATATAAACTTGGTTTATTTTCAATCATTTTATCTAAACATATCTACACATGCCTATTCTATGGCATTTTGACACAACCACATTCTCCCAACCATGTTCCTACTCCAACATTTTATATCCAAGATATTGTAACAAATTACGATGGTCTTTTCTATTTCCCGAACATTGTATGACACAATGGTCTTAATCATCTCTCAAATGTTTTGAGTCACACAATGGTCTAATCTACTTCCGAGACATTGTGATTTGTGCAATGGTCTCTCGAATTATTCCACCACCTCATCAATATCATTTCATATGATATCAAAAACCCATCACAATCTATCGATTTCCAAACAAGAAATATGAATTTCTAAAGGACAAACTAATCCATCATCGACAAAAGCTGAACTTTCTCTACATCCATCAAAGTTTTCTTCTGAAACCTTCATTGTTAAAAGTTTGTAATTCTAGCCCAGTATAGACTGTTTTAGAATTACTTCAACTTCCTTTCCACACATATCTACCCGTACTATCTTCTATGCAATGGAATGTGAAAACATACGTTACAAGTCTCTTATGGCGGGACTTGCAACTGAATGGTTTGACATCGCCTTTGTTTAGTGGACAGTTTCCCGAAAGCAACGGACGTATCACAAGTATACCTAATTTAGGTATTTGAAAATTTTATCGAACCTTGGCTAAATATAGACTAGTCACCTATATTTAACCTAGGGACAGTGGAATATAGTCTGACTAACTATATTCGACTTAAAATTTTCAAATACTGAGAATAGTTGTACTAGGGTTATGTTTAGATTGATTTCCTACTTGAACTCGATAAACCACCAGAATTCTTTAAAACGATCTAGAGACACGATAGTGTTTTACCACTCAGCGAAATCTTAAAACCTTATTTGTACTACCTAAATTCATTCTTGAAAGTTTTCATTTATGAGATAATCCGAACTACTATCTTGGGATAGTTATCAATTCTTCTCTTTATCCTGTAGAAGTACTATTCTGTTTAGGTCCTAAGGATACCATTCCATCGTAAACTTTTAAAATCTCTTAAGATTTTTAAAGCAAACTCAACATCTATACCTAAGAGTATTAACATTAAGCATACACTAAGCACTTTTGTTCATCAACATATCACAACATTACCTTCACAACCGTTGAAACCACAAGCTCATTAACAGATCTTGATGCACTTTTAAAGCTCAAATCATCCTTAGTTACACCACAAGCACCCTCATCAGCTTTACAAGATTGAATATTCATCCTGTACTTTTGGAACACCAGTATCATCTCGTAATACCTTGTAACTTACCGACTAAGTATGAATGTTGTGTAGGATGATTTGTAATTATTTGAATGGATTGGGATGCCTTTTCATTTAAATAAAGACATTGTAAATCACCAAACCATAAGTTTATATTTCCTTATTTACATTGTTTGGGATGCCTCTCTATGTAAATAAAGAATTATAAATAAGTGGGCTTGTTTGTATCCGAAATAACATAAGTATGAAGTCAATAAACACTAGGTACAATAACCGATTACCTACTAGGCTACGATTGCAATTACTATCTCAATTCCTATTAATATTCGATTGCTATATCAATTTCCTTTGATATTCGACTATTACCATACCTTTCCTACACAAAAGTATGCCTGATCCTACACCATACACTGAAACGACAAATCAAACTACATCACTAGTAATCCCAGACTTTATTCCTCATAAGTAACAACACCTTTTCATCGATACCACTCCAACATATGACACACAAAGAACTTCGGGACGAAGTTCCCCGTAAGGGGTAGAGACTGTAACAATTCGCATTTTCAGGATATTTACTTTTCCCGGAAAATTTCACTATTCACTTTTACTATTCATTTTTCCCGAAAATTTTTCCCGAAACTTGATTTTTATTTCTTGGGCTGAAGTGATAAATCATTTCCATGGCAAATTAAAAGTTTGACATTCATAAGCTCATTTTCGTGAAAATTATTAAGGAATTACACGGAATTATACGTTTTAGGGTAAAACGTCATTCAAAAATTCTACGTACAACGAAATTCGGTCGCGTTAATTTTCCCCGTATCAGAAAAATGTTTGACACACTCATGATTTATTTGAGAATAAATCATGACTGAGAAAAACATGACCAAAATAAACCTCGGCCGCGAAAAAAACTGGAATTTTCAGTTTTAAGCGTTTTTACTCAGCCGTAACCTTAGCCTATACCTGCACCGCGTTTCTAAAAAGATTTGAGTTTTCAACTTATTAGAAAAAGTCAACATATTTTTCCCTCCTCCATTGACCAAAAATCATTCCTTGATTTTATAAGTCATTTCGTGATTTTTAGGCTTACGGTTTGATGTCTAAAAGACATTTAATACCAACCGACACTAGACTGAGCCCAGTCTAGACATTATAAGTCATTTTAAATCATTTATAACATATTAGAAAAGTAACATTTCACTTTTCTCAATTTTACGCAATATTCGTATATTTTACGTATTACGCGTTTTAGACCCGTGTTTCCAGTTTTTAGCAGGGTTTTAGCACCCGATAGAACCTACCACTCATTTTATATTTTATTATGGAGTATAATGACATGTTTAACCATTCTTCCAAGTTTCGTATTTTTACGATACCCGGTTTTAAGTTTCATGACTTAACGACTTACCGTTAGCGATTAACGGGACCAAAACTCACTCCGTAAACTAGATAATACCAAGTTTATCCATCTAGTCACTTCCCCCTCATATGGAACGACCAAGAGGTGATTCACCATGATCTTGGTGGCTTAGTGAGAACCATGGAACTATTAGATCACTCATGTGTATCATTTTAAGCCTTAGAAACACTTATGGCCTAAAAACATACATGTAGTTATCATGTGTTCCATTCTAAGCCATTCATTCTTATACACTAACCTCCTCATGACCATATATATACCCCCTCCCTCCCCTCTTTGCCGTGGATATCACACACACAAACACACCATTCATTTGCAAATTCTCTTCCAAGTTTCATGCAAGATTCAAGTGATTCTTCAAGGTAGAAACTCTAGTTAGGTTATCATTCACCAAAACTCTTCCATAACCTCATATACTTGGTGATTTCTCTTGAGTTTAAATCCACTCAATTCACCTAAACCTTCATCCTCCATCTTTCAAGAATACCAAGGGTAGAAAGATTGCATGAAGTGAAAAAGGGTTGAAGCAAGTCTATCAAAGTCCTATCCTTACATGATAACTTCCTTTCATCTTTGAAAGCCAAAAGTTGTGAGCCAAACCCTAACTTGATTCTTGTTAAATAATCATGTTCATGTTATTTACATGTTATTCTTGCTATATTATGTCTTGTAGTTATGTCCATGATGTATAAAAATGATTAAAACAAGTTATTGTTATTAATTGTTACAACAAGTTACTAAAACAAGTAAACTAGTGACTTTCTTGGTAAGACCTGATCAAAATGGTAAAATTATGATATTGGATCATTACAAATTGTAATAGAGGACTTAACAAGGAAACCATAGCAATTTGAACCACCCAAAACGAGTATACGAGTCAAAAGTTATGGCGATTTGAAATTACCAAAGATTTCCGGCAAAACTGCCAAATAGCTTCCTGATCAAATTTGGGTTTTGAAAGTCATACTTCTGGTCCGATTCATCAAAAAGTTAAAACACGAAAGTTGTCCGAAACGACGTTTTCGTTCCGGAACAAAGAAGCTCGAGACCTAAAAATGCTTTCCGAGTGATAAATTTCTTCAAATTCTAAACAGCCCATTTTTAGACAAAGTCATTACATATAGGTTATGGTTTATGAAGACCAAAGGGGTCTTATGACCTATAAACAAGACCACCACCATGGCTAGAGCCAAGGTTGTGTCTCATGACCTTGAAACAAGGACCAAAGGTCATGGCTAGGCCATGACGAAATGACCATACCAACTTACATAGGCGTAAACATGAAACAATGAATTAGGCGATAATATGAACAAGCAATTTGGATCTACTTCACTAAAAGGAAACCATGAGATATTACCAAGATAAAATGGTCATTCAAGACTTATGAAACTACCCCTAATAACAATCTTCATGTACTAATAAACTTTCCTAAGTTTATTCAAATATCGGACATGTAACTTTTCGAATCAAAACTTATATCTATATATTTCATCAACTACTACAATAGTAGGGAGCCTCATGTGAGGAGTTCATTATGTAAGCCGTCGAGTTGAGTTGTGGATTTACGAGTTAAAGTGTCCTGGCTCCTCGAACGCTTACTAACATGACTTCTGAAATATGTCAGCCCGAACGGTAGTAAACGATATACAAAACATACATGTTCATGAATCTTTTCTTTCAAGGACATACAATATACATCATACCACATCATGGACTATAATGCAAGATATATATATAGGCACTACTTCATATTCTTTACTCCGATCCTAAGTCGCAACATTCGATTATAGGTTGCTCGTAGAAACCTTCACGATTCAACCGTTACATTCATTTCTTGCTATCTTAACTTAAGGTGAGTTCATAGCCCCACTTTCCATTACTTAATTGTTTTACAAATCCTTGGGGGGAATACATGCTATTTCTAAATCGAATACAATGCTTTCTAATGTATGCTTCACGACGATGTTTTATTATCACTAAGTACCAACCTTGCTAAACCGAGATCCTTTATTATGAACCATTAGTCACTACCTTTAGTGAGCGCGAATATTAATAATAGGCCTATTGGGATTGACGAATCCCATTTGTATTGACTAAGTTCAAACAAATGCATTAATATTTGAGATTAGGTATGTTAGCAAAGTACCTACCGGGATAAATCTGCCGATCGATATTGGTACACGTTAACGTTATGGTGTCATAAGCTTAGTGAAATAAATAACGATTTTGTTTTCCAAACATTGGTGTGAGCCTATAACTCACACTACCAACATATTGTGTTCAAACGATTAAACAAACTCTATGAATATCACTCAACCTTTGTGTTGACCTCTCAAGCATGTATTTCAGGTTCATGACGATCAAGGATGGCACGGAAGGACACGGATACTCAAGAGGGCTATAAATTTTATTATCATTCAAAACTCATTTATTATACATTGTAAACATGGAACCAATTGGGACCTCATTTTGAAATCTCTGATATTTATATAATTTGAATGATACATCTTTTAAAACGACTCAATTGGAGTTCGTTTTCTATTATTGTGACTATTGTGCCGTCAAGTAACACCCAGTTTGAATTCCGCTGCATCCATGAATTGGGGGTGTTACAAATAAACACATCTTTAGCCACTAATCAACTAGCCAAACATCTAATTTACATTTTGAATGTAAGTATCTTCTTAGTCCTAACATATCAACCCTCAAATACCAAATTTACATTTTGAAAGACTACTAACTATTCCAACTTGGGCAATAATTTACAGCGCATCCAAACACTCTCTATAGTATGATCCGAAACAATTACTGGTTTTATAGTTGGTAATGATAATTTATGTAATATTACATCTACTCTATAAAGTCATTTTCCTCCGGATTCAACCAACTTAGACCTATAATTCTACGGTTAAATTTTCTTACTAAAATTCAACTATTAATAAGCACATATATAAACAGCTGTAAACAACATAAGTATCTAATGAGAAGAAAGTTCAAAATAATATGTAAACAACACATAATTCAACAGTTGTATTATACCTAACTTGATAATGGTGATGACGATTGAAGACGGTTACGGTGACGATGGTGCCGGAGTTAGGGTTTTGGTGGTGGGCGATAACGGCGGTGGAGATGATTAGGTTGATGACGGAATTAGGGTTTCGATTGGCGGCGGTGGTGGTGGAGATGATTAGAAGAAGAGAGAGTCTTTACTTTACTTTTATATTTTGTTGACTTTATTAAGAGTATTTTTTTTTTAAGCCTAGATTTGCTGACTTTATTTTTTTTTAATAGCCTAAATTTCCAATTAAAGTGAGAGGAGTTATAAAATTGCCCTTTTATATTTTCTTGTTGCTTTTTGTTTTTAATAGCATATATTTGGTGACTTTTTGTTTTCTTTTTTTTTTTTGTATATTTAGAGCATCAGGATTCAAGTGCTTTGAAGAGGTTTTGCTTCTTATTTGGGTCTCGTTGGGTGTCACATCATTTCAATACTCACATTTCAAAATATCGCCTCATTCATAACCAAGGTTGCAAAAAAAACTTTAGGCGCTAGTCGAGCGGTTGACCATCGCCCAGTGCCTTGGCGGATTGACTTTTTCTATATAAAAAATTTAAAATCAAATGTATATTAATAAATTTAAATATATTTTAACATAAAACACTAAGATTCACATAATTGTTGTTATAGTAATGCATTATTTATTGTTGTTAACATCTCATGTTCACATTTATTTCACTAAAAATAAAACACACATGTTGATAACAACTCAATTGAACAAACACATAATGACATAATGTCAAACCCACAAGCAAAATCAAACACAAAAAGGGAATTCAATACTCATTTTGTATATTAATTATGTGTGTGACTGACTTATGTGACAAAATCCACACACGAAGAAAAACCCAAAACCTCAAAACCAACAGTCCCACACATGAACAAAACACCAAAAACAATAATCTAAACAGAAAATACGAAATTTAAACCTCCACATATTAAGTTCGGATGTATGTGATTTCGAAAAAGAAAGAGGGTTTCAATTAAAATAATAGCATGCCTTCAAATCTTCAATAATGTGTGTTTTAATTGTGATTGTTGTGTTTTTATCATCATAAATAATTCCAATTGTAGATTCATATGCGTATTTAGTCAAAGTGTATGAAAAGAGGGGTTAACTGGGATAAAAAAACCCCCCTAATTTGAAGTTTTTTAAGAGTTGACCGTCTAGCCCGATTTGACCCGCCTAGGTGGGTTGTTGACCGCATTTTGACCAAAACACCTAATTCGTTCGCCTAGCTTCAAATCGCTACGGTAATTTTACAACATTGTTCATAAAACAAAACTGGCCCCACTCACCTAATATAAAACACACACACTCACATACTCAACAGACAGTTTTAAACTTTGGTGAATATTTGTCATAATTGTAGTGATGTCTGTATGCTATTATCCTACTAGTCTACTACTGTACAAATCTATGTATGAGAGTTTCACATTAAGTTTGTCACACATTATCTGACTTGTTCGTATTGGTGTCGTGTCAATTACCAAGTCTTATTATAGGATAACATGGAAACAAATCAAATAATATGTCTCCCTTATCCTCTCCTGAAAACAGGTCGAACAAACACCTCTCTATAGGATTTTTGGTTTGGTTTTTCTAAGTTTGACAAAGGGTTGTGCTAGACAAGATTGTGACGTATAAATAACTAGCATTCAGGTGATACACAGTGACGTGTAGTGTGGATACCTATAAAGGCAATCTCATTTGCTTGCTCTAGGAGGTTCGTAGCTTTCAAGGGTGAAATCAAGAGTTCATTTTAAGCTCTATTAAATCGAAAGATCACACATTAAGAGGTAATAATAATTGCTCTAAGGGTTTCATGGGTTTCATTGGTGACATTTTCTGCTACTCTTAAATGGTTTTTTATATGATTTAGATATACGATCACCAATAGTTTTTTGCTAAGCAAAATGTTTATATTTGATGGGTCACAACATTAGAATTAAGACACCCCAAACAACATTTTCACGACATTCTGAGGATTACTTTGTTAGAACCTACATTTTTGACAAATCATATGTTCATGTCAGCAATACAAAATATATATGTCATAAAAAATAGACGTGTCATCAAAGAAGGCTACAAAAATTTTAAAATTATAGAAAAATAAAACACTTGTGAAACTTCACAAAAAAATATTAGTGACCAAATTGGAACACTAATGAAACTTCATTACTATTTTGTGACTTTTTCTCTAAAATTAATACCGTGAAAATTAGGATGTTACAAATTTATTTTATTCTTATTTAATAATTGTATTATTTAAATTGTTAAGTAACTTTCTTTCATATTTTTTTCAAATCAAATTCAAATATTATTTCAGCCCCACCTATAAACCAAGGGTGCGTTTGGTACACGAGAATGACAATGAAGGAATGAGTTTGAATCTCATTACAAGTGTTTGGTTAGTGGGCTCACGTTTTTGTAATGGAAATGAAAACCTAATACATGGCATACACCATACGATGGTATATTGCCTCATTTACTAATTTCTTTAATACCAAAAATCAAACCAAACATATTACTATGGAATGATATTTAACATCATATCAATTCACATTCCAATGTATATTTAGACCATACTTATAGTGATTCCGGTATGCAAACCACACACCGCAAGTAAACTACTCTCTATATTTGTAATGTAACTTTTGTAAAAATGTACAATACAATTTTTCCTAAAACACGGTTAATATTCAACAATTAACCTTACTTGCCTAAGAGACCGATCATTCTTCTAACAACAACCAAAAAAAAATCCCCAATTTTTCCCTCTAAAAAAAGCCCCCAAAATTTCATCAAGTCAATTTCCCTCTGTGGAAAACTAGAAGGGGGGGTTGAATAGTTTTACGTCTTTTTAATTTGTTATAAAATATAGTTTTAGTGTTTTCTTAGTTTTTAAAATTTAGATTCGATAATATATGATCTCAAGTCTTGCACAATATAAACAACTATCAATAAGTAAGATATAGCAATGATAAGTAAGGAAATAAATGAGAGATGGAAAGATCGAACCGCGAGACAAGTGATTTATAGTGGTTCGGCTACAAGGACACATTCCTTGCCCTACTCCACTCCCCGAGCACCTAACTCGAGAGTTTTCTTCACTATATCAACAAGCTCCCTTATGGCGGAGAAAACCTTACACACCAATTAACACACCACAACTTCTTCACACCTAAATCACAACTTCTTCACACCAATATACTTCACAACTAACTACTTCACTCATATCTTCTTCACACCAATTTTCTTCACAACTAACAACTTCACACCTAGCTTCTTCACAACAATCTAATTCCTAACTTTTCTACTTCACACCAAATAACTAACTAATCACACAATCAATATACCTAGCACAACTATCTACAATCAAATATTCACAACAATCTTCACAAAGTATTATGTAAATAATCTTGATGATGCACCAACAACTTGGATGTGGAGGTCACAACAAGTTGTAATACTTCTTGTCTTGGGGGATAGAAGTATTCTTTTCTTGCACTTGAGAGGATGATGTTTGAATCACTTTGAAACAAAGAATTATGTATTTATGATCAAAGGATTAAGAGAATAGAAATGTGGATCTAGAACAGAAAGTTTAGGAGTGCAAAAGGTGAGAAAATTATGTGGGATGAACCAGTATTTATAAGGGAGAAAATTACTGTTCTGGAGCGTGGCCGGTCCCCTTAATTAGAGGCTGATCCCCTTAATGATTAAGGGGGCCGCCTAAGGAATTAAGGGGGCCGCCCCTTCAGAACGTTGGATTTTCTTGTCTTTTAGTGGGGAATATTTTTCTGGATAAAATTTGCCATTTTTGGTTGGAAATTTGAAATCATATATTTATAATGAATTAAACATATTCTTTTAATTCCAAAAGTAATTTTGCAAAAGATATAGAATGTTTAATACATTTTATAAAAATTCTAGTGATTAGAAAATTTTCCTTTGATCATGAAATGCAATAAACACTTTGTTTATTCATACCTTAAGTGATATGGATGCAAAGATAAATATTAAGCACTAAAAACTTGTTTACGTCATAAGTTTTAGATTAATGAGTTTATGCTTTGTAATTATCAAAACATAGAGACATTGTTAATATGCTAACAATGTTTTTAGACATTATTTATGTTAACAATCTCCCCCTTTTTGATGATTACAAAACCTTAAACTCATTAGGTCTAAAAATAATTTTTAAACAAGTATTATTAGAGTTTAACATTCTCTTCTCCCCCTTTTTGTAAAATCAAAAAGGTTAATGCTCCCCCTTGATGTATGCTCCCCCTCATTTGAGAGCACCAAGGGAATGAGCTATGGAAATCTTGGCTACACAAAATATTAGAAGAGAACATGACACATATACATGCAAAGCAATGATTATATAAATAAATATAGATTCATTCAAGCATCATATAAGTAATTAGCATTACAACATTCAATATGCTTAAAGCATATTGATTACAATAAAACAAAAGAAAAGACATAGTCCTATATTGCCTAAGAGAGCACTTGGACTTACTTGCAACCCATGGTTGATTGTTTCATTTGCTTGAAGGAGAACATAAGCATAAAGCTTAGTTGTTAGATGGAGAGGGATATGGAGTGGGGTATGGAGCGGAAGAGGTGGATCTTACGATGTTGTATTGTGTTAAGGGTGGTATTGGATGAGAACGAGTGAGGAGATATTCAATCCAAGAAATATCTTCACTCAAGTATAGGATTTGTTTTTGAAGGAAAATGCAACAAGGGCAATAGTGAGTGTGGTTTGTAACTTGATCCAAGTTGAGAGAGTGGGGTAGGCAATTGTTGTAGGGTGATGATGGAAGTTGTCCTTTGTTGCGTTGTGCAAGATGCATGGCATTGAGATCACTAAGATCATGGATTTGGGATATTTCATCACGGAACCTTTGCTTTTCCGTGGCAATGCGGAGAGAGTCATTGTGTTGATATGGATGAATAGGGGTTGTATAGTTGGAATTGTAGTTGGATGGTTGATCAAACTTGTATGGATCATTATAAATGGTTGGTGGATGAGATGAGTGGTTTGGCATGAAGGAAGATGTTTGGCCAATGTTGTATGGTTTGTAAAGAGGATCAAATGAATGTCCTTGTGAATTAGGTGTAAAGTTTGGGAAGTAAGTGGTTGGAGGTGTTGAGTGATTTCCAACTTCATTGGTTATGATGGATTTGTTACGAGGGATTTTTCTTCGCCAAACGGGTTTTTCCGTCATTCTTGCAAGCCTTGAGGCTTTTGGTTTTGGTTTGTTTGGAGAAGTCATGAAGGGATGAATGAAGAGTTTTGAGGTTTGGGGTTATTTATAGTGTGAGATTTGTATGTTTATGGATGGATAAAGTTTGTTTGGGAGATTTGGACAAAATGTGTTGGTGAAAAATGGGAAATGTAGGTTGAAATGGGCTAAAAGGCAGAAAAGATTATGTAAACCCAACCATCAGATGGCCGGTCCCCTTAATTAGGGGGCGGTCTCCTTAATGATTAAGGGGGCCGCCTTACAAAATTAAGGGGGCCGCCCATCTGGTGATTTCCAGGTTGCCAGAATTGGGTTTTTGGCAGAAAATTTGCAGAAAGGTTGTGTGTTTGGATTAGAATTCAAGCAAGTTCAATTCCTTTAGGCAATATAGCATCTAATCTAATCAAGATATAGCATGCATGCAAAAACACATAAGCAAAAGAGCAAATAAGCAACACATAATAAGCAAGAGGAGATAAGTTAAGGCAAGAGCACTTAAACTTCCTAAGGCACCTATCTTAGATCAAAGGCAATGGCAACTAGTGAGTCAAGCATCTAGTGATGAAACAAGATGACAATGTTATGAGTGATTATGTCCTAGTGTGTGCCTATATGCAAGAAATGTGGAGTTGTGATTGCTTCGACTTCTAAATGAAAAGGAAATTCTTAAGAAACAATCCAAAATCTCCTTGATTCGATTTTTTGCTCGATCATGAATGTCAAATATATATATTAGATTGTATACTTTGACCATTTATGTGAGAGTTTATGCATGATTTTGGAAGACAATGTTTTTAGCATTAGTCAACAATGCAAGGAAAATGATGTTCATGTGATTCCTAGATGTGAGAATAATTTTTAAAGAAAATTGATTGGGTTTTACAAAAGTGTTTATGCAAAGAAAATAAACTTTCCCAATCTTTAATTTTGTGCGAAATAGATTCCTAGACTCAGAAGTGGAGAAGTGAAAAAGAAATTTTTTTTATCTAAATGCAATAAAGTTTAGTCAACTTGTTCCATCATTCCTAATCCTAAACGCAAGTGGTTGAATAATTCACGCTTAAGGGGTTTTGTGAATATATCCGCAATGTTATCTTCCGATGCAACTTTTTCTATAGATATGTTTCCTTTTTGTACATTATCCCTAAGAAAGTGGTGGCGTATTTCTATATGCTTAGTCCTAGAGTGTTGCACCGGATTTTTACTTAAATCTATCTCACCTTTGTTATCGCACATAATGGGAACATTTTCTAATCTAATGTCATAGTCTACGAGAGCTTGTTTCATCCATAGTGCTTGTTGACATGCTTTTCCAGCGCTTACATATTCGGCTTCGGTGGTAGAAATAGCAAGAGCGGTTTGCTTCTTCGAAAACCAAGATGTTAGACAACATCCCATAAATGTGCAAATGCCGCTAGTGATTTTTCTATCTACGTAGTCTCCCGCATGATCCGAATCCGCATAGACGATGGTTTCTATGCCGGATCCCTTAGGATACCATAATCCTAAGTGTATAGTGCCTTTAATGTATCGGAAGATACGCTTAACCGCTTCTAGGTGAGAGGTTTTGGGATCCTATTGAAAACGGGCACAAAGGCAAACACTAAACATGATATCGGGTCTACTTGCCGTCAAGTATAGTAAACTACCTATCATTCCTCTATACTTGGTATTATCTACGGACTCACCTTCATCATCCTTTGTGAGCTTTACTTCCGTAGATATGGGAGTTTTCATGGGTTTTGAGTCTTCTAGGCCAAATTTCTTAAGCATTTCCTTAATGTACTTAGATTGGTTAAAAAATATTCCATCTTCTAATTGTTTTATTTGTAATCCTAGGAAGAAGTTAAGTTCACCCATCATACTCATCTCAAACTCATCATGCATGATTTTGGCAAATTCATCACACATGTCTTGACAAGTCGATCCAAATATAATGTCATCAATATATATTTGGACAATGATGAGATTTGGGTCTTTCCTTTTAGTGAAAATAGTGTTATCTACCATTCCCATGGAATAATCATGTTTAATAAGAAAAGCTTTTAATCGATCATACCAAGCTTTGGGAGCTTGTTTGAGTCCATACAAGGCTTTCTTTAACTTATAAACATAATCAGGTTTTGCGAAGTCAATGAATCCTGGAGGTTGTGCCACATATACCTCCTGATTGATAAAACCGTTAAGGAAGGCACTTTTCACGTCCATTTGGAATAACTTAAAATCTAGGGCACATGCATAGGCAAGTAATATCCTAATCGATTCTAGTCTAGCTACGGGGGCATAAGTTTCATCATAATCAATTCCTTCTTGTTGATTATAACCTTGGGCAACTAACCTAGCTTTATTCCTAGTAACTATTCCATTCTCATCTAACTTATTCCTATATACCCATTTAGTTCCTATGATGGTCATATTCATTGGATTTAGGACTAATTCCCAAACATCATTAGCCTTAAATTGATTTAATTCTTCTTGCATAGCTATAACCCAACTTTCATCTTTTAATGCCTCATTAATATTCTTAGGTTCTATTGCTGAGAGGAAACAAAAGAAATTGTTTTTATCTTGGGCTTGTGACCTAAGGGTTCTTTGTTTAAGATGTCCTATTATATTATCTAATGGGTGTGATCTAGATTCTTTAACATTAACAATTTCGTTATTTCCTAAGTGAATGTCTTCATTATCATTTCCTATGGGTTTTGTTTTACTAACCTCAATAGCTTCATCTTCGACTAAGTCATCATCTTCTAAAGGTAATGTTTTAGGAGGTGGTGGTGTTTCATCAAATGTTACATTTAGTGATTCTTCTACTTTCATGGAGTGTTTGTTAAATATTATATATGCTTTACTATTTTGTGAGTATCCTAAAAATATTCCTTCATATGATTTTGGATCAAACTTAGTGAGGTAATCCTTAGTGTTTAGAATATAACATTTACTTCCAAATACCCTAAAGTAGCTTAAGTTTGGTTTTCTACCTCTTAGTAACTCATAAGGAGTCTTTTCTAGAATTCTCCAAATTGATACCCTATTTAAGATATAAGTCGATGTATCTACAGCGTGACACCAAAATTTTTGTGGGATGGATTGTTCATTTAACATTGTTCTACTCATTTCTTGTAGTGACCTATTTTTTCTTTCTACTACGCCATTTGATTGAGGAGTACGAGGAGTGGAGAAATTGTGAGATATTCCATTTAACTCACAATATTTTCCGAATTGTACTTCGTTATCAAATTCCCTACCATGGTCCGTCCTAATGGCAACTATTGTGCATCCTAATTTATTTTGAATCATTTTACTAAATATTTTGAATTTTTCAAAGGCTTGGGTTTTGTCACTTAAAAACCTAGTCCACGTGTATCGTGAGTAGTCATCTACTATTACTAGGGTATATTTGTTTCCTCCATAGCTCCGCACAACGGATGGACCGAAAAGATCCATATGTAATAATTCTAGGCACCTAGTAGTGGATACTATATTCTTAGCTTTGTGACTAGCATGAACTTGTTTTCCAATTTTACATGCATCACAAAAATGCTTGTCATATTTTAGATTAGGCAAATTTCTAACTAATTCCTTAGAGGCCAAAGATTGTATTTGTTGCATGTTAGCATGTCCTAATCTCCTATGCCACAATGTAGAGTTTTCATCTAGGGTCGTTAGGCATATCCTATCCTCAGGCTTGTTTCCTAGTTTCATAACATATATGTCACCTTTCCTAATTCCTCTACCTATAATTTTTCCATTTTTAACTATTTCGCTATCATCTTCGGTAAAAGTGACTCTACATTTATTATCACATATTTGTCCTACACTAAGCAAGTTATATGTTAAATTATCTAGATGCTCTACATTTTCAATAGTAAGTGAGTCTTGAGAAATCGTACCTTTGCCAATGATTTTTTCACGTAAGTCACTACCGAAAATAACGTTACCTCCATTGTATGCCTTGTATGTAGAGAATAGCTTGCGGTTCCCCGTCATGTGCCTCGAACATCCGCTATCTTTGATCCATTCGTCGGGCTCCAAGTCAATTCCTAAACATATTTTGTGGGTTTCTTTTGCCATAAAACACTTTTTGTCTCTTGGCTTTTCAACTTCTTCTTTGTCACTATCACTCCATGTTCCACTAACAAATGCGCCTTGATTTTCATAACCCGACGGCTTTAGACATTCGCCAATGAGATGATTTGGACTTCCACATCTAAAGCACTTTCTTTTCCCGTAGTTGTCACTTCTATTTCTTTGGAATGGTTTTCTTTCGTCTCGTGATGATCTAGTGAATCTTCCTCGTCTCTTGAAGAATTTCTTGAATTCTCTTAGGGCCATTGCATATTCTTCGCCTTCACTTTCGTCACTTGAATCATCATCATTATTGGTTGTATGCATATGATCTCCCGTTAGTTTAACATTTTAAAAGCATCTACAATGCATCAAGTTTTTTTATACATTTAATGCAAATCACATTTAATGACTAAGACTTTTACAAAAACTTGAGGCTTATCAAGCTTTTGTAAAAAACTTTTCAAAAAGTTTTTGTTGAAATGCAGAAAACTTTATCAAAAAGTTTTTTGAAATGATGAAAAGTCTTTCACAACTTTAACCATTAAGGATGCTTTAAGTTTTGTATATGTTGCGTTATGTAGAAATTTAGTGCTTTGTAGCTTATCACTCCACAAATTTAAGACGGGTAGAATCTTCGTAGTATTAGAGGCTTAACATGACAAATATATGAGTTCTTCCATCACAATTTTTCTAGCTGTAACTTTTTAGCGACATATCATAGCCTAGTTTTCAAATTGTTATAGTTTCGATAAAATTGTCACGGCAAGCACTTTATTATAACTTTTATGATATTCGGTATGTTTAGTTTTTCGTCAATTATTAGTCTATAATAATTGCATCGAAATAGAACATTTTTGTTGCCTTTATTCAATCTCGAGTTCCCGACCCGACTTGTTTAACATTACACGAAAAACTTCTTATTGCTCGATGCCTCTCATGATCGCATTTCCTGGCTCCGCCACTAATAATAAAGATGTATATAGTTATTTTATATTTTGGAACAATATATGTCACATTTAGTATATTTAATATGATATTTGTTTTGACCTTTTTAAATGCGAAATTATGGCTTTTTGTCAAGGGTCTAAAATTCGTGTAGAATCAGACGGAGTAAGTAATAGTTAAAATAATTATATTCCAAGCAAATATAAATTAAAGTTGATGGATTACACTCTATTTATAATCAGGGTTCTCATTTGGAGATTAATAAGCGAAAATAATTTATCATGTATTTTTAATTCTCACTTCGTTCTCATTTAGTATGCTGATGCGTGGGAATCGCAACAGGCTTTACCTCTCGAGGGATCTCGAGAAGCTTACAACCCCCACCAGGCAGTGTACCTGATCGTTGTAGTATAGTATAGTGACAAGTACCGGGGGATTGATCGTTCAGCTAGGAATAGTATCGTTAGGATTGAAATTAATCTAACTAGGTCTAAAGGTGAAGGATGATTCTTTTGTATTTTTATATTTTATGAAAAACAAGTAAAAATCTCGGGTATTGGGAGAGTGGGCGGAATTAGTTGCTAATCAACTAACCCAAAAGCTACTAATTAAACTAATTAACAAGAAAACTAAACTAAGGTTCTACAAGATAAGTGAAGCATGTCTACCCATGATATGTTACTCCTTGCTAGCTATCCAATCCTACCTATTGAATTGTAACCTTGTTTTAATTGACGGGTTGTATTCCTTAATACCATTCATGGGGTGGCATACATAACTCCCCAATTCTATGAGCTCTTATCTCCTCCTACACCATGCCCAGCACAACTATAGGGATTGTCAACAGTGGCTCATGCATTAAATACAACCAATAAAGACCTAGTACGCCTCGGTTCATGTTTCTTAAGATGTTCAAGCATGTTACCATTTGGAGATCTGCCAGTTTTCTTAAGCCTAACATATAAATCATTCAATCAAAACAAGAATCAATAGGAAACAAGGATTATAAACTAAACCAACTAGATCTATTGAAGTTGTCACGCCTTAATTGATGGAGATAGACACAACATCAATAAGAAATCAATGAGATCTAATCAATTATATACAAGTTTCACATAATCATAAGTAGACACAAGGTGAATTAGCAAATCATAATCAAAGAAGGACAATCAACAAGAATAATGAAAAACATAATTGAGATAGAATCATCAAACCAATATATGATGTTTATGGAGTGATTGAAACCCTCTAAGTTGCTGGAAAAACACCCACCTAAACCCAGGAATCGACTTTAGGGTTTAGGGCTTAAAAATAATAAAGTTTTGATGTTATATTTATAGGCTGAATCTGCCCGGCCCAGTCGTGACGGCGTCAGACCAACTTTGACGGCGTCACGACCAACAGTTTTTTACCAAATTGTAGATCTCTTCGTCCTCTTCGTTTTCTTTTTTGAATCGCTCAAATCCGAGTTCGTATGCAAAAGTTATGGCCAAAACGGTGTCAGCTACCACGCGCGCAAGTTTTGACAAGTTAACACGTGACGGCCTTGATTTACATCTGATGCCCTGTGTGACGCCGTCATCAACTACGGATTTTTATTATTGAGGTTTGACGCCGTCAGGGAATTGCTCTTGACGCCGTCACCTACTGTTCCCAGCATGGAAAATAGAGACTTTGCCGTTTTCTTCACTTTTATGCTCCAAAAACGTCCAAAATGGCTTCTTTTCCAGAATTCACTCTCCAAGTACCTAAAATCACAAAAGAAACGATTTAGGGCAATATTTGATCAAATAAATTCGGATTCGGGCTTAAATGACCCCCTAAAAACGGATCATTTTTCGCCTCATCATATATCCCTACACTTGGGATTTGTTTGTCCTCAAGCAAATGAGCTTTTCCACCAATCAAAATACAAGTTATGTGTCATTTAACACTAATATAAAAGTAATTACAACAAATGATCATTCCACCTTAGTCAAAACAAGCACGGAAATTATACACTAGCACCTCACATTAAGTATTTGGATACTCTCATCTCTCGGGTGTTGAAAATTTATATGTCATAATTGGAAATGGAGAAATATCACTCTCTACCTGTCATAGCAAATAGATTACCATAGGCTTGGGAAAGGATCAAACTTCCACCACTTGGCGTAAGCACCTAGGATAGACTATCAAAGAGGTCTTTTAAAGGGTTATAACGTTAGGTGTAGGGGATATGGAAAACACGATTTTGTTGGATAAACGGATATTTTACTGGTGGCAAGTCAATTGTCTTAGTTAACTACATGTACAATGAGGCGTTGCTAAGCCAAGACTCGACTCAACTTAAACTAACTACGACTCTTTTTGGATTTTCAAGACATTATTTGACTTAAACATAAATAAAAGAAACGGATGGTAGCCCGTATGTTTTTCTCTTTTCTTTTTCTATATTTTTTTTTCTTTTTCTTTTCTTTTTCGATTTTTTTTTTTTTTTTTTTTTTTATTTTTTTTTTACATACACTCTTACTCTACCATCCAAAACAATACATCAAAGGGAGCTCGTTTCCTCCCTACACTTGAGCTTTTATATACTTTACAATCAACTATTCTAATGACTCGAATCAAGATAATCAAAACACTTGGAGTACTTTTAAATAGTAACGCACATATGGGGGTAATATATGATGTTCTTCCCCATTATTCCATAACACAAGTACTTTACCCATGAGTCCCAATTGTCCCAAAACAATATGTACAAGATATGACTCGACTTAACAACTATGTAATCAATTAGACAACTAACAAAGGGTTTAAACAATTAACAATAATGCACTAAAGATGAGCGCATAAAAGGAAGGCTAAGGCGATTTGGTTGCACATTTGGGGTGGATTGTAGACAAATTCTTCCTTTAAGTAAAATGCTTAAAGTTAGAAACGAAAAGATAGGCTCGGAGGGGTGTACTAGGGGTTTCGTGTACTAAAAATGAGTACAACGCAAAGATGTGGGAGAATTACTTGACCTATGAAGTCAATGTAATTATATTACAGGTGTAGAACAAGGGTTATCCTAATGCCTCTTATCATGTAGTAAATCCTAACTACACGAATGTAGTCTCACTAGCGGTCTCGGGATGCATCGCTATCACAAGTTCTAGAATCTAAATACTACCGGTACACTCATAAGCACCAACAATGAATGCTTTTTCCTAAAGATCTAAGGGCGAACCTCACATATTTAGGGTGGAAATTTTTTGAGTGGTATGGTTTTTGTGCTAGTCATACAACTCCTATCCATGAGACGCTTATTAAGACTAAAGTTTCACTCCTACATGTTGCAAAAAATTTTAAATTTGGTGCTAAAATTGCCCTAACAAATATTTCTCTCAGTTTTATTACACATTCACTATTAAACAAAACAAAAACCAAGTGGAGTAATAGTTTCTAATATACCCTCCATACACTTAAACCGAACATTGTCCCCAATGTTCTAGATAAAAGATGTAAAAGTAAATAAATAAGAATGAAAGAAACTAATACTCCCCTGATTCGTTCACCGTGGATAATGTGACAACATGGTTAAATCTACCTCCAAGAAGACGAACGTTGAAAGCTTCCCTCCAGAAATATAAATCATCTTCTTGTCCTGTAATCAACAAATACAAAAACCAAAGCATCAAACAGAACAAAAATCACAACTAGATGTAATTCCAGACTTAGAAATAGAAACAAGACAAAGCAACAAAAGGATAGGATACTTGTGGAATGAATTACAAATAGGAATTCATAAAACATATCCACAATTATTGACACACAAACAAGATAGAATATATGCTAATCATGAATTGTGAAGTTTTCATGTTCGAATTTAGTTCTTTTTAACAAGATATAAATTTCCCTACACTTATCTTTTTGTAAAATACCTTTATATGCAATTAAGACGAGGTTAAAAACAAAATAAAGCATTTTCACAAATTATTCGAAACATGAAAATTAAACAACTATGATTAAGCATATATGACACAAACAAATAAATAAAATAAAAACATCAAACAATTAAAAACATGGGTTGCCTCCCAAGAAGCCCTTGTTTTTGTTCGAGTCACGAGCCTGACTCTACCCTTATTTAATGGAAATAGGGGAGGTTTTCCCTACACTTAGGATTAAGTGTGGGTGGAAGTAGTGATACACACCCTTAAGGTGGAAATATGCCACGTGAGGTGAAGGGGGTGAGTGAATGACTTCCTTCATCCTAAAACTACCCGGATAATATAGGTTGATGGGTGGGTCGGTTCCTCTTTTGTCTCCTAGAAATAAATCTAAGGATGGGAAGTTGTGTAAAGGTTGAGGTTCCGGTTCATCAACATTAGGAAATTCCCTAGAACTAGGAGTAAGGTTATCACTACAAGTATTCAAACCTATATCCTCTAGTGGTGCTTGGTCCAAGGGTTCTACCTCAATTGGGGTTCCTATAGTCTCTTCTACTTTTTCTGGGTAAGTCACGGGCGGTGTATGTGCCTCAAATGATGGTAGGACTTGTGGGGTACTTTGTGGGCTTGGATTGTCCACCTCATCCTCCATTGTACCTAGATTACCTGTGTGTTTGTTTTGTACTATGATTTTAGGTGACATCCACGCAGGTATCCCTAAGTAATCATCTCCAGACAAACTTCCTGTTTGCTCCTTGAAACTTGTTATTGATTGATTTGTGATGTTGTTTGTCGGGTTGTCTACTCTATAATAATATTGGGCACAATCTTCTATGGCATCCCATGCTTCTTCAACATTTAATTCCCTAAGGTCCCCGTTGGTAAAATCGTCAATTTACCTTTGGTCATACAGGCGGACACTATAGTAAAAGATTTGAGTTAGGTACCATAGATTGAAACAATGATGAGGGACTATTCGTAGTAAAATTTTAAAACGAGTCCATGCATCATAAATAGGTTCATCTCGATATTGTTTGAACATCAAGATGTCATTAGGAGTGAATGGGTTTTGTGGTCGGTAGTATGGTGGATTCGCGTTCTCCATAGTGGTGAACGGAAGAGTCAATGGAAAGGTTTCTACGAACAAATGCACAAAGAAAAGATAGACTACAAGAAAGCTAATAAAAAGAAAATAAAAATCTCACTAAAAAGGAATCTAATGAGTAGACATAATAAAAATCAAATTCAACCTAAACAATAAGTATTCCCCGGGCTGCGGCGCCAAAAACTTGATGCGTGGGAATCGCAAAAGGCTTTACCTCTCGAGGGATCTCGAGAAGCTTACAACCCCCACCAGGCAGTGTACCTGATCGTTGTAGTATAGTATAGTGACAAGTACCGGGGGATTGATCGTTCAGCTAGGAATAGTATCGTTAGGATTGAAATTAATCTAACTAGGTCTAAAGGTGAAGGATGATTCTTTTTGTATTTTTATATTTTATGAAAAACAAGTAAAAATCTCGGGTATTGGGAGAGTGGGCGGAATTAGTTGTTAATCAACTAACCCAAAAGCTACTAATTAAACTAATTAACAAGAAAACTAAACTAAGGTTCTACAAGATAAGTGAAGCATGTCTACCCATGATATGTTACTCCTTGCTAGCTATCCAATCCTACCTATTGAATTGTAACCTTGTTTTAATTGACGGGTTGTATTCCTTAATATCATTCATGGGGTGGCATACATAACTCCCCAATTCTATGAGCTCTTATCTCTTCCTACACCATGCCCAGCACAACTATAGGGATTGTAAACAGTGGCTCATGCATTAAATACAACCAATAAAGACCTAGTACGCCTCGGTTCATGTTTCTTAAGACGTTCAAGCATGTTACCATTTGGAGATCTGCCAGTTTTTTTAAGCCAAACATATAAATCATTCAATCAAAACAAGAATCAATAGGAAACAAGGATTATAACTAAACCAACTAGATCTATTGAAGTTGTCACGCCTTAATTGATGGAGATAGACACAACATCAATAAGAAATCAATGAGATCTAATCAATTGTATACAAGTTTCACATAATCATAAGTAGACACAAGGTGAATTAGCAAATCATAATCAAAGAAGGACAATCAACAAGAATAATGAAAAACATAATTGAGATAGAATCATCAAACCAATATATGATGTTTATGGAGTGATTGAAACCCTCTAAGTTGCTGGAAAAACACCCACCTAAACCCAGGAATCGACTTTAGGGTTTAGGGCTTAAAAATAATAAAGTTTTGATGTTATATTTATAGGCTGAAATCTGCCCGGCCCGGTCGTGACGGCGTCAGACCAACTTTGACGGCGTCACGACCAACAATTTTTTACCAAATTGTAGATCTCTTCGTCCTCTTCGTTTTCTTTTTTGAATCGCTCAAATCCGAGTTCGTATGCAAAAGTTATGGCCAAAACGGTGTCAGCTACCACGCGCGCAAGTTTTGACAAGTTAACACGTGACGGCCTTGATTTACATCTGACGCCCTGTGTGACGCCGTCATCAACTACGGATTTTTATTATTGAGGTTTGACGCCGTCAGGGAATTACTCTTGACGCCGTCACCTACTGTTCCCAGCATGGAAAATAGAGACTTTGCCGTTTTCTTCACTTTTATGCTCCAAAAACGTCCAAAATGGCTTCTTTTCCAGAATTCACTCTCCAAGTACCTAAAATCACAAAAGGAACGATTTAGGGCAATATTTGATCAAATAAATTCGGATTCGGGCTTAAATGACCCTCTAAAAACGAATCATTTTTCGCCTCATCATATGCGGCGGTATTCATCAAGCAATTATTGGATGTTTTCAAGCCTTTTTGCGAGGTGTAGATCGTAATGCTGATATTAGGAACTAATTCAAAATATCACTAATGATATTTCTTGATTTTCAAAGTTTCAAAATACACTTTCATAACTTAAGGGGTGACTGATAAAAACTTATTAATGGCAACAATGTTCATTATTAATATACACTTAACAAGTCTTAAACAATGGTAAAAGTTAACTGATTTTACTATAATATGTCTGATGATTAAGAAAAATATTAAATATTGTCGGTACGATGAAAATACTATTAATATGGATATACCTACGTTACTTAATAAAGTTACATGTATGCATACTTGACAATTGTATGGCAATCTACTATGGAGAATGTGGTTTTAACATTTGTTAACTTAATAGCGGTCTCGTTTTTGGGATCAAGATCCTCTCAAGTTCACTTTCAACTTGATAGATCAAGTTCACTTTAGAGCAATAGATTTGGTTTGTTCTTTCTTGACTTTGACCGTTTCCGAATCTCTTCTTATAATTTCTTTATGAACCTTCAAGTTGCCAATTAGTTCATCTAGTGATAACGTCATCAGGTTCTTTGATTCTTCAATTGCCGTGACCTTAGCTCGCCATTTCGGATGCAATGCCCTAAGAAATTTCCTAACACAATTTTTACTAAAAAATGTCTCATCAAGTGCTTTTAAACTTGTGATAATAGTGTTAAATTTAGCAAAAGCATTATCAATTGATTCCTCTTCCGGAATCGTAAATTGTTCATATTGCTGTACAAGAAGATCTATTTTATTAACTTTGACTTGGCTATTACCTTGGTGAGTAATTAGTAAAGAATCCCAAATTTCTTTGGCGGTTTTACACATAAAAATTCTTTCATATTCTGTGCGTGGTAACGCATTATAAATGACCATTTTAGCCTCATTATTTTTTGCTAGTTTCTTTTTCAAATCATCATTTTGTTTTTCAAAAGATACAATTTCATCCATTTTAGTTTCAACATTATATTGAATAGGAGGAAAATCACCAAAGGTAATAATATGCCAAAGATCAAGATCTTTTGATTTCACATACGTTTCGAATCTATTTTTCCAATATAAAAATCCATCACTTTCAAATAGTGGTGGTCTTTGCATAGATTGCCCTTCTAAATATTTTTCAGATTCTATAGATCGTTACAAGTTTTAAAATACAATATATTTTAAAAATCTTGCTCGACCTGGCTCTTGATACCAATTGTGGAAAACTAGAAGGGGGGTTGAATAGTTTTACGTCTTTTTAATTTGTTATAAAAGATAGTTTTAGTGTTGTCTTAGTTTTTAAAATTTATATTCGATAATATATGATCTCAAGTCTTACACAATATAAACAACTATCAATAAGTAAGATATAGCAATGATAAGTAAGGAAATAAATGAGAGATGGAAAGATCGAACCGCAAGACAAGAGATTTATAGTGGTTCAGCTACAAGGACACCTTCCTTGCCCTACTCCACTCCCCGAGCACCTAACTCGAGAGTTTTCTTCACTATATCAACAAGCTCCCTTATGGCGGAGAAACCCTTACACACCAATTAACACACCACAACTTCTTCACACCTAAATCACAACTTCTACACAACTTCTTCACACCAATCTACTTCACAACTAACTACTTCACTCCTATCTTCTTCACACCAATTTTCTTCACAACTAACAACTTCACACCTAGCTTCTTCACTACAATCTAATTCCTAACTTTTCTACTTCACACCAAATAACTAACTAATCACACAATCAATATACCTAGCACAACTATCTACAATCAACTATTCACAACAATCTTCACAAAGTATTATGTAAATAATCTTGATGATGCACCAACAACTTGGATGTGGAGGTCACAACAAGTTGTAATACTTCTTGTCTTGGGGGATAGAAGTATTCTTCTCTTGCACTTGAGAGGATGATGTTTGAATCACTTTGAAACAAAGAATTATGTATTTATGATCAAAGGATTAAGAGAATAGAAATGTGGATCTAGAACAGAAAGTTTAGGAGTGCAAAAGGTGAGAAAATTCTGTGGGATGAACCAGTATTTACAGGGGAGAAAATTACTGTTCTGGAGCGTGGCCGATCCCCTTAATTAGAGGTCGGTCCCCTTAATGATTAAGGGGCCGCCTAAGGAATTAAGGGGGTCGCCCCTTCAGAACGTTGGATTTTCTTTTCTTTTAGTGGGGAATATTTTTCTGGATAAAATTTGCCATTTTTGGTTGGAAATTTGAAATCATATATTTATAATGAATTAAACATATTCTTTTAATTCCAAAAGTAATTTTGCAAAAGATATAGAATGTTTAATACATTTTATTAAAATTCTAGTGATTAGAAAAATTTCCTTTGATCATGAAATGCAATAAACACTTTGTTTATTCATACCTTAAGTGATATGAATGCAAAGATAAATATTAAGCACTAAAAACTTGTTTACGTCATAAGTTTTAGATTAATGAATTTATGTTTTGTAATTATCAAAACATAGAGACATTGTTAATATGCTAACAATGTTTTTAGACATTATTTATGTCAACACCCTCCCCTTTTCCCCAAATCAAAACCCTAACCTTAACTTTTCAATCCCACAAAATTAACAATCAATTCACAAAAATTTGACATTTTTATGTAATATCTCCAATCTTTTTACAAAACCCATCTTTTAATTTCATCAATTTGTTAATGTAAAAGAATTTTCTTACAGTCAATTAGAGCTGGCATAACAGGTTACACGAACCTGTTAAGACACGAACCTGTTAAGGCCAAACACGAACACGACCTGTTAACTAATCGTGTCATTTTTCTCAAACACGAACACGACACGAAAATAAACAGGTGCACCTGTTAAGACCTGTTAACATGCATATGACAAAATCGAATGATACAAGAACCTGTTAAGACCTGTTAACCTGTTAACATGCACCTGTTAAGAACCTGTTAACATACATAATGATTCATAATGCAAAAGTTCATACAATTTCAAAGACCCACATGAATGGATAATAGAATAGATTTAGGATTTTAGGGTTTTTAATTTTAAGGATTATATTATTATATATATTATAATATTAACAGGTCATAACAGGTTTTAACAGGTCTGACCTGTTAAGACCTGTTAACTAACAGGTCTTAACAGGTCTGACCTGTTAAGACACGAAACCTGTTAAGGTCAAACACGAAACCTGTTAAGAACAGGTCGTGTCGTGTCGTGTTAACAGGTTTCGTGTCAAAATTGCCGGCTCTACAGTCAATGCTTATCTCATAAAGGCATAAGCTGTTTTAATTACATTCCCAAACACCCCCTGTTCTCTATCACTCCCTTCTAATCCATGGAGATATATTTTTTCACGGTTTTGATTAGCTTACGTGGTTATTTAAGTACCTTTTATTAATCATTTAGGTTCCAATAATAGCAATGGTGATGGTTGAAAAAGGTCTGAACCCAAATTTGGTGGATATTTGATGTTGGGTTTATTAGTATTGATGTGGGAATTGGGATTGTTGACTTTTGAGTTAAAACTGTTATGACGTGTTAGTATACTGAATTGTTTCAGATTTTTGCTTATGTAAACACCTTATCTTCGTATTCCTTTTTTTAAGCAGATGATGAAATGTGACTATGCATATCTACTTAGTTTCGGGTAAATAAGCTCTTTGTAATTAGCAGTTTAAGTTAAGGATGAAATGTGAAGTATATGCAATATAATAATATTTAGGGGCGTGTTTGGGAATTGGGAGTTGCTAATGGATAAGTGTTTTCGGATGAAAAAGGGCTTATGCTTATGATATCGTTAGAACTCTTATGATGTGAATGCAGTTTTCTTCTCATGGTATACTGAATTGTCTGACATGTGATGGGGATGTTTCAGAATTTGGATTGGTTTTATAACAGATTATCTGGTTATTGTGTTTTTTGAGCAGATGCATAAATTTGGCTGTGCTTATCTACTTAGTTTAGGGGTGAAATACGGTCTTTTCAGTAAGAAGTTTCAGAATGTTTAGTTTTAACTGGTTATTGTTAGTGGATTCAGTATAGCAAGTTTAACCTTAGGGGTGAAATAAGCTGTTTAGGATAAGTTGATCTTCTGGTTATGAGCATAAGCTGTTTAACTTAGTAATGCTGAACACCCCTTGTTGTGTTTTGATACAGTAGATCAGCAGTAAGCATCGATTTCAATCAACTCACAGGACCACAAGAGCTGCCCCGTGTAACCATTTCCAAAATCAGCTTCTGCTCATAAATTTTCTTCATCAAAGTTGTTGGTAGCGGATAGTATATCTTCAAGGGGGGTTTTTAAGTGAGCAAAGTCGGCTTGATTAACTGAAGACATTAAGTATCTGTTTTGTCAGAACAAAATACAAAAAGAAGCGAAGGAGTGTAGGGTTTATATGCATAAACGAGTTTGGTTTGTGTTTGTATACATAGTAGATGTGGACAAGCGAGTGGGGTTCTGCATTATTCTTATAGTACGCTATTAACATTTACACAAATCGTCTACAGCGTAATACTGAGCAACTTTTATTGAATAATACTAAAGTATGAATATAATAAACAGCAAAATATGAATGCACCTTCTCAGCAACAGGTCTCTAATGGCTGCTAGTGCATAGTGGTTTTAGTTTATTGTTTAGGTGATGTGCTTTTATACTGAATTTATTAGAAGAAAAGGGAGCGTTTGGTTTGAACTGTCACATGACCATTGTGTTTAAACGGTTACAAATACAAATACAAAATATATATATATATATATATATATATATATATATATATATATATATATATATATATATATATATATATATATATATATATAGTCAAGCGTTCAAATGAGAAGTCATATTTTTGTGAGAAGGTGAGAAGGGATCCTAGCCACTCATAAATTTTTTTTTCGAAATTTTTTTTTCGATTTTTTTTTTTCGTGACATGTCAAAAATATTTCACATGTGAAATTTTTCAATTTTCACATGTGAAAAAAATGAAAAAAAATAATTTACATGTGAAAGTTTTTTTTCACATGTGAAAATTTTCAATTTTTCACATGTGAAAAAAATGAAAAAAAAAAAAATTACATGTGAAAATTTTCAATTTTCACATGTGAAAAAAAAAATTTCACATGAGAAAATTTTCAATTTTCACATGTGAAAAAAATGAAAAAAAAAATTTACATGTGAAATTTTTTTTTCACATGTGAAAATTTTCAATTTTCACATGTGAAAAAAATGAAAAAAAAATTTCACATGTGAAAATCGAAATTTTTTTTTTCGAAATTTTTTTTTCCGAAATTTTGTTTTTCGAAATTTTTTTTTCCGAAATTTTTTTTTTCGATTTTTTTTTCTTCACATGTGAAATTTTTTTTTTCAAAATTAAAGAAGGATAAAATGAGTGGCTAAGATTAGTTCTCACCTTCTCACAAAAATTAGATTTCTCACATGAATGACCCCCTATATAT
This sequence comes from Artemisia argyi, assembly GCA_030686995.1. Taxonomy (NCBI): domain Eukaryota; kingdom Viridiplantae; phylum Streptophyta; class Magnoliopsida; order Asterales; family Asteraceae; genus Artemisia; species Artemisia argyi. Next base: position 213,861,853 of record CM060685.1, read on the forward strand.
ATATATATATATATAGAGTGAGGATCAAATAGGAAGAATAATTAAAATAGGAAGGATAAGAAGTAACCACAACCACACATTCTAGATTCACCTACAAAAATGGATGCATCTTCATTCAAATTTTCCCTCCCATATAAAAATGTGTGACTAGAATTACTTCTTACCCTTCTTATTTTAATTAATCTTCTTATTGGATCCCTACCCTATATATATATATATATATATATATATATATATATATATATATATATATATATATATATATATATATATATATATATATATATATATATATATATATAACCCCTTTAATTTTTAAAAAATCACACACACTTCCAATTCTCAATTCTTTTCCGACCAAAATGAATTCTAATAACTTACCATGGATTAATAGCATGCTCAATGACCCGTTGAACCAAATGACGGACACGTCTCAAAATCCGGCCAACAATCCGGGCTCGTCTTCGACTCCATACAATAAATCGGCTTACTTTCCTACCTTACCATCAAACCCATACATGAATCCTGATGGACAAATGCTATTTAGTCAATGGAAAATGCAACAATATCAACAATTTACTCAACAAAATCAACAACAAAACCAAGTCATCGCTTCACAACCAAATTCCGACCATGGATCGTTTCATCTACGTGACGAAGACTTAGATGAAGATGAAGAGGAGGCGATCCCGACCCCCAACGTCGAAGAAGACGAAGATTTAGACTAAGGGGAAAGGGAAGACGCAAGGTGGTACTCGAGCTTGTAACGTGTGAAGCCAATATGAGGAGTTGCTTTTGGCGGAGTGTTACATTCAAATATACGAGTATCCAAAAAGAGGTTCGGGTCAATCAAAGGAAACGTTTTGGTATAGAATTCTTGACGTATACAATTTGGAAGCCGAAAGGAAAGTTGGACTCTTTGTACCAAGGATATGTTGTCAGGAAAATGGACTCCATTGAACAAAGAGGTGGGCAGGTGGAATTCGTTAGTGAATGAAACAAGCGCTATGAATGGAGAGAATGATCAAGATTTTATGACGAGGGTGCATTATTTGTATAAATCGTTGATGGGTACAGACTTTAAACACATGAAAGCTTGATCCTTTTTGAAAGACAAGCACAAGTGGAAAAATCCCGAATCGACAATGGCAAGGCGAAATTCTCTTCGGGTTACGGAGGAGGAACCCCGAGCATTTTGGACCATACGCGTTGCCACGGCCTGACGGCATGCACCGGATTTCCAAGAGTCAACGTTCGTTAAACTCGACCGCTAGTTCCGTTTCAAACCCGACAATGTTTCATGAAATGATGCAACAACAACTCGAGTTAGAGCGCAAGGCAAAGATGGATGTTATGGAACGAGAGTCACTCGCGAGAGTTACTTTATATGAATCTCAAAGGATTGCCGAGGAGATGCGAGTACCACAAATGGAAACAAGCAAGATGGATCCGGTCAACGCGACCGTCGTGAGAGCCCAACAAGCAATAATTCGGGCAAAGTATCCTACCAACGAGGATTAGGTTTTTATTTCTATGTTCATATACTAGTTTTTTATTTTATGCAACTTTTTTTAAAAAAAAATTAATGTAATGTTTGTGTGTTTTTTAATTTAATAAAGTTTAATTTAGTTATTATTTTTGTTTTATGTAAATGAAATAAAAAATGAAGAACGACATCAGATTTTGTGGTGCCAACTGTAACGACACAAAATATGATGCCAAAAAATTTCTGATGCCGTGGCATCACTTTTAAAAAACGGCATGAGGAGAACGGCACCCCTTTACCCCTTTACACAAAGGAGGTGATTTGCACACTAACTTTATGATTGAGACACTCAACTATACAAACACTTAAAGCACACTGTGAATCTTGTACAAATATCTAATGCACACAGTGGAGTGTAAATCAATTCTCTTCACACAAATATCACTCTCTTTCTATAATCTATACTACTACTAGTACAACGTTACAACATTAAAAAAAAATCCCGAAAATTTTCCCTCTAAAAAACCCCCCAAAATTTCATCAAATCCCCAAAAAACCAGTTCAAATTCCCTCCACTTTCCCCCAAATCAAAAACCCTAACCCTAACCATTCAATCCCACAAAATTAACATTCAATTCACAAAAAGTTCATATTTTTATGTAATATCTCCAATCTTTTCACAAAACCCATCTTTTATTTCCATCAAATCTATGAAAATTAATGATTTTTAGTGTTTTTTTTTTTGCAGGTGAGATTGATAATTATGGGTGGTGAAGATGAATCGGATAGTAGTACTACTTGGGATTTTGGCGTTGAAGAAACCCAGATCTTTGATTCGCCTAGTTCTTCTTTTGGTATTCAAATTTACGCCTTTTTTATATTTTTTTTTATTTATTTTTTATTAATGTCCAATAACGATACCGGTGTACAAACACATTTCCACTTTTTTAAAACTTTATGTTACAATATTGTCATTTCACTATATAGGGTTTAGGCCGTGAAATAGACACGTACTTTACTTTGTCTTATATGAGTATCTGAACTAAAAAGTGTCCCATTAAATGTTATAAACTTTCAAAAGTGTTTCAATATGCACGTTTTGGTGACGTGTCATGTAAAGAAAAAGTGGCGCGTGCCGCGCCACTTTTTGGGGGTATGACATGTCACCAAAATGTGCATATTGGAACACTTTTAGAAAGTTTGTAACATTTAACAGGACACTTTTTAGTTCAGATACTCAAATAAGACATTAGGTAAAGTATGCGTCTATTTCACCGCCTGAACCCTATATAGTGAAATGACAACGTTGTAACATGAAAAAAAAAAGTGAAAATGTGTTTGTATGTTGGTGCTGTTATTTTAGATAAATTGTATGCAAATGAGAATGTGAGTTTGTAGTTAAGTACAAAATCATGATCAAATAAGAACTATGAGACTAATATAATGTTTGAATTTGAATCGTATAAGTCGACAAATGACAAAGTTTGCACTTTCATATTTCCATTTATAGTATTTGATAAAATTTTGGAGCACAATCCACAGATTGAATCTTTCGACTTTTTGTATGGATAATGCTTTGAAGCTGTATCAACCACTTTTGACGAGATATATAATTATTAATTTGTGAATATGCTAACTTATATCATTTGAAATCAAAATATTGATTACTTTCTACCAATATATGAACTCTAAAAGTAACTCGTGCACAATGAACATAATAAGATTAGGGGTCTTTTTAGTGGGGATTGGATATTACAGTCTACGGAAACGTTTATTTGACTAGTATGCATAAACTCATCCCTTTCCTGCAACATCTTTTATTTTGTCCATTTTGTGGTTGATGTGTCTGTAATATGCAATTTGATTGGTTATATGATTTACAAAGGGAATATTATTTGTTCTTCAGTAGTTTGCTACTTTAAAAGATGTATGAATAGTCTTATTTGTGATTCAGTTCTTGCAAAATGTTACAGTAAAAGTTAAATGTTCATCTATCTGGTGTTTGGTATTGCTTATTAAATGGTCACCAAACCACATGGACGATCTCTGTAATTTACTCTTGAATTAATGTATACAAGTGGCTGATTTGTAATTGTGTATAACGTCATCTTTAAGTTACAAAATGACCCAAACATGATACACTCATCTTTTAATGACTTTGGATATACAAAAAATTTGTAACGTGCCTAAAATGGGTCAGATGAAAAAGTATGTTGGTAATTTCTGCAAAAAGTCATTGCCTGCTAACCATTATTTGTTTACTGGTTTTTTTACAGATTTTATCTCGGTTGGGGGCTTCTGAGACATCGTCTATGTCAGATGCAACACACTTCATAGCAGATGATTTTGTACGTACAAGAAATATGTTGGAAGCAATTGCGCTTGGGAAGCCAGTAGTTACACATCTTTGGCTCCAGAGCTGTGGAGAAGCTTGCTGTCATATTGATGAGAAAAGTTTCATACTGAGAGATGCTAAGAAGGAAAAGGAAATCGGGTTTAGTCTTCCTACTTCATTGGCACGTGCACGGCAAAGTCCACTCTTAAAGGTAATAGACTACTGTTATTGGATGTATATCATATAATGTAGATGCAGTCTTTTTTTTTTTTTTTTTTTTTTTTTTTTTTTTTTTTTTAAATAATATATTGTAAATTTCGTAGGGGCAAAGAGTCTTGATTACACCAAATACAAAGCCTGGTAAAGAGATATTATCCAGCTTGGTTAAAGCGGTTCATGGAGTGGTACGTAGTTTTCTTTTCCTGTATTTTGGTCTTGACAAGTTTATTGAATTTCACTTTTATTGGGACTACCAAATAACTAAAGAACTTTTGATTTATTTTTTTGTTCATAGAGTTTCAACTTTCAACGTTTACATGTCTCCGATTCTTAGTCATTGTACTCAAGGACGGAACATATAAGGGGCCGAGGGGGGTTGCGCCCCCCTCAAAATTTTTGAGCCTATGTACATTTTTTACCTTTTTATTTCTTGTTTTTGTCATTTTTAATACAAAAATTTCGATGTTGTGTAAATCGGCCTCCCTACAATAAATTCCTTACAAGTTGGCCCCTCCAACAAAAACGTTCAAGTTCCGTCTCTGATTGTACTATTTATGTACATCTTGAGTCGGTAAAGAGACGGTTTGTGTCCAGTTTGGGTCATTTTCTTATATAAAAACCGTTAGATTGATGTATATCAATGATAGGTGTATATATGTGAATTGTTGTTTGAAAACACCAACATTGAGAGCTACACAACCCAAACATGACACAAAACCATCTTTGAATGACTCATGTACAAGAAAAGTATGTTGATATCTTATAGAAAATTTTATTTATTTACTTTTTTTTCCTTTGGTATAAACTTTTTCTGCTGTTATATATAGAGCAACAAGGGTGACGTGTAAATTTATTTTCAGGTGGTTGAGCGAATGGGCAGAACTGCCATGAATGATGATAAAATTTCTGAGGGATTATTGATTCTCTCATGTGAAGAAGATTATGGAGTCTGTGCGCCCTTCCTTGAAAAAGGTCTTTATTATTTTTCTGAAATACTTTCGGTAAATACAGAGTTATGTTATCATTTGTTGAACCGTTTAATGTCATCTTTATGCAGAAGCAGCAATTTATAGTTCAGAGCTTCTCCTCAATGGCATTGTTACCCAGAGACTGAAATACGAAAGGTGGGTCCTTCAACTTTATTTAGTGCGAGTGGCAAATATAAGGCATTTATTAGAAAATTGGTGACTACCCGCTGGTTGTTGATAACGGGTCAAAACTTGCATAATCTATTTTGAAATGCATAACTAAAGTGTTTAACTAAAAGTATTTATCTTATCATTTGAAACTTAAAATTGTATTTCTTATTTACAAATACAAAATAGGCAAAAGAGTGTTGACGGGTTGGTCTAACCTGACCCTACTAGTTTGGCCCACACATAAAATTTACCCATAGTGACCCATCAATAAGCGTGCCTGCTATGCCACGCCTGATATCCATATATTTATCTATTGGCCAACAATGAATCCTTCGTGGAATGATTGGTTTAATTGGTCTTATTTTTCATGGTAGGCATCGCCTCTTTGTGGAACATGTGAAGAAAACTCGATCGACAATGTGGGTGAAGAAAGATGACAAGTATAAGGCTGTTAGCAAAGTGAAATAAACGTCCCTCCCAACAGATTTCTTTGCTACCTGCACATTGTTCACTACAAACTTACAAACAGTCAAAAAACCCCAAAATTTCATCAAATCCCCCAAAACCAATTCAATTTCCCTCCACTTTTCCCCCAAATGTTATAAAAAAGTAGAATGGCTAAAAGGGCAAAAATGTGAAAATACGTTGAATTTTATGGAAAAAACCCGTTTTTCTAATTATTCAGTTTAGAAAAATGTATCTTTTCTTGATGCAGTTGTACCATTCCTCTCAAATCAATAGGAGCAGTCAACTGCGTCATAAGGAGACCAAATGATGGGACATTGTATGGCTGTAATACAGACTATATAGGCGCTATTTCTGCTATCGAGGATAGTCTAGGAGGTTTCTTTCTGTACTTTCTATTATAAGTGATAATATGGGCGGTTGGGTCAAAACCGAGCCTTTTGTTCACTTATAAAAGTTTCATATGATTTCACATGTTACTTTCTGCCCGTTCGACCCATTTGGGATTTACTTAAAGCACAAATTGTTGCAACTGTATACAGGTTCATGTGTTCAAAACGGTGCAACAGGATCACCCTTGGCTGGTAGACTATTTGTGGTTATTGGTGCTGGCGGTGCTGGAAAAGCACTCGCTTATGGAGCAAAAGCAAAGGGTGCAAGGATTGTGATAGCCAATTGGACTTACGGTATTCCACGAACTCTCACATTACCATTTCTAATACTGTACTTAATTCAGTGTTGTAAAAATCGGCCATGGCGGCTGATATGGCTGCGCCATGGCGGATTTCGGTGGTCCACCGCCACGATATTTCCCATATCGGTCTAACTTGGCGTTTTTGGTCAAAATCGGAGCTTGGCGGTCAAAATCGGCCTTGGCGGCGGTCGGTCAACGACGGTCAACGCCGGTCAACTTCAGATCTGGGTTTTTTTTTTTTCAGATTCACGCCGGTCATGGCCGTTTAACTTCAGATCTAGGTTTTTTTTTTTTTTTTTTTTTTTTTTTTTTTTTTTTTTTTTTTTTTTCATATGCACTTCAGATCTAGCCTAGATCTAGGGTTTTTTTTTTCATATTCCTTTATAATTTATGGTCACCGCCATGGCGCCACCAAGACCGATATGGCGGATTTCGGTGGTCCACCGCCACGGTACCGCCGAGCGATATTTACAACCTTGACTTAATTGCAAATAAAACATTATCTAGTTTTATTGCATTCTTATCAGTTCAGTATGGGTGAAAGTCAACTGTATGGTTCTCGTATATTTAGAGGGTGTTTGGATTTGAGTGGTTTATCAAAACATCAAAAATTGATTATACCGACTTCAAGTCAGAGTAACCATATGATTAGTTGCAAAATTGAAATCCAAACACCCTCTATGCATAGTTAATACACCAACTAAAGTTCTCTTATTGATACTGCATAGATCGTGCTAGAGAACTTGCTGACATAATTGGTGGAGAGGCTATATCTCTTGCCGATTTGAGCACTTACAGTCCAGAAGGCTGTATGATACTTGCAAATACCACATCAATTGGTATGCAACCAAATATTGACGACACTCCTATTTCTAAGGTACGACTATCTACCTTTCTTCGGTTATATGTTTTAGTAATAATGGTTTGCAGTTAGAAAGTTAATATGAGGTGACTATGGGCATGGGATAAATTTTCTATATTTTTTTTGGCAGGAAGCTTTAAAGTCGTATGCATTGGTATTTGATGCTGTGTACACACCAAAAATTACGAGATTACTTCGGGAAGCTGGAGAGTGTGGAGCCATAATTGTTATAGGGGTGGAGATGTTTATAGGACAGGCGTATGAACAATATGAGAGATTTAAATGCAAAGTTATGATATTTCATGCCTCTCCATCATGCCTAAAATCTCACCGTCTCCCTTCTCTTATGAGTTTATCCTACTTTTCATTTGCAGCACCTAAAGAATTATTTAGGGAGATTATGGAAAAATCTTAATTGTCTTGGGGGCTGCCGCAGGTATGCATCTTTTTTTCCCCCAACTTCCTTTGTCTTAAAATTTGAGTTTATGGGTACCGTGGAACAATGAACTAGGCAAAATAGTTGGAAATGTTATTGCCATTGATACCTTTTCCAAATCATATGAAGTTATGAAAAAACGAAAAGATTTGACAGTCACATGCTCATATTCTTATGCTTATATCTATCACATTGTTCACATCGTTTACGTATAATCTTCATCAGATTACCTTATATATTGTTATTTTTTGTTAGACATGATGATCAATATTCTGTGTCAAGTTGTTCTTCATGTCTTCTCTAGTCTCTAATTGACCAATTCTATTCTGCAACTCGTTTAAATTTGAGGACTTGGATGTGATTGACCACTTTTGCTCGAGTATGGAGTTAAAAAAGTAGTATACTTCAGTTGAAAATAGATATAATGCTTCTAGAGTATCTGTCCGAAATAGGCATGGGTTAAGTAATGAGTCAACCTTCCTCTGTTGTGGAACTTTTCGATTTTTTTTTTTTTTTTTTTTTAAACCCACTTTTATCTGATCACTAGTCTTAACATAATTATCTAATTATTGCTAAACAAAATGATTTAGGATTTTAACACACTTTGGGTGACTTGCGTCTAATCAAATTATTAAGCTTTACCCATTTGACCCATTGGAGATAGGATATTACCCAAATCAGCCCAACTTGTAAGTAAATGGGTCAAAATTTCTACTGCTACAGACTTCGACTTTAGATCAAAATTTCTACAAAATTACGTAAAGCTGAAATTTTTGTTACTTTGTATACAGAAGCAGGAGGCTCGAGAGTAACATGTTGTGCAAAATGGTACACACAGGAAGGACGGAGGGGGTGATTATAGTTGTTTCTCCATCATTTGTTATTGTATCATTAGTATTTTTTTTGTTCGGTCATAATAAGGATTTTATATGTGACAGTCTTGTATTCTGGGTTTTGTGATACTAAATTAAATTTGTTTTTATATGTGACAATCTTGTATTCTGAGTTTTGTCATATTTATCTGGATAAATTGTGACTTTGTAGGTTTTGTTGTTACGATAGTAAACTCTTGTGAGTATATGTATGCTGATGTTGTGAAAACCTAGATAGATTTGAGAATTTTGATGTACTATAGTAAAATGTCATTATAGTAAATGCATGTCTTATAGAATTCTTTCCGAAAGCAGTCTTTTCTACAATGTTCTACCTTGAACATACATCGCACATAAGTGCCCTTTGTTAGGTGGTCTTCACAATCAAACCATCACAAAATTCTCTTCACCGTGTGCGATGGTGGACACCCGTTATGGGAAACCACACGTGGAGAGTGCCTACCGCCGGGTAGTGGATGACTCCATTATGCATGGTCTAAGAAATGTGACTTTTTGAAAAAAAAAAAAAAAACCCACTGGCTGTCTATAAACAACTTTTGGTAAAGATGGTGGGGTTGAAAAATGTACAGTAAATCCCTAACACTCATGATGATGATGATGGGTTTACTCATGATGATTATAGGTTTGAAGAAGTTTATGAATAACAATATACTTTTCACTAGATATTGTTTGTGCATGGACTTTAAAGTTTAGACAATACCTTCCTAATCCTAGAAGTTTAAAAAAATGTTTCTAATCATATTAATTGCTGGAGAATGTGCTGTTATGCTCTTGGTATAGATGGATGTCTGTTTGCATTGATGAAGGCTTGTTGGAAGGCCACTATGAATCAGACTTGGTGAGTCTAGAGTGGACTGCTACTATGGTTTGGCTTGTGCTATTTCAGTACAAGGAAATTGTAACAGCCCGTAAAATTCCTGATATGTTCTATTCGGAGAAACGATCAAGTATTTTGAGTTTGGAATCATTTCCGTGAAACAGAGCGTATTTATTATCATTTTTATGAGAAATATTATTTTGAGCGCATTGGTGTTATTCCCGTACCACGAATCTTTCGTTTACTCGCATAAATGAGTTCCGAATCTCATTTCGTGGAAGACTTGATGAATTAAAGCTATGGTCCCTGGGGTATATTTTGACCCGCGCCCCTCATCTTTCATAAACCTTACATGTTGTAATTTACATCTTAGGGTTTTTTTGTTCCCTGCTTCTTCTCCAGCCGACAACACAACCCCCCCCCCCCCCCCCCCATCTCTCATATATCCGGCGAGCTACGGCCACCACCGCCGCGAGTCACTTCACACCGCCACCACAATCACATGCACCTCTTCATTCTCCATCTTCTGATATGTGACACGTGCCATACAACCCACCATAACACCATTTTATTCAAGATTCAATTCACCCTCGAATCACCACGCGCTGCCATCACACATAGCCACCACCATCCTGGTGTCATCATCTCTCACCTCTCCTCATTTGTATTGAAGAAAAGTGAAGGTCCAAGGTGTTGAGGGTGATCGTTGGAGATAGATCACCTCCGTCACCACCATCGCGTTCGTCTCTCCGCCTCACGTCTTTCTTATTTTTCTCTCCCATTTGTGGGTAAGTCGACACCCACATTTGTTATTTTGATATAAACCAATTATAGTTATTGTGTCAATGTTTTGGTGGATTGGTATGACTAAAACATGTTTAAAAAGTTGTTTAATGATATAAAACCAAAATTAATATAAGTTATTGTTTTGTGGATCTAATACTTGAGATAAGAAAGGATTGAACATGCTTTCTTAATGGATATACAATAAGTAAATAATGTCTAATAAACAATGAATCCTCTTTATTAATTTTCTATAAAATTGTCGGAAAATATTGTTTTGAGAAAACTGATTTTATTAAAGTCACCTTGACTTGGAAAGGTGTATAAAGGAATGCGTCATGCTAAATCTTATACAACTTTCAAAACTTATATTTATTTTTCAAAACCATTTGTTCTATCAAAACCTGACAAGAGTATAAACTCATGTTTATGGAATTGAAAAGTCTTCTTATCTTTATAAAACCCGACAATAATGGAAATGGTCTTGATTAACGTGTACTTTATTTCGAGATATACTCTTGAGCTTTCTTATAAAACTTAGATTTGCATTTCTAAACTTTATTTACCCATTACAAATTATTTGGGGAATATGGGTAACCACCGAAACTTACCAATTGACTTATTTTATATTACATAGCTGATTGTCGTCATGATCTATATTTTCTTTGGTTAGCTTGAGCGTCGTTAGCATTTTCACGACTATGTCGATATTTATTCCTCTTTGGTGTGATTCCTTTTCCACTTTGGCGTGAGTAACATTTGGAGCCCGTACTTTCTTACCACCACACGAATCATAAAGCTTTCTTAAGAAACATTGATACTAAACTTTTTATAAGTAACGATACGAACTATCCACGAAAACTATGACACTTTGTCTTTTATAGACTTTATTATTGTTTTGAGAGCTATATTTTGAGATAATCGTATGCGTATTAGGTTACGCCATCGCTATACCATTGTATTCGTGATACCCATCTTCTGGGATTATCGTTGTGATTAGCTCTAGATGCCAGTCGTGTTAGTCGTGATCATTGCATTGCTGTGGCTAAGGTGAGTACATACCCCTTACTTTTTAAACAGTTTTCATAACTATTTTGGGGGAGGATACATGCTCGTTTTAACTAAACTCAATGATTGTTTATCTGAATACGTGAACTGTTTGATTAAGATCTGATTGATTGATTGATTGACTGATATACTTGAATTGGCTCTTCGAAAGCATTATGTGTTTACCTGATATATATATGTGAGCTCCTAGCTCAAAATTATTTTCTCGGACCTACCACTACTTTGTTTTGCTATATTGTGTTGACTGGTTAAGGTTAGATTGCGGAAGAATTTGCCTTAGCCTAGGGCTCCTTAGGACCTAGCTAAGGATAGACTTCTACCTACGGCCTAGACCCAGGGCAGTAACGGGTGGTTCCTTGCTGTATCGATGACCTGGCTAGTGACCGCCGAGGGATGTACTCAGTATGACCACTTATCTTTCTTAAGATAAGAAACCTATTGTTTGTGAATAGTTTTGGATGATGTTGAATAGTGAAATCTATACCTGCCTCTAGTCACACATAGCACTAAATTCTTTAAGTCCACAACTGTTTTATTTTACTTAAAACTATGAACTCACCAGCGTAAGTTGACCTTTAGCATGTATTCTCAGGTATAAGGCGTAGCTCATTATTTGAAGGCCCTTGGCAAGGGGCATTGGTCATAGGCGACTCTGATAAAGTATTTGGGACCACTTCAACTATTTTATGGGCAAATTTCCGCACTTCTTTTATAAAATGTAAACTTAACGTTTTGTTAATACATTTTATTCTCAATGAATGAATTAAAAACCGTTCTTTGTACTTATGTTATGATGCCATTGTAGTAGCACCCCAATGACATGCATGCTTCCGCTAGACCCGAATTTTGGGGGTGTTACAGAAATGTAGTCACATCCTCTTCATAGCCCGACATCAAAGGCCTACCACGCAAGAGAATTCTCCATAAATCGAATGCGGGGGTTGGTTCAATCAGAAATGAATGTTAATCAATAATAAATTAGATTTACATAACTTAATTCTGTTAGCGAAAAATGAGAGTACACGAGATTAAATAGAAAACTAACTTACAAAACTATTACGGGCAAACAAACCTTTATTAAGCTAACATCCACTCAAACTCACAAACGCTACATTAAGATGTATTGAGAGGTTGACAAATAAAACTCACAATAGAACTAAAAAATATACTAGACGGAACCAGAGCAGACACATGCACAAGCAAAATTAAGCATATGTAGACGAAACAGAATCAGACGGATGCAAACAGAATCCGAATCATATGGAATCGGATGCAGAACCAAAATAAATCAGATAAAACATGGTAGAATCATGCAGAGAACCATAACGTAACTAGAGCGAATGCACAGCCAGTGCGAATCAGATGGAACATGGTAGAATAAGACATAACAAACCAGATGCAAAGCCATATAACCAGAGCGAAATCAGGTAGAATGGGATGCAGTACCATGCAGAATCATAGCAAAATCGGACATACTTCTGTCATCTTTTCGTCTTTTTTAGACTGAAAGTATGGGTTTGGGAACTTCATCTTGCAGCCTTATCTTCTTTCCTTTTTGCCTTTCAATATAATCGCTGTTTCCAGAAAACATTGGTTGGAACTCGAGGCCACATACAATGAGGCCAGACATAGTTCCTTCATGAGTTGTAAATTTCATATCAATAGAAAGAGAGCCATCCTTGAATTCATGAGCTGAGTTAAATTTCCACACTTGAATCTCCATCCATCCATCTTCCCTATGTTTTGGAACCCGAGTGATACCATTTATGTTCAATGGGCTTGGGGTTATAAAATAAACAAATTCAGCCTCATTGTTTTCTTTGTGGAGTACGTCTCGTACTTCTACTGGACAATGCAGCCCCTGGCATCTTTCTGAAAGCTTGAATACAAGGTAACACACGTATTCTGTATCTGGTGACAACATTTGACTTTTTATTGTGCAATTGAGATGAAATACTTGTTGTGGTAAAAGCTCAATCACCTCTTGAAATCTGCATGTATGATATACGTAGTATTAAGGACCAAGTAATATATATACACATGAAACTAAATCAAAAAAGTTAAACATTTGTCAACCATTTATTCACGAATCTTTAATTGTTAAAACTTTTATGTAACATCTACATATTTGGATGTACAATCAAAAAAAGTTTAGCAGTTAAAGGGTAGGGCTGGCAATCCGTGTGGGGTTTGGGTTAGTGAGGATACCCCAACCCGAACATGACCTGTTTAAATAATTAGGCCAGACTTGTAATTAACTTCTTTAAATATATATTCTGAACACGATTCATTTAATCCGTTTATCTAACTGAGTAGGTGGATTAGCAAGTTACAGAGGTTTAATAGGTTAAATGTGTTGGCAGGTCGACCCGTCTATCCCACCAACCCGAAGATTGTTTACACCCAACCCTAACCCATTTATTTTCGTATCGGTTTTGGTCGTGTTTCATGTAGAGTCAAGAATTGCCGCCCCTAGTTAAAGGAGACTGTAACAAAATTAGCTATAATATAAGAAGCGAACCTGGACTGGGCTGATGGTTTTGAAGTAAAAAGATCCACATTAGAGAATTTGTATAAAGCTGCCTTTGCCGAAAGCACAAGAAGTTTCTTTTCGTCGACTTCGCCCAACCAGAACAACTCGTCGTAGTTTATGCATGTCTTGAATATTTCTTCAAAGTTAGTTGGAAGTTGCTGCACCTGATCCACATTGATGTTTGATTTCAATACTTGTTGGACTTCCTTCAATTTTCCGATTTCTTCATGTTTCACCTGTATACAAACCATGTTAAATGTGCAACATAGAACATGGGTTTAGTTTAAGTTTTTGGCATGCATCCAACCTCTTGGTAATATATAAATAAAAAGAGTATATAACGGAACCAGGGATATAACTTCAAACTTACTTTGTCAATTGCTCGAAATTCAATGCCTTCAACATAAACTGCATTCTCTCCACAATAGTGAGATGAAAAGCTCTCAAGTAGAAACTCAAAAACAATATCTTCGTTCTGATTCAAGAATTGGTACAACTCAATCATCATCCAGTCCTTGTCTCTCCATGTTGCGAAATATGCATGTAGACTTTCGAGTCCCTTTCTATACTTTAGGTTAACGCACATCGGTTTACTTGAAAATTTTCTTGAATCACCAAGTTTGAAGACTAAATAGACCCCATAAACAACATTTGGAGATAGAAGTTGAGCGTTTGTCTTTATTTCGATGTTCAATTTGGAAACATCTAACATCTCCGGCACTGAATCAAATCTGCACATATTATAAATATTCATGTCCCGGTCAGTTATAACCATTATTCCCCATATGTATACTTCTACTTTCCAATATAGTATTTCTTTAAACCCAAACAAATGAGAAAACAATTTCTTTGGGAATTGAGAAAAAACTTAAATTCAAAACTGAAACTTATTGTATCAATAAACACATAATCAACTATGATCATCTTCTTTTAAGTTTTAACCTTTAAGTTATCTTTTTTTAGACGGGTAATATATTGAAATACACAAGTAAGATGCTAGCAAAATTTATGATTCATAGCCGTGCAAACACAGGGCCAAAACAGGGCGTACCTCCACCATGTTCCATAAATGCATACTTTGATGTAGCTCTACTCATGTTATTCACCTTTCATTAGTGTTATATAGGAAGAATAGTCATTTTAGTTAACATAAAATACAGAATTTTTCAAAACCGGCACTATGTAATCCAATTCCTATAAGAAAAAAAAAAGTAATTTTGTCTAAGATTGAATTTCCATTCCTTTTGATGAGCGAAAAAGTACATGTCATGCAACCTTAAGCTTGATCATTCTTACCTAATTCTTATGTTTTAAACTTATAGAGTTTTTTGTGTATTTTCAGTAAATATCAAGGTTTAGCGTATAAATAAACTAAAGCTTAAAGAGACTTTAGAGTTGATCAAGAAAAGAACTAAGAAGCTCAAGGACTGAACCTGTAAAAGTTACAAAGCATCTACTTTTACTGTTCTCTTGGAGTCTATTAACCATTTGATAAACAAATTATTTTGTATTATATCTGATTATGAAACTCAGTTTTTTATATTTCTTATTCTTAAAGTTGTTGATCATATTGGATTGTAGATTAGAGCAGAAATTTATGCATCTAACAACAATATATATGTATGAACAGAGGTAGATTGAATAACCTTGATTCAGGAAGAGATTTCCACTCATGTGGACAGCTATTTTTGTAGAAAAACAATGTCGCTGAAACCATTGCATTTCTTTCTCCAATACCATCGAATGACATCAACTGTAATACAACAAAAAAACAAGTTAGACTCAACGTTAGGATCTGTAAATGCGTGTATGATTTCGATGCATCCCTAAACTAAAGGATACATAGGACACAAGATGCACAAAAATATATCTGAGATTTGAGAATGAACTGATTACTATTTTCTCTTTTGGAAGGAGGATTCGCTTCGAAAATATGTTGTAAAGGTCCTCTTTCTTGATGGTAGAATAAATTTCAGGGCACTTTGACTTCTGGATTATTTCTTTATAGTCTTTAGGCAATTTGGGCTCCCATTTCTCATAATCCTCCTGTACATACATTAATCAGTTAATAAACTCATGTTTCATATATTTACTTTCTTACAGTTTATAAAATAGTTAAAGGCCATAGTTTGTTGCCAAAATATAGAAACTTACCTGAAATTCCAGTGCTTTCTTGAGCTGTATGACCACTTCATGAGCTGTTGGCCGTCTTTCTCTCCTGTGATGTAAGCATTTAAGGGCAATCCTTGTAAAGGTAATATATGACTGTGGCACAATTTGTTCTTTGATACCCTCAAACACTAACTTATCAAGTTTTTCAACATAATAGTGGTGTTTAGCCAAAAAGGGTAAATAAAGATACTCATCATCTAGCTTTTCAGATGATAGTTTCCCACACAATATGTCAAATAAAACCGCACCCAGTGAGAATATATCAGACTCTTTAGTTAAGAAGCCTGTTTTCGAGTATAGTGGGTCACGATAGCCAATTGTGCCTGTAACATTGTCGATGACGTAGTCTACATCCTGATTTGTTGGACATACTAAGGAGAGCCCGAAATCACTAATTTTTGCTTTCCAATCATCAAGCAGTAGAATGTTGCTGCTGCTGATGTCCCCGTGTATTACCACTTCTGGACTTGATACAGTTCCATGGAGAAACTCCAACCCAACTGCAATATCGATGCATATTTTAAGCCGCATCACCCACGTAAGACTATCATTGCTCACGTACTGATCAAGACTTCTTCTGGATGCATATTCATAGACAATAATTTTCTCATCCTCTTCATCACAGTAGCCTACAAGACCAATCACATTTTCATGTTTGTACTCCATAAGGATTTCAAGCTCTGTCACAAATTCAGCTTCTCCTTCAGCAGATTTCCTACCCATCCGCTTTGCAGCAATGAAGTTTTGCCCATGAGTGTGACCCTTGTACACATTCCCAAAATCTCCATGTCCAATGAGATTGTCTTGATTGAAAGTTTCTGTGGCCAACTTTATGTCTTGAAGTGACAGTTTGAGGCTGTCCGTGTGGTTCTCCTGTGAATCATCAAACAATCAGTCGATTTGATAAGTAAAAAATAACTGAACTATTTGCAATCTAAAACTCCTTTAAAGTTATTCAAAAATATTTATAAATCAAGCTTGGTTGTTGCATTTTAGAATTAAAGAAGAAATATTGATACATCACGGTCAGAAAGGAGGAAGGGAGTGAGGACTGAAATATTAAGGATTTAATAACTTAAATGGTAAGATCGTTAATTTAGCAAAAGTTTGAGGATTAAAATATTAGTTACATAAAAATGCCACGTACTACTATGAAGAATATATAAGGAGATTATAAAGTTATTCAAAAAAATTTTGCACCTGACACTTTAACGCTCTCTTGAGTTCGTTGATGACAACATCTATTGTTGGGCGTTGTGCTTGAGTTTCTGCGATACATCGAAATGCAATTTTTTAAAATGTGCCCAAAGACTCTTCATTGGGTCCTTTACTTAGAGAAAAGACATGTTCATCTGTTTCTTCCTTGATCTTGTGATCAACAATTTGCATTAGTGTTCCCTTCTCAAAATGATGTCGTGCAATGAATGCAATCCCCTTCTCATTCACCTTGGTGTATATAGGATCATAGGCCAACCTCCCAGTCAAGATCTCAAACAACACAACTCCAAAAGAGTAAATGTCTGCTTTTTTATTTAATCTTCCAGACTCTTGATATTCTGGATCCAAATATATATCTGTACCTGCAATCGTACTGGCGTTGAAAGTACTGGCATCTTCCGGGTGAAATTTGGACAGCCCAAAATCGGCAATCTTAGCCATCCAAGTATCGTCCAATAGAATATTGGCGCTCTTGATGTCCCGGTGTATTATCTTTTGCTTGTCTTGATCTGTGTTAGTGTGAATGTAATTCAAGCCATGTGCGATACCAAGACATATTTTCAAGCGTTGCATCCAAGTAAGATTAGTCATCTTATCACTGTTTCCCAGATAATCCTCAAGACTCCCTTTAGAAGCAAGCTCATAGACAAGGATCATGTGATCACGATCTTCATCACAAAAACCAAGAAGAGAGATTATATTCTCATGTTTACAGCTAGTCAGAATCTCAATTTCTGCAATGAACCCTTGTTGTCCTTCTTGATTGTGAATGCGCTTTATGGCTACATTGCTTCGTTTTTTGGGTAAATCGCATTTATTCACATCTTCTATCGACAAGGGATTACTGCTATCAAAATGTTCAAGATTTGCTTTGTACACTTTACCGAATCCACCTGAACCGATGCAATATGCTTCATCAAAATTGTTGGTAGCATGTATTATATCATTTAGTTGAATCTTCAAGTGTTCCAAGTTCTTCCCCTGCAACATTATGAAGTTATGCAGCACCACATTAATGCTAGTAAGGATTGGGGTGAAGTTTCAAAAAGAAAGAACAAGAGGGAAATTTTTTTACTGACATTTATAAAATACTAGCTAAATGACCTGTCGAATTGCCGGGTTTTTCAAAGAAAATTGATGAAAATATAGAATTTATAGTAACTACTAAGCTGGAAATGAACGTGTATTATTGGTCACATATATTTAAGTTCTAATGACATATTGTTATCTCGGAATGTTTTAATGGGGTGATATGTTAAATTTATAATGATAGAAGGCTTTTAAATTTACATATATTATTGCTCAATAATTGTAAATGCGTTTGTTAGTACGTAAACAACATAATATAATCTTACTTAACCTCATTTTTGCTAAGAGCATGTTCAACAACGTTATCAACATTAATTGGAACATTCATCTTGCTCTTCTTCTTCTACAATTATTTTTTTCTATCTTCTTTACAATTATTGGATGCTGAAAATAGTTCTTTAATATATAGTAAAATATGTGCGCTATATGAAATTTGAATAAATGTGATTGAGTGCTTAAAAATGAAATCGTGTGACACATAAGTGAACCATTTTTGTTGTCAAGTAAAACAAATATTTCAAATCTAAAATTCAAAAACAAATGTGACTAATTAAAATATGACCATGATCAATGATGGATCCTTTCTAATCATGTGAGTATAGGTCAAACTTTTTATGGTGACAAACAAATAATCTTATTAAAAACACTAATTTATACATAAACAGTAAAAGGGTTTTTTATTTTTATTTTTATTTTTTTTGTCAAACAACTTCACTCAAATTTTATTTATTTAAAAAATCTTGTTTTCTCTTCATATATAATAATTAGGGGCGGAGCCATATGTAATGTAGTGGGGGCGTTGCCCCCAACAAAGTTCTTACCAATACCTAAAATACATAGAAAAAAATTTGATATTGGTAACAAATAGGACTAGTGCCCCATGCAAATAGTCAGAGTGCCCTCTAAACTCTCAAGGTTTTCAAAAAAGCAGAGCTCTTTAAGGCGAAACTGTTTTTTGCGGCTGTATAATTCGTCTAAAACAATGGAAGTGAAAAGGTTAAGAGGGAAGAGAGAAGAGAGAAGGTGAAGAGATGGAATTGTTGTGGAGTCATAATATACTAGTAGTATATATTTCTATCCTTTGCTTACTTACAAGGTAAATTTAATATATAATACTATAAGATTAGGCCCTCTAATTTAATGTGGAGGCGTTAAGATTGCATAGAGTACAAGTTACCTAATGCTCGGAATTAAATGCAGAAAATAGAGTTTCATTATGCGGAGGCTTCATGTGTAAGTACCTTGATTTAATGTTCATGCTTAAGTGGTAAGTACATATGAGGTATATTTAGTGTTTCAAATGTAAATTATTGAAACCATACGAAGTGTTGCTAGCCTTTATTTTAATTTAATCATTTGCTCCTTTCATTTGCCTTCAAATAAATGTACAAACCCTTCAACCACCATCATTGAATACTATAAATAACACCATTTGGTCTTTGTTAATGATGTGTGTGTGTGTGTGTGTGTGTGTGTGTGAAACTTTAATTTGTGTGTAGTTTGATGATTTTGTATGAATCACATGTTTGCTGTTAGTTTATTATTGTTTGTGTGTAAATTCAGTGTAGCACCAACTAACCAATTTCCTTTTGATCTCTACTTTTTGTTTCTAGACACATGATGAGAATGTAATGGATCGCATGCTAGCAATTGATGGCATTGAACTCATTGGCATCAATAACCGTGTGACAACTGGCAAAATAGGGAGCCGTTTTTAAAACCCGCATTACATTAAAAATTATAATTTTGGAATTTTTGAAAAGTTTATTGTGACGAGATGTTTATGAACGTTGGAATGTGATTTTTGATCGTACGTTATTTACGGGATTTATTATTTACTTATGGTTTGGTTCGTTTCGTTCGTGATGATTTATTTTGAGATTGTTATTTTGGCACTACATTGACTCCGGCACTAGCTTAACCTAACAATTTTAATTATATTTTAATATGGGTTCGGATATTATTATTTTTGGAACGGTTTCGGTTTGAGAAAGTTGTTTGGTTATTTAAGGTTTCGGGTTTGGCCGTGTATTTACACCGGGCTACTTAACCCACCACTACACCTCACTATTATTATTATTATTATTATTATTATTATTATTATTATTACTTAAAGTTTTTTTTTTTATAATAAGAGCAAATTGCATAAAATCGTCCTTGTGGCTGCAACACAACACAAAAACACCAACACCCTCACCAACTTTATTACTCTCTCTCTCTCTCTCTCTTTTCAAACACAACCATCACCACCGCACCCTAATCACCACCATAGCACCACCACCGCCACTCCTACAACAAAAATAACACCACCATCTTAACCATCTTTTCACGATCTATCTATTGGTACAAACCACGCGCGATTTGGACCACTATAACACCTATTTCGAATTTAATCTCCATGTATTCATCACCACTTTTTCGTATTTCTTGAAGTTCCATTCGATTTGGCCTTGGATTTGAAGGTAGGTCGAGTTTTGACTCGAGTTTTGGGTTCGAACCGTGACCTAGGGTCACGAATTTCATTTTCTTTTCGGGTTTCATGGTTATTGATACAAGATTCAAGTGGGTTTTGATAATAATAAGTAAAATGGAAGTTTGGTATCCGGGTTCATGCTTCTCGAAGGTTCGAGACTCAACCGAGAGCTTATGCTCTCGGTTTGGATGACTGTTGTGATGTTTTCTTGACCATTCGGTGTATTTGTGATATTTGGTGCTCATTTGTGATGTTCGGATTGTTTGGTTGGGTTCGGAGGACCCTTGTGGTCGTTGGTTTTCTTGGCCGACACCCCCCAAGGGGGCTGTTTTGGGTTCGGTTTGGCTCAAGGAGCTAGCCGAGACCTATGGGTCTCGGGTGTGGCTCCCGTATCATGTTTCGAGCATATTTTGACCCGGGTTGACTTGGTAACTCAACCCGTAACTTATTTGGTTTTCGGATATATTGTCACTTGTCGATTTATTATTATTGTTTTTGTCATGGTTGTGATGTTTGGACCTTGGTACTTGTTGGAATATTACTTGGACTTGAGTGGTATATTTGGATTTGCGAGTTATTTTGGAGATGTGTTGTCGAGTGTGGAATTGGGGACCGATTGTGAGACGGTCATTAGATGACGGAGATAGGTTAGTTGGGTGCCGTAGTCGGACCCTCATGTTGTAGCACGTGGATATGGGATTGATTGGATGGAGATGATATATTTATTTTTGACTTGATACTTATTTTGGACTTGGACTATGAGCCGAGAGTCATGACTCGGACATGTGACCAAACTCTATGACTCGATAAATATTTAAAAGTCAATATTAAAAATAATACTCGTAATACTATTATTGAGAATATAATCGTTTATATACGTATATAGACGTGTTAAACGTATATATATATATATATATATATATATATATATATATATATATATATACATATATATATATATATATATATACATATATATATATATACATATATATATATATACATATATATATATATATATATATATATATATATATATATATATATATAGGGAGGCGTGATTATGGTATACACCTTTAATATAGAATATCATAGGTACAGTTGTGGACCATTGGATTAAGCTAGATTATTCAAGATCAAATTTAATTAGTTGAGTGGCTTAATTGTAATTAAATTAAAAATTAGTGGCATTTTTGTACCATTTTAATTTAGAGAGTGTTACGAATGTTTAGATGGCTGCTTAATTCACGCCAATTTTGTAGCTTTATTAACGAGTATTAATTTATTTTATTTCTTTCATAAATGTTAGCCTCTTTTCAATATATTTGTTTTTGGGCCCGGTCGGTTTCTTTTGAGTTTCATATTAACAGATCTTTTAATTTACTTGACACATATGTAATGAGTAATGACACACATTCTTTTTTTTTTTTTTTTTTTTTTTTAAATTAGCGGCATTTTTTTATCAATTTTCTTAAAATGTTTTTGGGCCCGGTCGGTTTCTTTTCATGTTAGCCTCTTTTCAAAATTAGTGGCATTTTTGTACCAATTTTAATTTACTTGACACATATGTAATGACACACAATTTTTTTTAAAACGTTTGTAGTGACACATTAACTTTTATGACACATTTTAATGACATTTTTTTTTTGTGACACACATAGTTTTATAATACATTTTAATGACTAAATTTTAGTGACACATTAATTTTTATGACACATTTTAATGACAAACTAATTTTTTTTGACACACTTCGTTGCATAATACATTGTATAAAGGGGCAATAATATACGAAATAAAAAACCATCCAAACTTTGTATAACACAATAATTTTTGTGACACATTTTTAATGACAAACTAAATTTTTTTGACACACTTCGTTGCATAATACATTGTATAAAGGGGCAACAATGTACAAAATAAAAAACCATCCAAACTTCAAGGCACTATCAGTTCTGTCAACACACAACAATTATGTTCAACATTAACAATGAACTTAATTTCATTTTCTTTTTAACTACTAGTAATAAACAGGGAACCTTCCTCCATTGTTTAACAATGGGACGTAAAAAAAATTATAGAACTTAAATGAATAGCTAATGCATATACTAGCTAGAAACATGTATCACAGCAACACTTGTGTGGAAGACCTCTGGTAGGTCTAGGGTTTCTTCCATGGTTATTCCAAATAAATATGCGGCCTTGACACAAATCGACGGACAAAAAAAGAACTAGCATCAGCAACAATTTGCAACATAGAACGCCAAAGGTTGTGGGCTAGGGGGACCAACCTGCCACTAACAAGCAGCGAAATACATCCTCGCCATCTTGAAACACATGCTGGAACAAGGATGCCGAAAACACGACCACCATGGTCACTTGACGGAGTAAAAGCGTATTAACCAAAACCGAACCTCGTCATTGTTTATGGTTTCCGGCCGTAACTCCGGCGACAACAGCAGCCGAAAGTTATCAAGGGAAGAGTGGGTGGTTTGATGTTGGTAGATTTAAATCTTCTGTAACCTCCTGTTGTGGGTCTTGTTCAGCAAAGAATCATCAAAAAAAATTATAAGGAAATTGATATCCATGAAGATGGGTTGCGGATTGGTTCTTGTTAAACCATTGGATATGATTCAAAAAATAGAAAACACGAGACTAACTAACCACAAACTCGACGCCGAACTACGACCCTAACCAGTTGACCACAAACTGATAAGGATATAAGATCTAAAGCAAACACGACTTGACCACGACCTTTAAAACATCGATCATAACCCGATCTGAAAACCATTGAAATTTAGAGAGATAGAGAGGGCGCGCTATTTGGTGAGATTTGAGAAAACTTCTTTTTGTATTGATATGAGAGATGAAAAGGTTTTTATGAGTCAAGAGAGAGAACTACTGATATGAATGTTTACCGAAACTAAAAGGCGATCAATATGGGTTCATGGTTAATGTTTTCAGAATTTTTAACATGTAATATCCCTAAAATACCCCTAGACATATATAAATTAGTTTTGTATTTTTTTTTAATTAGAAAGGACACTTGTCAAACCCTTATTAGTGCCTATTATAACCTATTTTAAAGGTGTACACCACATGAACATAAATCTATATATATATATATATACATATATATATATATACATATATATATATATATATATATATATATATATATATATAGTGAAGCGTTCAAATGAGAAGGGCCTTTTTTGTGAGAACGCGAGAAGAGATCTGGACCATTGGATCAAATTAATCTCATCTTAAGATCAATTGGGCGGAATGGCATTTTTGTAAATTTTGCCCCAAGATTAGAGGGGTCTAACTGAAATATTGTCATTTGGTTCTCTCCAAAAAAAAAAAAAAAATCTTGATTTCTCTCACTCCCTAAACAAAACACAGACAAACACACGCACACACCAACCACACCTCATCTTCATCTCGCCACCACAATGCTGTTCGCCGGTTATTAACAACACCACCAACCACCACTCTGTTCGCCACCGTCCGCCACCACAATTATCACTGATCACCATCATCCTCCATTGATTATCATCATCATTAGTAAGCGCGAATTAAGCTTTTGATTCATAATTTCTATTGATTCAATGAGTATAGATAAATTACTTTTTGTTCTATATATTTAGTAATTACTTATATATTTTATAAACTGATGATGAAATTGAAGATATAGATCTAGATGAATGTGTCTTTCAAGATTTACGATTTAATTTTCACATGTGCACAAGTTGTTCGAATTTAATTTTCACATGTGAGCAAGTTGTTAGAATTTAATTTTCAAGGCGAATTAAGTTTATTCGAATGTTTGATCTAGATAAGTTCTTTTTCACGCTTTATATGTTTTATGTTAGTTGTTAGTTATGTTGATGAGTAATTTAGATGATTATGTAAACTTGACGAAGAAAATGAAAGTTTAACTT
The DNA here is from genome assembly GCA_030686995.1 of Artemisia argyi. Classification (NCBI taxonomy): domain Eukaryota; kingdom Viridiplantae; phylum Streptophyta; class Magnoliopsida; order Asterales; family Asteraceae; genus Artemisia; species Artemisia argyi. The sequence continues at coordinate 213,886,476 of CM060685.1, forward strand.
GTCTTTTTTCTCGTTGTTTGTCAACGCACACTAAGTGTTCGCTGAAATGCTAGAAGACCTTGAAATGCTAATTGTTGTATTGTCGCTACATCAGCTGAGGCAAATAGTTATTTCTTCACATGTGACGAAATTTGCTTATAACTCGATTTGTGTCGATGGCTTGAAATAAGGTATTGATATTTTAGAGGCTTTAAATAAGGTTTCAAATACGCTCACATGTGAAGAAATAAGGTATCGAATACCTTCACATGTGAAGAAATTTGCTTGTAACTCGAATTGTGTCGATGGCATGAAGTAAGGTATTGAGATTTAGTGGCTTTAAGTAAGGTTTCAAATACCCTCACATGTGAAGAAATAATGTATCGAATACCTTCACATGTGAAGAAATTTGCTTGTAACTCGAATTGTGTCGATGGCATGAAGTAAGGTATTGAGATTTAGTGGCTTTAAGTAAGGTTTCAAATACCCTCACATGTGAAGAAATAATGTATCGAATACCTTCACATGTGAAGAAATTTGCTTGTAACTCGAATTGTGTCGATGGCATGAAATAAGGTATTGCGATTTTAGAGGCTTTAAATAAGTTATCCACATGTGAAGAAATAAGGTATCGAATACCCTCACATGTGATTTTTTTTTCTTATAACTCGATTTGTGTTAGTTGATGGTGTTTAAATAAGGTTTTAGCTGTATGTTTTTTTTAGAAATTTTCTTATAACTCAAGTAAGCACCTTAGATAAGCAATTTGGGGAACCCAATCATTATAAAGTGCTTATCTTCTTAAATATAAGATATGCAGTTTAGCAGGAAAAAGGAAACACAATCCCAAACACCCTTATGTGTAGCAGCATTATGCCTCAACTTGTAGAATTTCTTATTGTGCTTAAACTGTTTGTTTGATGTTATAGGGTGAGTGCAGTTGGTGATTGCAGCTGAAAGTATGCATGTTTGACGTTAAATGTATAAAACGGGCATTTTACAAACATGTTGGTTAATGAGCTGAAATGAGTTTGGGTCGAATTGGGTCATTTTAGTATGGGTAAAAATGGTCCAAGTCGGGTTGGGTTCTATCAATAGCTAAAACTTTTGTTTAGAATAATAACATAATTACAAAATAAATCTGAGATATTAAATGAAACGATTCAGATCGTTTTAAGCATTAGTAGTAGACTTTGTTTTGACCCATTTGACATTTTCCCTTTGTCATCCAAAAATTGTAGGAACAAGAAATTATTAAACTTACAATCTGAAACTTTGAACCTGATACATAAAAAGAAAGGGTTTTAATGTCCATTTACTATGCACAGGACCAAAAGAAGCTCCAAGACTTGCTACTTAAAGAAAGAGAATCCATGTACGGGGTCCAAGCCAAGTCCAAGGAGATCCAGTAGCGGGTATCGTGGCAACAGGAATGGGTCAATGACACCAACACCTCATAGAAGCTCAGTTCCGAGTCCAAACGCAGAGCCTATGACTCCTTGTTCATACTCAGGACGCCAAAATGGGTATAAGGAAATGAGAAGGTTAACCACGGGTCCACTAAACTTTGTGGCTATACCCAAAGAAGATACGATCTCTTTTTCTTCTGTATATGGTTCGGAGCCTGGGTCCCCTCTTCGGAACTAAATCTTTAATATTAACTGGTACACATTCTTATTGAATAATTACTTTTTTTTTCTTCCTACGTACATGATAGCTATAGCTGAGGTTGCATAATGGTCCTTTTGGGTAACGAGTCAAATCAGTAGTTTTTAGGTGGGTCAAGACAGATTGATATGGTTGGCGTACATGATAGCTGAGGTTGCATAATGTGCCTGTTGGGTAACGAGTCAAATCAGTAGTTTTTTGGGCGGTTCAAAACAGGTTGATTTGGGTTAACCAACCTACTTTTTTTTTCTTCAAATTATATTTATGTAGTGTGTCAGATCTGGTTAAATAATTAGTACTTACTCGTTAATAATCTTGTAACAAACTGAGTTACAATGTTTTATTCATTAAAAATACTTTGGGCAACTTTTGTTCCATTTGACCTAAACTGTCTGGTTTCATTTTAACATCTTTAAGTCATTTTGACCCATAAGAGATAAAAACATGAAATGATAAGTAAGTGAATGGCAAGTATCAATTCAAGTATGAGATTAAAATATATAGAGTAATACTCTTGTTACGGACGGGTTAAATTTAAGTTATAGCATTTTCTTAAGACATAAGTAAATTTAAATTTAACTAACTGCACTGCATATTTTTAGCCAGATACGTGCTTATATGATCATTTTAAAGACTATATATGCTCATCTAGCGTCCTGTTAAGTCTGCCAAGGATAAGCAGTTTGAGGAGTTGTCTGTTACTATTGATCAGATAAAGAATTCGATGAAGATTAATGATTGGGTTAGTTTGCAGGAGAATTTTGATAAGATGAATAGGCAACTTGAGAAGGTTATGAGGGTTACGAAATCTGTTAAGTTGCCTAATAGCTATCAGAAGGCGTTGGTAATGTTGGAGGATTATTTGATTGAAACGATGGCGAATAAGGAGGCAAAGAAAAATATGAGTACTAATAATGCAAAGGCGTTGAATGCCATGAGACAGAAGTTAAAGAAGAATAACAAGCAGTATGAGGAGTTGATTAATGAATGTAGGAAAGAGCCGAAAAAGTTTGATGATCAACAAGAGGTGGAAGAGCTGTAGGAAGACGAGGATGAAAGCCAGGATGAGGATAGCTCAGAGGTTGATGAGCCGGAGTCGAATGATTAAGAGACTGACAATGATGAGGAAAATGATGAGAACCAACCTAGTTGGGAGAAAATGATGAACAAGAAAGATAAGAGATGATGGAGAAGCAGCTTAAGGATCCGAGCCAAGTGACTTGGGATATAGTCAACAAGAAGTTTAAGGAGGTTGTTGCAGCTCGTGGTAGAAAGGGTACTGGTAGGCTTGAGCTCGTTGAGCAGCTTATGTTTTAAACTAGGGTTGCTAAGACTCCTTCTTAGAAGCTTGAGATCTTGTTTAGCGTTGTCTCTGCACAGTTTGATGTCAACCCTGTCTCAGTGGTCAAATGCTTATAAATGTGTGGAAGAAGTGTGTGCAGAATATGCTTGTTATTCTCGATATTCTTGAGCAGTATCCTAATATTCTGGTTGATGATACCGTGGAGCCTGATGAGAGTGAGACCCAAAAAGGAATAGACTACAAGGATACCATACGTATATCGGGAAATCTCGCGGCTTTCCTTGAAAATATTGACATTGAGTTATTTAAGAGTCTGCATTGCATTGATCCTCACACCCGTGAGTATGTAGAGAGGCTTCAAGATGAACCTTTGTTCTTTGTTCTTGCTCAAAATGTCCAGGCGCATCTCGAACGTGTTGGGGATCACAAGGCTGCTGCTAAGGTAGCATTGAAGCTTGTTGAGCTTGTTTATTACAAACCTCAGGAAGTGTATGGTGCTATGAGGAATTTAGCTGCAGAAGTTGCAGATGATGAAGAAGAATCAGGTACTGAATTTAAAGCTGGTCCACCCGCTTTTGTAAGCACTCCCGTGATTGTGCCTAGAACACCTAGTTTTCCAGCAAGTAGCAGGGCAGGGCACTGATGGACATGCTGGTCAATCTTATAAACAACGGGATTTATTGTTTTATTCTGCTTGGGCATTCGCTCTACAAATTTGGCTTTTGAGACTCCCTCTTTCACTTCTTGAATCTGGAATTTGGATTGTGCTCACTTATTATACTGTCGGGTTTGCTCCTTCTGCTAGTGGGTATGCATATTTCTTTCCTTATAGTTTGACTTTTGTCGGTCAATAAGTTTGCTTCAAGAATTTCACCATCTGCTTGTTTTTAAACACGGTTACCCCTTTTTTAAGTCTGAACTTACTTTGATCATAATAGCTTGGGATTTAACTTTTACGATGGGGTTTTTCATGATCTTAATGAATTTTGAAGTAGAATATTAGTCGGCTTGACCTCCAAAGTCAAATATTTGGATCAAATGATGTAAATTGGCTGTTTCTAAATCTATTTCTGAAGTTCTGAACCAATATTTTTCCAATTGCAACGTTTCAGTTTTTTCCGTCAATTGTTGGCATACTTGGGAATACATCAAATGGCTTTAGGTCTATTCCTATTCATAGCTGCACTCGGAAGAACATAAGTTGTTGCCAACACCCTTGGCACGTTTACTATGTTGTTGGTTTTTGTTCTCGGTGGATTTATTATTGCCAAAGGTTAGTGCTTAGTAGTCAGTAAACATCCGTTGGCATATGCAGTTTTTCTATCAGTAATTGGTTATAAACTGATGTTATGATGTACTTGATCTTTGTGCTAGATGACCTTCATCCATGGATGAAATGGGCATATTATCTTTCTCCCATGTCGTATGGACAAAACGCTATTGTTCTCATTGAGTTTCTTGATCCAAGATGGAGTGCGGTAAGTTTTAATGGCAATGAAGCTTAGTCATATTAAATAAAGTCAGTACTCACTAATTGTATCATAAATTTGTTTGATCAAATGATATTGTGCAGCCAATCTCGGACATGTATAATGGATCGACAGTCGGGAAGGTGCTTCTAAAGGGTAGAGGAATGTTTACTGAATGCCATTGGTACTGGATTTGTGTTCTTGCACTTTTTGGATTCTCACTCGTCTTCAACATTTTCTTTGTGTTAGCGCTTACATTTTTGACCCGTAAGTCAAGTTTCTAACACCAATCTCTCATTACAATAAAAGAGGCTTCTGGTGACATAGATAGTCACTAACAGCCGAAAAACTGTCATGCATAAATGTATCTGACCATCTTCGTATCAAATCTTGAAATGCAGCCATGGTGGATTCTAAATCTGTTGCAGACGATATCAATAAAAAGAAGAAGTTGGTGGAAATGGGGACTTCAGAATCGAACATAATGAGCAAAAAGGGAATGGTGTTGCCCTTCAAGCCATTGTCGCTTGCTTTCAATCATCTTAACTACTATGTCGATATGCCTGCTGTAAGTAGCTAGTGTTTGAGCGTATTTTGTTAAATAGGCTCATTATGATAGCTCACAAAATTGCTATTGACAGGTATGTTTGAACTCCTAGAGTTCTCAAAAATTAAGAAGATACTTTTTAAGACATCTGCTACAGGCAACACCGAGCTCACATGTAAAAATATTGAAAAAGGACACTTCAGAATATAACGATATAGACCTGTGATATTCTAGGCTCCCCCTTTGTAAATAATAATTAATCATTAATGTGATCTTAAGACCAAATCCTAAATATGTATCACTAGCATGCCACATTATTCTGAGGTCGATACTATATCACATACTTGACATGATACGGAATATAGTTTTTGTGGTGTGTCTATTTATGCTTATTTCGGCACTTATATGTGATTATAAAAGTAACATCAATAGCATACCTATGAACTATGCCTGCAGCTTATACATAGATATCTTTTTAATATCCACAATTAGAGACTAAAGTTATTTTAAGAACACTATATAACATGAGAACGAGTTTTTATTTCGGTTTTATTACTAGGGATTTGAATTAATTGCTTATTTTAGGGATCTGTAGATAACTGAATTTTTTTTTCACATGTGACTGAAAATTTTTTTTCACATATGACGATTTTTTTTTTCACATGTGACGATTTTTTTTTTCACATGTGACGAAAAAAACTTTTTTTTTTTTTCACATGTAATGAATTTTTTTTACATGTGACGATTTTTTTTTCACATGTGACAGAAATTTTTTTTTCACATGTGAATTTTTTTTTCACATGTGAGTGGCATGTGACAATTTTTTTTTTCACGTGTGACGGTTTTTTTTTTTTTTTTTTTTTTTTTTTTTTTTTTTTTTTTCACATGTGACCAGATATGTGATGAAAAAAAATTTCGCGAAAATTTTCAAATTTTTTTTCACATGTGACGAAAATAAAATTTTCAAAAGAAATGCTAGGCTTATTCACTTACCTGGACGCATACTACATGCGTTTAGAGTCATGATTCAAGTTTTTTATTGTTGTTTCACTGAAGATTAACCTTAAGTTATGGTTTGCTCCATGAAGCATCATAAGTGCTTATAACATCGCCTAATTCACGAATTCGAGTTGACCTGTTTCACAAGTTCAAAGGTAAGCAAAGACTCAACAATGTAGACCTACATGACATATTGGTTCTCACTATTATTTATATTGTGTTACCGGGTCTCTCAAAGTAACGACCAAATATCACGCAGGCTGAAAATTTAAGATGTGTGGCTTGTTCCAGAAAGGATTCTAATGTTTATGTCGTGATACACTCATTTTGAACAATCTACGGAACACTTCGTATATACTCATTGAATATCAGGTGACGTACTCTAACACAAGGACACCCATTACAAATCCAATTCCTATTACATGTTCATAAGATTTATGATTTACGTAGTTTTATGGCTCCTATTGTTTAGATATGAATCTTGATTTTTCCGTGAGAAATTTATTCGTTCACACGTTAATGAAAAAGTATTTCTAAATTGCTCTACTTGTTGGGTTTCTTATCCTTGGGTAGCTGTTGTTATTCAGGTTGTTGCTAGTATTCAGGCTTGATGCAGGTTTGGATCGCCTTGACATGGCAATACTAAATCTATTGGTGACCATATGGAAGCTTTGACGGGTTAGGATTGGGTGCTCTTGTCTTGAAGAAATGAATTTAAGTTATATACGAAGCCCCGGGCAAGTAATTAAGTCAGTTTGGTGATGTCTAGAAGCTGCTCAACTTCATCTTTCAATGGTCTAATTGTTTCAGCCGAAAGGGAGGATGTGATGGGGTAAAAAGTGTCTTTCTTTCTACTAATTAATGCTTATTCTTCTCATGGTTCGTGGGTCATGGTAATACATTGAAGTGTGGAGACTTATAAAAACCGTGTGTTTGGATTTGTATGTACTTTTTAGGGTTTCTTCATTCATCCCCAAATATTTTTTGATTCAAAACCTAATCGTTGGTCAGATCCGAGCTACAGTTTTTTCATGGAAAGCTTCGGTAGTGTTTCTCTTAACCAGCTAATTTTCATGTTTGACCTAAATCTCCATATCCCCTCCGCTTTTCAATCCATTTGCTGAAGCTACTGCTGAGGACTATGGTGCTGGACCAAAATAGTACGTTCATATCTGCGTTCAACATAAAAATGGTCACAAAAGCTTGACAACTGTCCAGGGCTCAAAGAAAGATTTTAGCTACAACAAAATTCTCAAGGACCTCAAGAAGGAGTTTTGTTGCAATGGCACTGTTGTCCAGGACTTTGAACCAGGTCATTCAGCTTCAAGGTGATTAGAGAAAGAATGTCTCCAGCTTTCTTATTCAGGCGGGAATAGTGAAGGACAACATCAAAATTCATGGTTTTTAAGCTGCTGTAGCACACACTGTGCAATATTGGCTACACATATAAAGTAACCAGAACGTTATATAGTTGGTTGTGTGATTAAGTTCTATTTGCTATATAGTTAGTTGTGTGATTAAGTTTTGTTTGCTACCCATGTTAATGCTAGTACCAGATTATTAATTTAAGAATTATGAATGTCTTTCCTTATTGACATCGAACTTATAATAAACAGTGTAAATTTGGACATTTATTCCATGTCTCTGATCATGCTGCATCTGATATGTTTTTGACATACGCTGACCAAGGTTTGACGAAGGCATTAGTAGTAAACTAGGTCATGCTCACTTAAGCCAATCTTGACTTTCAAGCTTTATTTGCATATTCTGTGCCAACATTACAATAGTGATCAAAGAGTAGCCAAACTTCGCATTTCCTGTACTTGGGTAGAGTTTCCAGATTCTGCATCAGTTATCATTTTGACTCAAACTATTGGCTTTCATTATTGATGATTTGTACATAAACTATTTATAGAAATATGAAAACATGAAATAACTTGATAAGTTATAACCTCTGGTTACTAGTTTACAGTCAGTTCATACGTTCATTCTGCAGAATTTTTTACAACTGCAGTCCCTCAGACATGTAATTTCATCTTAACTGTATCTTTGATACTATTTTGATAACCCTCTATTAGGCAAAAGATGTGGAGTATGGCTGTATGGTTCTATATGACCATGATTCATAATCAATTTCAACACGCTCATATTGTCAGTCATGGCTATAGGTGACACCATTTGTCTAGAATAGTAGAATTATACTGTCATGCCGATAGAAAAAGTTTTAAGCCCGTCTAGTTTGAAACAAACCAACATTCAAAAGTCATTACAACAAAGCTAATCAAGGCAGGCTGGGTTGCTTAAATCCTAAAAATGATTGGAACCTCTTATGTGTAACAAAAATTTATTTTGTGGTCAGTTACTGGAGAATAAATGATTTGCCTTTCTAATAGATATATAAAAAACAAGGAGTAAATGAAAAGGTTTGGTTAAAAATGGGCCAGAGTATCTTCTTTCCAGATGAGCATAATCATATCATTAAAGAAAGAACATGCATATAATACCATAACATGGTTGCCTCTACCAATACATATATTCATTTCAAATGGGTCCACTATAAACTTGTCTACAACTTTTTTTTATACCAACAGTATGTTTATAGAAATATATATATATATATATATATATATATATATATATATATATATATATATAAATTACAACTTATATTTGGTCTTGACTTGACAACATCGCTAAGAAGAACATTCGGAGCCTTTTTAGCATTTTGGAGCCAAGGATGATCTGCAGAACGGCATAGAGTAAACAAATGTAAGTAATCGTTAACCTTTGTTTTGTTGATACAAATAATGCATGTAAGCTTCAAGAACAAACATACCAAGGACTTGTGTAGCTGTAAGTCGAAGTTTTGGATCTGGCTCTAACATCTGATGTACGAGATTCTTGGTACCTTCAGAAACACTAGGCCATGGTTCACGTTTGAAATCAATTAGACAACGGAGAATAGCTTGTGCAACTCCTTGTTCAGATTCTGCATTACAGAACTGTCTTTAAATAGAAAGAAATTTAACTTAGACTAATGAAGCAATTTGAAAATACGGAGCAATTTTAAAAATGCATGCAGATAGCTACTTCTGTTTACTTGCCCAGAATGGAGGAACGCCACATAATGGAATGTAAAGAATAACTTATGCACTCCATATATCAATCTCTGGCCCATAGCTAAGCTTGAGCACTGAACAGGGTTCTACGGCTTGCAATTTTGACTCCGAAGCAAAAAACGTTACTGTCTTTTCAAGCCTTAGCATTATGATTAACTTCTTTTGAATCCATATGTTTCATGAAAGTTATAAATCGGACTTTCAAAATAGTAGTTTTTTTGTAATAGATTGTAATTGTGAACCACCTTTATTATGTCGTTCTTCCTTAATTTTCCAATCGAAAAGTATTACTCCTGATCTCAGAAGTAATTGCTGCGTTCAAATGAATACGATCTTGTCCACCGATATGCACCTGTTCCACCATCAAGACCCGAAATCAAGACATGGTCCACATGACCCTTCACTACTCCACTAGCAATTACTACCACACCAGCTTCAGAAACCAATTTCACACTAACTATTCGCATTCTACAGTAACAACATGAAAGTGTCAGCAAACAAATATTCTAACTTGGTTTTCTTAGAAGAAGAAGAAGAAAAAAATGTTATTATCTTTAGATCATGAATTAGTTGAGCAAGATCTTCGATCGAATAGATATCATGATTCGGAGGAGGGCTAATTAATCCAACGCCAGCTGTTGAATTTCTTGTGATGGCAATGTCGTCAATAACCTTATGTCAAGGAAATTCACCACTTTCACCAGGTTTTGCTCCCTGTGAAATAATTCCAAATAATTAAAAATATAATCGACATACAATAAACTGTTTTTGGTTTATTTAACCTCACCACCAAATGGCCAGATGTTGGTAATCACTTAATGATGCAAAGTCACCATCATCTGTCCATTAAAATAAATCATAAACAAGAGGAACGTCTGCTGTTCCATAGTGGCTAACGACAATCCATCAACTAAAGGGAAGACTCATTTTACAAAAAAGATACGGAAAAAAAAGTCTACCTGAGCCATCTTGATTTGCAGTTCATCGGCGTTTATAAGGTAGTAACTTGAAACTCCAAATCGTCCACTAGCAACTTGCTTGATAGCACTTCTTTTAGGATTCATCGAACCATCAGGAAGCGATACCAAACGAGACAGGTTTTCACCTCCCTCACCTACAAAAAGTATAATAATTCATAAATTATTAAGCTTTAAATAACATAGCAAAACTGTTGCAGATCTTTAAAAGTGTTGTGTGGGGCAAGCCATGCCTAACCCGTACATAAAATCTGACAATTCGACCTGAACCAAATTTTGGCTGATTACCCAATTCAAGCAAAACAACTATGCTAAAAGGCTTATAAGCTAAAGCTCAAAGACAAGATCAATTCAAACTAAAGTAAAACAATCTCAGACAAGCTAAAATCAACTATGCAACAAGCTTAAACCTACTCACAAGCTAAGTCCAACTATTAAGCTCAACTGAGAATAATAAAAAAAAAAATAGCCTAAATAGGTAACTTGATGCTAATCAAAATCTTATCTAAAACTGAAAATAAAATTTGGAAAAATGTATTAACTACATTAGCAAAAAAGTAATAATCCTACAAATTTTTAGAGAATTTGAACAAAGATTGAGAGATTTAAAAATCAAAAACTAAAGTTATACAGAAAAATACACCTGTGGTGCAGGGCACAAAAATGATCAAACAGGCTCTTTGAGTTTGATTTCCAACAAGTAAATGAGTTCCAATTTGTGATTTTCTTATTGATTATGAAAGACAAGCAATAAATGAACATAGATCAACAACTTTTATGATTTTCCAAACAGTAATGAGTTCTAAAAGTTATCTAGAATTTAAGCCTATTTTAACTGTTTTAAAACTTTTATGCAGCTAAGAAACACACAAAAAGAGCTAAGTGTGCCAAACTAATTGTGCAGAAATACTACAAATGCAATTATAAACTAATAAGAACCCATTTTAACAACTAATATGATCTAAATACTAATTATCCTATATGATCTAATCTTAATTGTTTTATGATCTCAGATTTAAGTGACTTATGCAAATGCTACAAAGCTACTTAAAACAGGTAAAAATCAACCCTAATCAACTAATATGAGTAGATTAGAGCTAATACAAACTGAGATTTTGGCCTAAACCAAATTGACCATCAAAAGTCAACAATTCCAAAACACCCCTATAACCAACTGATTTTGATGTTTTATTATATAAGCTAACCTATAGAACCAATTCCAGTACCTAAGCTATTATGAACTTAGTGAGGATAAATTGACAGATAAACAAGCACTACATTAAGCTATTAGCTAAAACTCTAGAAATGACTAAATTATGCAATTGTAAGTATTATGAGCTATAATGAAAAAGAAATAATTAAGTAACTAAACAACAAATTAACACAATAAGATTGAATAAGCAGAAAAGCATAAAGAAACACTGACATAAGCACTAATAAGCGGTTTGTAATTAAATGAGAGTTTGATTAGAACTTACAAATGGTCCAAATGCTTAGATTAAGAAGTAACAGAAAAGTAAGAGAAAAGAGATCATCAAGGAATTATATAAGTGCCTAAGGTCTCCCTCTGGATAGACTTTTGAGGTACATACCTGTGTTAGATTTGCCTCCGATTTTGTTCATAGCCATAGCAAGTGTAGTATGAGCCTCCAGCGAAATAGACCCATAACTCATGCACCAGTACAAAACGTTTCACAATTTCACTAGCAGGTTCAACCTCTTCCAATGGAACCGTAACACTTCCCTCCTTGAACTTCAACAACCCACGAAGATTACATTCTTTATTTAATTCATGAATACGCTTTGAATACTCTTTGTATGCCGCAACACTGTTACCCCTAGCAGCCTCTTGCAACTTTGCAATAGCAAGTGGGTCATTCAAATGAACCTCACCACCTTTCCTCCAATGATAATCACCTGGGTTTGGTAACGCAACTGCTTCAGCACTGTTGGGTGGATACTCACGTGTAGGAAACCCTAAAGTATGCAACTGAAGTGCGTCACCAGCAAGTGCTTCGAATGTTGTTTAGCTCAACAACATCATGATCCACCATTCCCAATCTACCTGTCAAGATTTGGCCAAATTTATTAATTCAAAGGGCTCAAATTGGTTCCATAATTAGAACACTAGTATTCACTACCACTCTTGTGACGGGTCTAATATGGGTATATTTAGAAGCACAAGATACATTTAACAATTAATTCAGCATTATTTTCCAAGAAATTAAAAGACATGAAAATTAGAAAGCTACAACATATAAGCAGATATCTCACCTACTTAATGATATTCTTCACTCGTGAAGATAATTTTACTAAACTTAAACCTCTAATAACCTCAAAACTTCATTACTTAATGATATTCTTCACTCGTGAAGATAATTTTACTAAACTTAAACCTATAATAACCTCAAAACTTCATTACTTAATGATATTCTTCACTCGTGAAGATAATTTTACTATACTTAAATCTTTAATAACCTCAAAACTTCATTACTTATTGATATTCTTCACTCGTGAAGATACTTTCACTATACTTAAATATTCAAAAAATCGCTAATCTTCACATGTGACTAACTTCTTAATATCAAATATCTCATATATTTTCACGGGCAAAGATGCTCTTACTCAACTTTTCATGAGCGAAGATACTCTTAATAATCTTAATCACAGCTATATTCTACTTTACGCAAACTAAGTAATTCGCCTATAACAATCAAGACCTAATTCGTAATCTATATATTCACATTTGACATATTTACAATTAAAACAATGATAATAACTTCAAATGCATAATAATTCACAATTTAACAATTTTTATCAAAATAAATAAATAAATTAAATAACAGTTAATTGAAATTTATGTGTAATCTGATTTGTAAACATTGTCTTTTTCACTTATCTCAACTTCAATTCTGTTGCTTAAGATGGAAATTGATGTTGAACGACGATGGTTATGGCGATGGTGGTTATGGAGATGGTTAGAACGGTGGTTACGGCGGTGGTTTGAATGGTGGTTTGAACGGTGGTAATGGCGGTGGTTTGAACGGTGTTTATGACGGTGGTAATGGCGGTTGCTATGAAGGTAGTTTGGGAGAGAATTGTACCGTGTTTCACCTCAAATCTGGACATATGTGTGTTTTTTTTCAATATATTCAATGGTGAGGATTGTAATTACAAATATACCCTTAGTTAGTATATAGTTAGTGCAAAGTGTAGATTAATGCTAGCCATTAGATCTTTTAAAAAAGAGGGATTAGATGGATGGCTAGGATCTCTTCTCGCGTTCTCACAAAAATTAGATTTCTCACATGAATGGCCCCCTATATATATATATATATATATATATATATATATATATATATATATATATATATATATAGAGGTGAGTTCATGAAAAAAACACACTTTGGTAGAAAAGTGGGAAAAGTGTACAAATCATCCCCTCCCCTTCCCCTCCTTTTTTTTTCTCTAACTCAAGGGACCTGATTGTAACTTCCTTTATTTTATAGGGTGTGTTTCCCTCTTCCCTTCTTTTTGTACAGGGGCCTATTTGTAACTTTTTATCTTTTCAGTTGTCCATGCTTTATCATATTATTTACGCCCTTGTCCATAATCTTTTTCACGTTCATTAATCTCTTCAGTTGTCCATGCTTATCATATTATTTATGCCCTTTATATTTATAGTTTTATCACCTTCCTACAACAAACTTTATATTGAACGTGAAAGAGACAAAAAATCAACAGTATGCATAGTTGCATACTTAATCAAATGCCAAGAAAGAACTTGCTGTCGTAAACTTCTAATATAATCTTTTGAAAGAAGACATAAATAATCGTTTTTTTTTTAATATTTTGGACGCTCTACATGTAAAGTTCTAATGACTAATCTCATGAGTACAAGATGGACAGGCATTGAAAAAATCTACATCCGAATGATACAAATTAACACTCAACTTTAACCCGTCCATAAGATGTTTTTCAATACTCCATGTCACCATCTTCTCTAGGCAAGCCAAACAACTGAACGTTTCGATACATAGACCCGACTAACAAGTATTTTGCATCAGGACCTGATCTTAATGAGTTTATTTTACCTGCATTACAAATTTAACACGCGCAAAAAGTCACCAAGATGAAAAGATGAAAGAACTACCCCGCAAGAGCTAATACAAAAGAGAATGAAACCTGTGCGAAACAAATCAGGTAACGTTTTAATACAGTTACACTTTTTTAAAATATATTTGTTTTTATTTTACCCCTTTGACATCAACCATAACCCAACTTAACACATTCATTAGTAAACTGGTGAATCTTGTCATGTATAGTAATAGTCGTAAGTCCAGAAACCATGAAATAACTAGCACTGCTATCTATCTGTTTTAATGTAAAGAATAAACCTGTTCAAGGCATGTGCCAGATGATAGCTCATAAAAGCACCATGAATTGTTGAGAGAAGCAGTTACAAAGTAGTTATTTGTTGTGTGGACAGTCACAACTTGAACCTGGGAATCAATACAAGCAAGATTATTAAAGCGGCAACTTTAAAGTGGTTAATGCACTTTAAAATAAAGTACTAATCTCAATAGAAAATATCAACATAAGCCCGGGTTAAAGTCAAGTTAAAATATCAACGAACGACTAAACTAGGGTCCTAATATAAGCTAAAATGGCACCTGCATCACTTACAAAAAATTGTCTTGTATTATAGTTTTAAAGAATCATGATGAAGACCAACAATAGGTTCTATCTAGGATGGCGTAATGTATAACATACATTTATTTAAATGACATGAATGGAATATGACCTTGTTATAACCAACACCAGTGTCTACATGATCCAAATATCAAACTGTTCTAACCAACACTAGAAGTGTTACTATATATAAATATTGAATTAACAAAATTAAAAATGACCTTGTTATTAAAGTTCCAACGACCATTACGAGGAAGCAAGTCTCCTCCATTCACAATGATGCACTAAACATATTTTTGATGCACTAAACATAATTTTCACAAGTAGATGCACTAAACATGCACATCGATGCCTTATTTTTGTCCAATGATTATTGTGTTTGTAAAACACAAATAACCAAATAAATTGTGTCAAACTATTGGAAAAGCGATTATCTGTGTCATTTTAGTGAGCAAATGCAGTACTAAAATGCAAATGTGTTTAGCAAACGCAATCCTGAACACCACTTAACTTTCGTATGAATATAATATAACTACTAAAAACTGTATTAACAGAAGCTAAAAAACCAAACCTTTTGCATTAGGAAACCAGTAACAGAAGGCTTCAAATGCCTGGCAACACCCTCAGTTGAAGCATGGGCCGTGTGTGTGGTACCAAAAGCATCATTGATGTACAAGTCAGCTAGAGAAGCCAACTTCTTAGTGAACTCAGGGTCATTCTTCTCGGCCATCTTGACCTGTTACATGAAAAAACGCAAAGAGGAAAACTTTTAGCAACACTATAAAAGTAATTAAACAAGAAGAAGTTGTTAAGTTACACCACGATTAAACAAAAAATGCACTAAACATGCAAATGGATGCACTAAACAAATAGATTGATGCCTAAATATGTCACACGATGCACTAATCATACTCAGTGATGCCCTAATATGTTCACACTCAGTGATGCTCTAATTTACACAAATCGATGCACTAATTTTTACACAAATCGATGCACTAATTTTTACATAAATCGATGCACTAATCATACTCAGTGATGCCCTAATATGTTCATACTCAGTGATGCTCTAATTTACATAAATCGATGCACTAATTTTTACACAAATCGATGCCCTAATTTTATTTTTAACCATATCGATGCCCTAATGTCGCAAATATACACTTGTGGCATACCAGATCTCGATTGATTCACGTAATTTTTCTACCGTGTGTACATTCCCATAATGATGGGGTTTTCCCAAAATAAAACTTTGTTGTTCAGCGTCTTGAACTAGCCATCTTTAGAAGGTATTATTAAAAGATCATCAATTCCTAATGAAATGGACGCTGCACATGAACAAGTACAGGCCATTCCTTACAATATTATTAAAGAATACTAGTTTCAGGCATATTTGGACTCGTTAGCTATCAACACTATGACAGAAATGAGCTAAAAAAATCATGCAGTGGTCTAGATAGCGGTGCACCTATGTGATCAGCTAGATGCAACAATCAGATCATACAGCATATGGGGTCAGAAAGCATAAACAGAAGACTTGGAAAATAGACACAGAAGTGACAGAACCATGTGAAGAAAAAATGTTGGAAGATAAATGGAGAGAGTTGAACTCAACATGTAGACCTTTAAGTTTCTGGTTCTGAAAAAAGCCTTAAATTGAAAACATCAGCTATGTGGACTATGGGCTTTTGAAGAAAAATTGCCTAGCAGAATTTGAAAACTAAAAGAACTAAAAAACATATGCAACAACTTCAGAGATATAAAGAGACACCACAATTCCCGCATAGAACTTAAAAAATATATATTCCAGTAATAACGCGTCTCTCCAAGTTCCGAAAATAATAAATTATTTGAGAGAAGAACTAGATACATATAGACAGCCTTGGTACTTCATAAACACATAAAGTAAGGCTCACTTCCTACATTGCGGTGGCAGATTTTCACAACAGCTGCAATCATCAGTTTGTCACAATTATACATATATGCTTTGATCTTACATATCACATTCCAAATATTAATACAAAATTTCTTGAAAATTATTTTACCCAACATCGGGTGGTTCTTGAATAATTCTAACTCTTCCTATCAATACTTTACCTGGCTTGTCCTATGGAAAGCTTGTTCACAAGTGTTTACATGAAAAAAAAAAACTATTTTAACATCAATACACTGCATTAGTGCGTTATACTGGTGAGCAAAACCTAAGCGATCATTCAATCAGAATGACCTAGTGTTTATACAAGTGAGCAATCGGTAGATAGCCATTTGCCATTCCTCGTCATGGGGATACAATGTTAAATAAGCGAGTAACAAAAAAGTTCCCCCAAAAAATATCCCACCCAACAAAAGACTTACAACCTAACTCATTTGGTGCACTAACTCTCAGATAATTTGTTCCTGTTATAAATCCGGTACCGATAAACCTGTAGCCTTTTATGGTTATCTATATATGATATCACGTGTCTTTATTTTCATGATTGTTGCTAGATGGTTACAAGGGGCATTATTAATATTGGTGTTACATGACATGTACCAATAAACCTCAAATAATTGTCACACATACAAAATTAACCTCCGGTCATTACCACGACTTGATTTAAATATGAAAATAAATCTAATCTACACTAGGATCATGAAAATGAATAGTAGCAGTAAAAGAATCAAAATTAAAGAGTAAGTTATTACCCGACGCAAAGTTTGGAGATCAAAGGTTGAGCACCGTATTGAATAGTGAGTAACAATGAATACAACCATACATTTTTGTTAACACCTGCTGCTGCTAATGATGATGATTAATTCTTCTTTGACGACGCCATTGAGGATGATTTCTAACACCCTCTTTCCTAACACCCTCAATAATTTCTGTAATCTCACAAGTTGTTCGTCATCATCTTATTGTCGTCATTAGTCTTGAGTGACATTTTTCTTCACCATATTGTTCAATTTCTTTTTCCAGCTGCAAGAACAGAAACAATCTTTTACTAGAAAGAAACAAATCGATGCCCTAATTTCAAACAAATCGATGCCCTAATTTTACACAAATCGATGCCCTAATTTCACACAAATCGATGCCCTAATTTTATATAAATCGATGCCCTAATTTTACACAAATCGATGCTATAATTTTACACAAATCGATGACTAATTTTACACAAATCGATGCCCTAATTTTACACAAATCAACGCCCTAATTTTATTTTTGAACCTCCAAAATCGATGCCATAATTTTACACGCATTCACAATAATAAGAAGAAAAAAAGCTTAAAATGGATGCCCTAATTTTACACAAATTCACAACAATAAGAAAAAAAAAAGCTTAAAATGCATATATAACCTGAATAAAATTGTGATAACGCAATTATCCAGTATCACAAAATCACGCAGCTCAAATCGCATTATGATAACTCAAATCGTTGTTATTAGACCGAATAACGTGTATTTTGATGTGTTTTCATGTTTGGGCGTCGGTGTGACGGTGGTGGAGTGAAGATTGACGCGGTGGCGGAGGGAAGACGGTGGCGACCGTGGTGGTGGTGGTGACGGTGAGTGTGTGTGTGTTTTGAATGGGAGATAACTGATTACTATGTGTGTATTTGATGGTTACCAGCTACTCCGTATTTGTTTGCATTCTTTTAAATTTTACCCTGAAGTTTAGATTGTTATCAAAATCTACCCTGTAACTTTTTTTCTCACTTTTCTATTCAAATACACTTTTCTCTAGAACCCTACCCTATATATATATATATATATATATATATATATATATATATATATATATATAAGGTCCCTTTCTTACGAGAACCACCTTATCTGCA
This sequence comes from Artemisia argyi, assembly GCA_030686995.1. NCBI lineage: Eukaryota > Viridiplantae > Streptophyta > Magnoliopsida > Asterales > Asteraceae > Artemisia > Artemisia argyi. The sequence goes on from CM060685.1 coordinate 213,905,042, forward strand.
AGAACTGCGAAAACCACCCTTTTACAACTAATAATACACAATGTACACCATTTAATGCTCCATAGCATTTTGTTATTTTTATTTAATTCAAAAGGGTATAATAGTAAAAGACATTTTCATATTATTTTTTATTTTTTTATAATTCCCGTTTTTAATAAATGTTAAAATTCTGATTTTTTTTTTTTTTTTTTTTTTGTTACAAAAAATTCGGATTTTTTTAATTATTATTTTTTTAAAATAGTGATGGTGCATACATGTTTTTTTAGGCAAAGGTGCATACATGTTTTTTTTCCCTCCAAATAGTCAAGGTGCATACATGTTTTCAATTAGTCAAAATGCATACATGTTTTTTTTTTTTTAAGATAACACATTTCCAAATTTATTGATGCAATATATGTTTCAAGAAATAGTTAGATGCATATAGGTACTTTAATATAATGAAATTTATAACAAACCAGGTATATAAATGTTATATACAAACTTCGATATCAATTGAAATACAATTAAAATACAAATTTCTAAAAACATAAAGATATTAATATAATCGATCTATACACGTGAACACTAATAATATGCAATAAAAATGGACATATGCGCACGAGTAGCCGTCAACATTTTTTCAAAAGTCGGACATATATGCACACTTGTAGCCGTGTACATTCTTGTAATTACACCTGATACAAAGAAGAGTACAAAAATTAGCAACAATAATAATATTAAAAGTTATACATGTTCATGAGTACATGTATGTTTTAAATATACATGTTTTTAAAACATACATGTTTTAGGCAAAACATAAACATACATGTTTTAGGCAAAACATACATGTTTTAGGCATTCCGTTTATAAGCAATCATTTTTTAAAACATGTATTTATTCAAAAATTACCATCTCCTTTATCATTTGTAACTACGGATGTCAAAAAGTTCATTCATCATCTCATGAATTCAAATATGATGCTAGCAATCATAACTATGTAACAGTATAAAAAAAACTGTGAATGTTTACAGCTAGGAATACCATGAATGTTATACTACGTAACTATTAATGAAACATGTGTACTGTGCAACACTTAAAGCATAAGTATGATTGATGGTTAAAGACCAACATCAACAACCCTCACCCAAGATTCTTTAAAGATTACATTTTCTATTCTGAAATAACATCACAGATCTATGATCAAAACAACATGAAAGTCAAACAATATTTTTATTAAAAAAAACATGTTCACAACACTGTCAACAACAACCCCTCCAAATATTACTTAAAATGAAATCTTTATTAGTAATGAAAGTATGATAAAAGGATTAAAGATCAAAGACCAACAACTTCGATGACCCTTATTCAAAATACTTTTAAGATGACATTTTTAATTCAAAAACCACATCAAATATCCAATTAAAACACTAACACAGCAACCTTAATCCAAGACTGGTGGGACGTTTTTGTAATCCAACATGCCCTCCGACCAGATGAAAATAAAACAAATCAAATAAATTAAACAATTAGGAAAACTATAAACAAATTAAATAAAAAAAATTTGTTACTAACCAATGTTAGCAAAAAGTTTTTAATTCTCTTTATGGGTCTGCATGTTCATCTCACCCCATTAGCCGCAACAATTATATCACAGTCAATAATTTTTGTCTTGGTTAACCAACCGATTCATAACAAGATACCCGGATCACTTCAATTGTCATCAAATCTGGTGGGACGTTTTTCTTGGTTAGTCTGGTTGTAGGCGGTCATCACAGATCTAAATGGCTAGGGTTTTATTTTGTTGGGAGAGATTTTTGTTTTTTAATTTGGTTACAGATCGTGATTAGAATGACGAGAAGATGTAGGACGGTTTTTAAAAAAGAATTAATTATGATATTCCTTAATTACCCTTACACTAGTTACAACAACAAACATAATCTTTTGATTATTTACATAAATGACACATTCAATTTTGACCCTTGATCAATTAATCCAATGGCTAAAGAGTGGTTCTCGCAGTTCTTTCAAATAAGAGTGGTTCTCGTAAGAAAGTTACACTATATATATATATAAGGGCGCGTTATATGCAGTACCCATATTAGATACAGTACTTTACAGTACCATTTAGACCAATAGGAATTTAGTATTAATAAACATTTTTATTTAATTGAAAAGGGCATAATAGTCATACACACTTTTTGTTTTTTTTTGAATTTTTTTAATAAAAAACGTTTTTTAAATTCCTTCAATTTTTGGATTTTTTTTTTTTTTTTTTAAATTCTAAATTTACATGTTTCTTGTGTATAGTTGTTTTGGAATAATTTTTATAACATGCATGTTTTTTCAATAGTAAGGTGCATATGTGTTTTTTTAGATAATGTAAATTTATAACAAACCAATAACATAAATGTTAAACATAAAATTCGATATCGATTGAAATACAATCAAAATACAAATTTTAAAAATAATAAATACATGAATCTAATCAATCTATACATGTGTGCACTAAAAATATTTAACGCAAACGGACATATATGCACACTCATTGTTATCAAACATTTTTAGGAGTCAAACATATATGCACTTCTGCAATAATCGTATTTCTTCATACGCCGCATATTATAATCATGTAATATGTGTTCATCCACTTTTAGATCTTCATTGCTATCAACATCTTCCTTAATCTGGTACAAATATAGCCAAAAACAATTAAACCTCAAACAAATAGGAAACGAACTTTTTAATCATAACAATTAGCATAACACAAATGCACAATTTAAAACATATATGCATCCATTTATTCTTGATTTTATATTAATCTTAAAACACATATGCACAATACTTTTATTGATTTTCTACAAGTCAAAACATAAGCAGATTGTGATATTAAAACATCATACTTTAACAACACTTATAAACTACAAGAATCATAAGTAAAGAAAGTTGTAGTCACCCAAGAATCACAAGCAAACAAAACACTAATACACACCCTACGAATCAACAACTTTCAAATAAAAAAGGGACACCAATATTGTTGGGCCATTTATACTACTAGAATGCAGACACTGGAAAATATATTTTATAACACTAACATATTATTTTAATACAGTTATAATAACCACAATCTCAACAAGTGATTCAAAGAAACCAAGAATATTGCTATACAAAAGATTAGATCTCACAACTAACTGCCACAATAGAATATTGATTAACAAATCTTTATATGTAACATTTTAAACCATTTTGCAACATCCACATACAGTATAAGTATGTAACTGTTTCCTCGTAATCATCTAGCAAAATATTAACAACTATTATATTCCACCAAACATCAATTCATTGTTCAAATCTACAGTTTAGGATCGAAACTTCTAATACTCAAGAAATAAGATTAAATAAACAAGTCCATTAAAACCAAGATCGAAATAAATATCCAATAAAAATCAAATACACGAACAAGAAAAATCAAGATCGAAAAAAAAACGTAGCAATAAAACCAATATAAAATCAAAATCGATTGTCATCTTAAAAAAAGAAGGAAAAAAAACGAATTAAACAACTTACTAACTATGTAGATCTCAGATTGATGCTTGTTCGACACAAAAAAAATAAATTGATGATGTTTTTTTAAGGTGGCCGCACAATTGATCAAAAGAGAAAGAGGCGTAGGTTTTTTTTTGGAGAGCGGTTTATTGATTTGTAGGAGAATTATAGATGGTAAGTGAGATAACCTGGCATTTTTTTAAGGATAAAATGAAATACCTAGATTACCCTTTTAGCTTTTTTAGCTTTTTAAATAATGGCTTGATCTTTCAATTAATTACATTAAAGGCACAAAGTGATCTTATCCATTGATTAAGTGATCTAACGGTCTAGAATGGTACTGTAAAGTACTGTATCTAATTTTGGTACTGCATTGAATACAACACTATATATATATATATATATATATATATATATATATATATATATATATATATATATATATATATATATATATATATATATATATATATAGGTGGGTTCATGAAAAAAGTCCACTTTGGTAGAAAAGTGAGAAAAGTGTACAAATCAGCCCCTCCTTTTTTTCACACCAAACTACAGGGACCTAATTGTATTTTCCTTCATTCTTTAAGGAGTTTTTGTAAATTTGCACCCTACCCCCCACCCCCCCCCCCCCCGCCGAAAAAAATTTTTTTTCCCGCAAAAAAAAAATTTTTTTTGGGGCAAAAAAAAAAAATTTTTTTTTTTGGCCAAAAATTTTTCCGCCAAAAATTTATAACCCAGATGCACCGTTTTTTTTTAGTGCATCTCAGTTATAAAAATTGGTGCATCTCAGTTATAACTATGATGCACCAATTTTTATAACCCAGATGCACCTTTTTTTTTAGTGCATCTCAGTTATAAATATTGGTGCATCTCAGTTATAACTATGATGCACCAATTTTTATAACCCAGATGCACTAAATAAAAAGGTGCATCTGGGTTATAAATTTTTGGCGGGAAAATTTTTGGCAAAAAAAAAAAAAATTTTTTTTTGCCCCAAAAAAAAATTTTTTTTTGGCGGGAAAAATTTTTTTTTTCGGGGGGGGGGGGGGGTGGAGGCATGTTTCAAGACATACCCCTGAAGTTTGAGATGTTTCAAATTAAACCCTATAACCTTTTTTCTCACTTTTCTACCAAAGTGGACTTTTCTCTAGAACCTTACCATATATATATGACTAAGGATCAAATTAGAAGAATTCTTAAAATAAGAAGGCTGGAAATAACTATAACTACATATTATAGATGCATCAATTTGAATTATATGCATCTTTAACTTTTTAGACGCATCGTAATATATTTTCTAGCTAAAAATTAGATGCATATATATATATATATTAGATGCATTTCATCAAGTTAGACGAATCTTATGTATTTTTCGTCATCTATGGGTCAAATTTGTTGCAAGTACGACTTTGCATCGTTTTCACTTCAAAATCACATTCGAAACTAATTGTGATGCATCTAAATGAATAGAGATGCATCTAATTCAAGTCGATACATCTCAAATACGCGGTTATTGTTATTTCTCATTCTTCTCATTTTAAGTTTTCTTCTCACTGGATCCTTACCCATATATATATATATATATATATATATATATATATATATATATATATATATATATATATATATATATATATATATATATATAGGGAATGGATCCAGTAAGAAGAGAAAATAAAATAAGAAGAATGATAAATGTTTATAGCCACACATTTCAAATGAAGAAGGAGAATTTCATGGGAGATGCATCTTATTTTGTAGATACATCTGAAATGTGCGGCTGTAGTAACTTCTCATTCTTCTTATTTTACTTTTACTTCTCATTTGATCCTTACTTTATATATATATATATATATAGAGAGAGAGAGAGAGAGAGAGAGAGAGAGAGAGAGGATCAAATAGGAAGAATAATTAAAATAGGAATGATAAAAAGTAACTACAATCACATATTTCAGATGCACCTACAAAAGTAGATGCATCTTTCATCAAATTTTCCCTCATAATTTGAAATGTGTGGCTAGAATTACTTCTTACCCTTCTTATTTTAATTATATATATATATATATATATATATATATATATATATATATATATATATATATATATTATTTTTTTAATTTCACTTTTGTTTTTACAGGAATAACTTCACATATATGGATTTTATATTAAAAATTTGGATTTACATAGAGGTGGAAGGCAAACGGGCAATAAGGTGTGCCACTTGACTTTTTTGTATTGCAAAAATAATTCTTTTGAAAACTACATCTATGGATCTAGGTATCATAACAATACTAGAACGAATTCAAGTAAAATATATATGTGTTATAACTAGAAAAAAAAATCGTTTTCATCAAATGTCCAACCATAATTTATGTAAAATATGCGGAGTATATGTTTTTACTAGAACGGATCACGAGTAAATGTAGGCTTAAATTTACAGTATTTGGTTGCACCCTTGTCAAGTTAAGTTGATAAATGATAAACATGAATTAACTTTAACTTTTGTAGATAAATAAAATTAGAGACATTCAAACCGGAAAAATAAAAATCTGTTATAATGTTTAAAGTTGTGTATGCTAAACCAGTTACAAGCCATAGTGGAACATACTATTTCATGAGATTATATACATCTTTTATATAATACAACAAAACCCCTATTGGGAATTTTTCATTTAAAAAAATGCATTCATACCTTATTTAGTAAGAATTTTATTTAAAAAAAAAAAAAAATTATTTTCTTATTAGGTAATATTTTATATTTATCCATAACACAATTAGAAGATAAATACAAAAAATATAAATAAGATGTAATTAATAATAGGATTAAAATTTTTAAATAATTATCTTTAACAATAAAAAAACTATAATTAAACATCATAAATCAAACAAAACAAAGATTAAATTATTTGTTTTTTAATAAATAAAAATATATGATTCAAAATTTTTAAAAAAACCCGCGCGTACGCGAGTATTATATCTAGTACTAAAGGATAAGAGGTTACTGTAGCAGCTACAGTGCTTGCAATAGTAGACACTTCAGTATTTTATTATTATTATTATTATTATTATTATTATTTTTTAACAGTACTAACGGTCGTTAGTTATTTAACGGCTGTTAATTAACGACCGTTATCTTGAACATTTAAAAAAAATTGTACACACTTTGTCTTGCATCTCAACAGTTCATTGCGAATTTAGTCCTCGCATAATTTACATAAATAGTCCTTCATGTTATACATCAATTGTAAAGTCAGTCCTATTCGTACAGTACTAACGGTCATTTGTTATTTAACGGCTGTTAACTAACGACCGTTATCTTTAACATTTAAAAAAAAATTGTATGCACTTTGTCCTTCATCTCAGCGGTTCATTGCAAATTTAGTCCTCACATAATTTACATAAATGGTCCTTTATGTTATACATCAATTGCAGAGTCAGTCCTAGGTAACTAACTTCACGTTAAGTAGCTAACGACAATAAAAGAATTCCGCAGCAACGCGCGAGTTACAAAACTATTGAGATGCCAAACACAACTGTTAAACTCGAGTTCAAGTATCCTTAGCCCAATAAAGTTAGGTCTTTCATAATTAATCATTTTCATTTTGTTTTTAAACCTCTCAAAGCTCAAAACAGATTTTTTTTTGAAATTTAAATGAGTTTTTATGTTATACGGAGCAGTACAATTATAAGCTTTGGTTAAAAATTCGCTCATTGTTGTGCTTGCATTGCGCATCTGAGTGATGCGTTTGAAAAAACGCAACGCAAAACTTGATGTGAGGCTTTTCCAAGATGCGGCCTAATGCTTTATCGCATCGGGCGCAATGGACGCATCACATCACGACAGTGTATTGCTTGCATAGTAAATAGTGAATGACTTTTGATATTGTCGTTACTCGCTAAGAATATACATACAGGTGACATATGTAATGTTATAACATAAATTAGTATCAAGATGGACGTCACTTACTCCATATTTAATCATTTACTTGTAGAGTAATTGTAACACCCCCAAAATTTGGTACAGAGGAAGACTCACAAGCTTTCGGAGTGTTATGGGGATTGGTATCCAACACAAGACATAAAAGAACGAGATAAAGTAAACAAGAGAAAAATACAACCACGCGGGGTTTTAAAGTTTACATTTATCACAAATTCAATCAGTCAGGCCCAAAAGAAAATAAATATAGGTCCACAATTATTTATCAGAGTTTTAGAAAAATAGATCCATAACAGGTACCATAGCCAAGCCTCCAATCCAAGCATCCAAGGGCATCACTTAATTACCTGAGAAAACGCGCTAAAAGTCAGCTTTCGCTGGCGAGATCATAGGTTTAAATTCATAACTAAATAGAGTGGACATATACGCAAAAACTCTTGCTAGCTAGACTAGGCCTCAATCATCCAACCAAAACGAACCAATCAAATCTAACCAACCCTATAGGTGCAAGCTATAGCTCAAATCAATCCAATCAATAGCTTACCTAGCTCATGTCTAGGCCTCGCTCCATAATCAATCCAATAGCTTACCTAGTTCGGGACTAGGCCTCGCTCAACAACTAATCAATAGCTTACCTAGTTCGGGACTAGGCCTCGCTCTATAACCAAATCAATAGCTCACCTAGTTCAGGACTAGGTCTCGCTCTATAACCTACCTAGTTCTATAAGCATAACAAGTTTTAAATAAACAAGCGATAATAGTCCACATAAAATAATTTGCACGTTTCTCACCCCAAGTATTGAAAAAAAAGTTCAAGAGTAAAAAGTGGGGCTATGACTCACCTCAAGTCCAGCAATCCGCAAAAGAAATCGATAGATGAAAGACGTAAAGCAAACTCAAGTAACGGAAACTACAGACTCGACACTTCCTAACAATATCAAACGTGTTCAGAATCATTTCCTCAAAATCAAATATTCCCAAATCCCGAACGTATTCCATTTAACTTTCCAAAAATCCATTCTCGAATTATCCTCATATTAATTTGAAGTTTGACGTTTGGTATCCATACGGGTGGAGGGTCGACACAACTCAAACCAAGAAGCCACAACGAAAAGAATAATAAACCATCTATAGGTCTAATATTAGCCCAATATATTATTTAAATAAATCATCGAAGTTTATCAAATCCGTCGATTTGGTAATCCCCCATATTTATTTACGTAGTATATCACTCCAAGATTATACCCAACCTAAATCACATAGCACAAAGAATACTATATGGTATATATCGTAGTCCAATAAATTCCCTAGATATACCGTCAAATTTTCCAAATTCGTCAATTTAGCCAACTCCACGAGATATTTAGTAATTCATTATCCTAATACACGTACCACAACCTATGGGCGTCGTAGGATACGATGCCCATTAATATACTCATTTTATATAGCTAAATAAACTCTATTTAACCCGTCGATTAAATAAGTTACGTAGTTATAGAAAGTGGATATATTAATCGTCACGTATCCGTGACAACACAAAGTCACATAATAAGATAAGGTCAACTTGGACTTAAGTAACCACAACCCCGTATAACTCGATAAGTTTTCCAAATTTATAAAAAGTCATGTTTTTATTTATTAATTACCCAACGTATTAGATCTCGTCATCATTTATAGTTATTTATTTATAATAACACTCCCGACATTTATTGCACTATTCGCATAGTACAATAATTATCGTTATATTATTATAACGTCTACTCGTGATCGTTTTATTATATATATATATATATATATATATATATATATATATATATATATATATATATATATAGACATATACGTTTATCACGTCTATATACTTATATAAACGATTATATTACTAATAATATTATTACGAGTTTTATTATTAGCGTTTGATTATAAATATTTATCGAGTCATATGAGTTGGTCACATGTCCGAGTCATCACTCTCGGCTCATTGTCCAAGTCCAAAAATAACATAATCAAGTCATAAATAGGTAATCCAACTCCGTCCAAATCAATCCCAAATCACGTGCTACAACAATAGGGTCCGACTACGACACCCGACTAACCTATCTCCGTCAATCTAGTTTGGCCGTCTCACAATCGGTCCCCAATACCATTCTGTCAACACATCTCCAAAATCAAAATCACAAGTCCAAATATACCACTTCAAGCACGAGGTGACCATGATCAATAATAACCAAAATGACAACATAATAATCCAACAAGTATAAACGACAACCAAAATAAACATCACACATACGGGTTGATTTACCAAGTCAAACCCGAGTCAAAATTAAACCACATGAATCGTGGATCCCACCCGAGACCTCTAGGGTCTCGGCTTGCTCAATACGAGCCAAACCAAACGGACATTAGTGGTCACGACAAACCACAAGGTTGCAACAACATTCGACCGGACCCAAGGGGTCACGGCCTAGCTCCATACGAGCCAAAACAAACCCAAACCAACCCTATGGGTCGTTGGCTACAAGTCAAACCAACCAAACTCGAATCTATCAACCAAGAATCAATCCAAACACCAATTACTAGAACCAATCGAGATCAAAAGAACAAGAAATCTGGAATAATCACAAGTCGAGGGTGAAACCCTCGGCTATGGTGTCGACCACGCGAAGAAACATCAACAAAACATCAAAACCCGGATACCAAACGAATTTTTATTATCAAAACTTCATTTCCCATCATTATTTCACAAAACCCATTTAAGGAAAATCGTGTACCCACGATTTGGGTAGCACATCGAGACCCATGAGTTGAAACTCGTGGTCACTCACCTTCAAAATGACTCCAAGAATATATATCTTCAAAAACCCAACAAGAAAAAGATGAAAAAGATAATGTTTAGGGGCGGTGGTGATGATTTCGTGGTGTTAGGGAGGGTTTTAGGGCACGTGATGTATACCAAATGATAGATCGAGACGAGATGGTTAAGATGGTGGTATTATATTGGACGTGGGAGGGGCGGTGGTGGCTGTGGTGGCCGTGGTAGGCGGCGGTGGTGTTAGGGTTTCAAGAGAGAGAGAGAAAGTGTTGGTGAGGATGGGTGATGGTTGTGTTTTGTTTCTCCCAGGTTCACACAAGGACGATTTTATTATTTACTCTTAAAAAAATGATTTTAATAATAATAATAATATTATTAAGGGTAGAGTGGGTTAAGTGGCTTGGTGTAGAATACACGGACCAAACCCGAACTCATTCAAAGTAAAATTCCCGAACCGAGCTCATTCCAAATATTCAAAAATCTCGCGATACGTTCCAAAAATATAAAATTCCCGAACCAACATTTAAAATATATATAAAATTGTTAGGTTAACCTAGTGCCGGAGTCAATGTAGTGCCAAATAAATATTTCAAAATGAATCATCACGAATATTCTATACCAAAACAATAATTCAAATTCAAATTCCATAAATAACGTACGGTTTAATAACCTCGTTCCAACGTTTACAAAACTCATCACGAATAAACTTTTTCCAATATTCCAAAAATCATAAATGTTAAAGAAATGCGGGTTTTCAAAATGGCTCCCTAATTTGCCAGTTGTCACATCCTCCCAGCCTCAGAAGAAACCCGTCCCGGGTTTCACTCGGAACAAACCATCTACGAAGTAAAAAGCTTCGGATATCTCTTGCGAAACTCATCCTCACGTTCCCACATGAATTCCAGTCCATGCCGCGAATTCCAACGACTTTGATGAGTGGAATACGACTTCGCTTGAGTCGTTTAATCTCTCTATCCAAAATCTCAATTGGCACCTCCACAAAATTCAAACTCTCATCCACACGAATATCCTTAATTGGTATAACCGGCGTTTCATCCGAAAGACACTTCTTCAAATTGCTAATATGAAACACGTCATGAACTTTACTCAGTTCCTGTGGTAATTCCAACCGATAAGCCACGGGCCCAATTCTTTCCAAAATGAGAAATGGTCCAATGTAGCGGGGGTTGAGTTTCCCACGTTTCCCGAAACGTATCACTCCTTTCCAAGGCGAGACTTTCAGCATCACTTTGTCTCCAACCTGAAACTCTAGGGGTTTACGTCTCTGATCGGCGTAACTTTTCTGTCTATCCCTAGCTGCTTGTAATCGATCTCGAATTTGCGTCACTTTCTCAGTAGTCTCCAAAATGAGCTCAGGGCCTGTGAGTTGGCTATCTCCAACTTCAGCCCAACCAATAGGAGAACGACATTTTCGGCCATATAAAGCTTCAAACGATGCAGCTTTAAGACTTGTGTGGTAGCTATTATTGTAGGAGAACTCCGCAAGGGGTAGATACTTCTCCTAGCCTTTACCAAAGTCTATTATGCATGCACGAAGCATATCCTCCAAAGTATGAATAGTTCTCTCACTTTGACCATCGGTTTGGGGGTGATATGCAGTACTCATATCAAGTCTCGTCCCCAAAGCGGTTTGAAGTGATTGCCACAACGCTGACGTGAAGCGGCTGTCGTGATCAGAAATAATCGATATCGGAACTCCATGACGAGAAACAATCTCCTTCACATACAACCTCGCAAGTTTATCAACACTATCATCTTACTAATCGCCAGGAAATGAGCAGACTTAGTCAAACGATCCACAATTACCTAGATAGCGTCACAACCGCTAGCTGTCTTTGGTAATAAAGTCCATCGTAATCCGCTCCCATACTACTAGAATATTGAACAACAACGACAAAAATTAGTGACCAAATTAATCCGTCACAGAAAAATGGTTCAGAGTGACAGATTAACGATAGATTAACAACAAATTTGGCCTTTGATAAAATTTGATAATTCCTTTTTAAATATTTTTGTTTGTCCCGCCCAGGTGTTTCACCAAAAATTTTCATCCTCCCTCCATTTCCAGTTTTCCACTATCCCTCCAAATTTTTTATTCACCCTTACTTATACTTTTCATCTCATTTTATATTTACCCAAAAAAATTTCCCAAGTCACGACCAAAATTCCAAGTCATTCACCACCAATTTCAAGCCACTAGTCTGCAAATCAGGTATTTTAATGTCGTGTATCTTCAATTCCATAACTAATTTGAGGTGTACATGGGTCAATTTCTTGTTTTCATGATTTTCGAATTTAGGGTTTATGTGAACCCGAAATTGTATAACCTTATAACATTAGATCTGCTCCAATTGATGCTTATTACATGTATATTTCGTGTATTAATTTCTCATTCCATGCTTAATTTGCGGTATTGCATGTATATTATTATAGGACTTGTGATAAACTGTTTCATTGTGGTAAAAAATTAAATAGTTTGCATAAAACGGCCTTGTAACCTAAAGGGAAATGCTGAAACTTAATTTGGGGCTGTTATGTCACTTAAGGTTGTGAATTTGGGGCTATTTAAGTAACTAGGGGCTGTTATAGTCATTTGATAAATATATCATTAAATGACAATTCAGATATCATAGTAACAAACGTGTAATGCTTTCTGAAGCATGGTTAAGCTATTTAACTGGCCTAAAAGCTGCACTATTTGCATTATATTTCTAAAAAATTTAGAAGCTTGAAAATAACTAAAAATAAGGCACATTAAGGCGCTCTGTTTGCATTCTATTTGCACTAATTTGTCATTTGAGACAATTGTATTAAGGTGCAAATTGTTGTTAGTTTTTTTTGAAATTTGTTAGTGTCTTTCGTTTTTATATTGAGTTAGTTTTATCATAATTTGTTGAAGTTGTTAATTTTGCCATTTTGGTGATTAATTTTGTGTAGGGATGAGCACGGTATCATTTTGGTACCGTACCGGTACCGTTTATAAAGTACCGTATTTTTTCTAGACCAAAATATGTAATCCCGATCCTGGAACCGAAGGGTATATCGGTACCGGTACCGGGTTCGGGTAACCGATACCAAACTGAAATGAGTACCGTTTAGTATTAAAAATAATTTCAAAATTGACCCTTTTGGTAACTAAAATTTTGGATCATACCAAAGATAAGTTTTAAGTCATGTGTAAAAATAACAAATACATTTTCGTATGCATACACATGCATTTATCGTTATGCTCATTATACAAAATTAGCATTAGATATTATTTCCATCGTTAAAAATGCATGGAACGGGTATAGCAGTGTTCAGATCACAAGTTTAGTAAAAAAAACATTTGGCCTCTTTGTATGCCGGTGCTAAACTCGGGAATTCCCGTCTTGGTACTTTACCGTTTTTAGTGGTACCAAATTTTTTTGAGCTAATTTCATAGTACCGGTACCGTACCGAGTAAAGAGAACCGGTACCGGTACGGGTCGGTACCTATACGGTTCCGGTACCGTACCATTTTTTCGGTACCCATGCTCATCCCTAATTTTTTGATTTGTTTTTATATCGAGTTAATTTTGTGGTTGTTTGAAGATCTTTTATTTAAATTAGGTGTTAGCTATGTAATTAGTGGTATTCGAGGTTCATGATGTGTCAAATTGGACTATAAATGTGTATATGTTGCTAATGGTATATTGAATTTGCGTTTTAATATTTTACTAATTGAATTAGGTGCTGATATGTGTAGGTGTCTCCTAAAAATAAGCAAGGAGTTTGTTTTATGCAAACACTTTAGAATGTTTGTCTACTTGAGCCACCTTGTAATTATATTGGGCTTTGTTTGCCGTTAAATGTTAATGTAGTATCTTTATATCTCTTAATGTTTCATATCACATAGAATTATGATGTTAACGTGTCACACGGCCTAAAATATGCAAAGCTACAAAAGACGACACGGCTACCAAACTTATGCACTAAATAACTCATCCTTACATATGTCTTCTGTGTTAACCATGTGGTATTATTATTAAATCTAGTGCTCTAGTGCCTTCAAACATGCCCAAATCTTAGCCATCAGAAATGAAAATAAAAACAAAGTAAAGAATATGATTTTTGTATGCTAAAAGCGAAATGCAAGATTATATTTACCTACTAAGGATTGAGACAGAACACAAGCCCAAGGTCTTTTTCTGTTTTTAATTATTTATTTATTTTTTAATTTTTTTTATCATCATTTCAAGGAAGAAGAACAGTGTGAAAAGTAGAAGACTACCTTTTGAGCATACTATAAATCATGGACTCGCACTCAATTTGCAAGTTTAATCTACCAAGAAATAACTATTTTATCTCGCTTTGGTATTACATGTAATGTTGACTGCCAAATTGGGTTAAGCAACACACGGACCGGTGCATATACGTTAGTGTATTTGTGGTGTTCGTGTGGTGTTCTGCACAATGGTATTTCTTCTCAATTAATTAGGCTTTTACTTGTTTTTATTATTTAGTTCATTATTGATGAATATTGTTTTCTTGGTGATTTTAGTTACTCACAGTGATGAATTAGTATAACTTTGATTTTATAACTATGAACAAATGCATCTTTTCATGGTAATCTGAATTATAGTTTTATTGTTATTTGGGGAAAGATACGTCACTGAATATTTATATGCTTCTTTTTTATGAACTCATGCTATTGACTATGTCATTAGCATAAAGTATAAATAAATTGGTCATGAACTGCTTGATAGCCTAGGAGTTAGTCCCAATCACATTGATGTATTTAATAGCTTTGAATAATTTGGCGGTTAATGCTGTTCAACATCTATATAGGTATTTTTAATACTCTGCCTCAGCTCAATGGGTGGCAATTATGTGGTGGTGAATCTATGTCAAGAATGATGGACTGGTGTTTCCTGTGTTGGTTCTTCTATCATCCAAATGTATGTTTAAGTCTTTCCTCCATCCGATTCTCCAAACTGTAATATGTTTATATGGTGCCAATTTTCAAGTCTCGTGTATAAAAGTATAAAACTAGTAATTTTTTAGAAATGCAATGAACTTATCTGACTACACTTGACTTGTAGTAAACTAGACAACTTAAACATTAGTAGAAACCTTGGTTATCAACTCCAAAATTCTCATTCCTTAAACCAACTGTAAGTCATGATCATATAATTGCAAATTTATTTGCATCATTATAAATTGGGATCAAGATGGGTTAATATCTACTTGTATCTTGGTCTTACAAAAAATTAGTTAGTTAAGGCACTATTTTGATTTAGTAGGCTCTTTGGTCTTGGTTGGTGGTGATCCAGGTGTTGGGAAGAGTACAATGTTGCAGGTATTACAGGTATTACAGATCATATTCTTTAGTTTATGTGTAAACTTATAATTCCTTGTGCTTATGGAAGTGTTTTCTTGACTTGCATATGGAAACATGGAAGATAGCAACAATTATAGCAGAATGGAAAGAAATTGGCAAACCAGATCCGGTGCTTTATGTCTCAGGCGAAGAGGTACCAACTGTCACCATCGGTGTTACTTCCACTAAATTTGTAACAGTTTCATGTAACGATCTTCAAAATTCAGCGTGCTGAGCAAATTGGAAACAAAGCAGATCATATGGATATTATCATTGATGAATTGTTCTTGTATTCAAGTACTGACATTGAGGTATTTGTTCAAAATATGCTTGATTACTAAATTATTATATGGATTATGAACTTGTTTATGGTGGTTATTTTTGGGACATTTTGGGAAACCTTAGTTATCAGCTCCAAAATTTACATTCCCTAAACCAACTATAAGTCCTGAACTCCTGATCATACAATTGCAAATTTATTTGCATCCTTAGAAAGAAAGTTCAAGATGGGTATCTTTGTAGGTATAGATAAGAATTAGATTGTTTCATATCTACTTTTGGTGATTTATTTAGGCTTATTTTGAATAAGATGTGTTTGTGTTAAAGAGTTGAGAAAAAATCAGACCTGGAAAGAGGAAGGCTAGTATGCATCTTAGTCAGAAAGAGGTTAGGCTTCACTAACTACCTAGTGGCAGAATGAGCGGATTGAGTAACGGGTCTATAGTTCTAAAATATATTGCCTTTGTGTTTCTTTAGTACTCTGTTTATAGTAGTGCCCACAAGAGACACTGATTAGTTGTTTGTTTATTTTACTGCTGTTTGGTTATTTGATTTGCTTGATTACGCTATTTGGCTGTTTACATTGCTATTCTTTGGTTGTCTTAGCTGTAGGTAGGCTGTTTTCATATCATCGTAAATAATTCTTATATATTTATCTGTTACAGAATGCATACAAGGATAAATTTTTGGCAAAGCATGGCCAGGATAAGACTAATCATCCAGCAGGCGGTATGTATCTTTGGAATGAGTGTACTGGATGGAATTTGACGATTGTGAAGAAGCAATACATAAACAATGAGGGGAGGATCTTCATGAAAGGCAAGATAGCCTTAGGGAGTTCCAAAAGAATGCTGGGAAGATCATCACATCCCCTTCTACCTAGTAACCCTTAAATATTTATAGTAGGATATCGGATATTAGCATTGCAATTCGAATGTTTAATTGATATGTTACGGATTTTAGTATGAATTTGAATGAATGTATTATGAAAATTTTTGATCATTATGTAAATTATTCTCCTATCCATAGCAATTTGTAACGAGTTATTGTGGTAAATGTGTCATTAATATTTGACCGTTGGAAATCAAATTTAGCGACTGAAAGTTTGTTGCTAAGCCGTCAATTGATGGTCGAATCAAATTTAATTTAGGAAACTTTAAAAAGGCTTTAGTGAGGGGCTCGAGACCGACAATCCGTCGCCGAAACTCTAAAACTTTTGTCGCTAAACTTGTCACTAAAAATTTGCGAGGCCCTTTTTTGTGACGGATATATTCAGTCGCAATTCCGTCGTTGAAGGGCTTTAGTGACTCAATAGCGATGCAAACTTTCGTTGTTGATGCCTGATTTTCTAGTAGTGCCATTTCCAAATCAGGAGTTCTGGCTGCGTCAATAATCCTGACGGTCTTTGATGTTCGGCCTTAACCTTAGAGCAAGTCAAACACTTACTAACGTACAATGCTATATTTGCCTTCATATTTGGCCACCAATATAATCTCTTAAGATACTGGTACATCTTGTCCGACCCAGGATGAATAGAGTATCTTGACTTATGCGACTCGTGCATAATCAACCCTCGAATTCCTCCATACAATGGTACCCAACTTCGGTTTCCAAAACACAATACTCCATCAGAACGCTTAACAAATCCTTTCTCATTTTCTGCCATCCCAAATATGTTCTCAGTAGATCGGTTTTCTGCTTTCAACGCTTCCGTTTGAGCTTCTAATATTTGAGACGGTAACGGCAATACGATAGTCATTCCCAATGACCTAACTCGTAGCGGTGGTATCCTCTCCTTTCGACTAAGAGCATCAGCAACGACCTTTGCTTTACCAGGATGATAACGAATTTCACAATCATAATCGCTTAGCAACTCAATCCAACGTCGCTGTCTCATGTTGAGCTCTTTTTGATTCAAGATGTGTTGTAGGCTTTTGTGATCCGTGAACACAACACACTTGGTTCCATACAAGTAATGTCTCCATATCCTTAAAGCAAAAACCACAGCACCTAACTCCAAATCATGGGTGGTATAGTTCTTCTCGTGCTTCTTGAGCTGTCGGGAAGCATAAGCTATCACCTTCTCTCGTTGCATTAACACAGGTCTCAAACCTTTATGCGAAGCGTCACAATAGACGACGAAGTCCTCATTACCCTCAGGTAACGCTAAGATAGGAGCACTACACAACATCTCCTTAAGTAATTGAAATGCTTCCTCTTCCTTATCTCCCCATTCGTATTTAACACTCTTTTGAGTCAATTTGGTTAACGGTTTTGCTATCTTTGAAAATCCCTCAATGAATCTTCGGTAGTAACCGACTAAACCCAAAAATTGACGAACTTCTGTTAGGGTCGTTGGTGCAGCCCTATCTTTGATCGCTTCAATCTTAGCAGGATTTACATGAACTCCTTGTCTATCAATCACGTGACCCAAAAATTGTACCGTCGGAATCCAAAATTCACATTTAGAAAACTTGGCATACAGTTTCTCCTTCCTGAGCAATTCTAAGATAAGCCTTAGATGCTCCTCATGCTCCTTCTCACTCTTCGAATAAATTAGAATGTCATAAATGAACACAATCACGAACTTATCTAAGTAAGGCTTACACACCCGATTCATGAGATCCGTGAATACCGCTGGTGCGTTAGTCAACCCAAACGGCATCACCGGAAACTTGTAATACCCGTAACGGGTTCTGAAAGCCGTTTTTGGAATATCTTCCTCGCGAACTCGAAGCTGATGATATCCCGATCTCAAATCGATCTTCAAATACACACTCGATCCTTGAAGCTGATCGAATAAGTCGTTGATCCTTGGTAACAGATATCTATTCTTCACCGTTAACTTATTCAGCTCTCGATAATCAATACACATACGAAACGATCCATCCTTCTTCTTCACAAATAAGACCGGGGCTCCCCAAGGCGAAGAACTTGGTCTTATAAATCCTTTTTCGGCTAACTCCACTAACTGTTTCGATAACTCTTCCAGTTCAGTAGGTGCAAGTCGATAAGGCGCTCGTGCCACGGGTGTAGCACCAGGTATCAACTCAATCTAAAACTCTACTTGTCTAGCAGGTGGGATTCCCGGCAAATCCTCGGGAAATACATCGGGAAAATCACGAACTATAGGCACATCTCCAATGAAACTTTCCTTCTTCTCCTTCCCTCCTTTCTCAGAGATTTGAGCTAAGAAAAGGCAACATCCTTTTTCCATTAGCTTCGGTAATTTAGTGCAAGATATGACCGCTAATCTAGATGGGCCTCTCAATTCCTTTCGATCTCCTGGTATATTTAGAATCTCCCTGCCGTAAGGCACACACACAATCTTCTCATCACAAAGTATATGAGCACGATACTTTGACAACCAATCCATTCCAATAATGACATCAAAACTTCCTAATGTGATGGGTAGAAGATCTATATTGAAAGGATGGTTCAGAAAATTTAACGTGCAACCGCGAATGATAGTCCTAATCCTTTCTATGTTCCCATTAGCTAACTCTACATCATAACCAATTCCTAAGGCCATCGGGGGTTTCTCTAATAAGGGTGCAAACGTAGTGGACACAAAACTCTTATCGGCACCAGTATCAAATAGTATGGAAGCATAACGATTATTGAGAAGGAACGTACCAGTAACGACATTCAGATCTTCTCCTCTCTCGTTCCCAAGTGCATACACTCTCCCATGAGTAGCTCCAACTTCCACACGTTGTCCCCATTGTCTTGTCATCCACGGTTTCCTCCAGCTCCACGGTTTCCATGATTGTACCCATTACCACCCGATCCTTGATTTCCTCAGTTCCACGGCTCCCTACACTCATTCCTATAGTGTCCCTTCTTTCCACATCCATAACAAGTAACATTTGCCTTACTCATAGTTTCAGGAGTAGCTTGAACCATAGCAAGTGGTCGAGCTCTACAATCCTTAGCTATGTGTCCCATCGTAGAGCAATTCTTGCACATCACAGTATATCGTCCAGAATGATTCTTATAACATCGGCTACACTTGGGTGCATCTCCATTGTAGTTCTTCTTATCTCCATCTCCCATAGCATAAGCTCTAGTAGTTGTTTGTCGCTTGTTTCGATGATCATTAACCTTAGAGTGATTATCCCTCTTCCTCTTTCCATTCTTGTCTTTCTCGGCTTCCTCCAATATCAACGAGCCCATCAATTGTTGAGCGATTGTGATAGCCTCATGAATATTTACAGGCTTAGCAGAAATCACATCGTTCCTTATAGCTACCGGCAACCCATCGGTATACCGCTCAATCCTTTGAGTCTCAGTCCTAAGCATATCGGGGCAAAGCAAGGCTAACTCTCGATAGCGGCGATTGTAAATTGCCATATCGGTACCTTTCACCTTATGATTCCAGAACTCAATCTCCAGCTTCTTGACCTCATTCCTTGGGCAGTAAATCTGAATCAACAAAGACTTAAATTGCTCCCAAGTCATAGCATAAGCCACATCACTCCCAACCGAATTTCGGTAATTGTTCCACCAAGTTAAAGCTTCATTTGAAAGTAAAAGAAGCAAACTTTACCTTTGCATTCTCCGCACAGTTGCTGACATTAAACACTGACTCAGTATTCTCTATCCACCTGACCAAGTAGACCACTCCTTCAGTCCCACCAAACTCAATAGGTCCACAAATTCGAAACTCCTTGTAGTTACATCCATTAGCATGTACAGGTGGAAATGTTCTAGCAGAATTGTTGGAATGATTTGACTCAGCTAGTAGCTCAGCAACTCGTTGCTCCACAAGTTGATTGATCATTGCTTGATCCACAGTAGGTGCATTAGGTGGAACATGATCATTGTCTCCCTGAACCTCAACATTTTGATTCCTGTTGATGTGATTAGTAGCGTCCAGGTTATCAGGAGTAGGGGTTTCAACATTTCGAGTAGGACGGCGTCCACGGCGACCAGGGGTAGTCGCTGCAGGACCAGTTCTGGTAGCTCTAACAAGGTTTCGTCATGGGGCCATTGATCTGAAACATCATACAAGGTTCATAAGTCTCCGATAGAACTTATCATATACTCAACAAGAATTAAGTCAACGAAGCCAAGTCATGGAAAGAACATCAACAATACATCACAAGACATCAATAAGGCGAATAGGGACTCAATTTCCATAATATCCAAAAGCCACATAATACCATATAATAATAACCATCAACCATACAATAGAGATCCAACATCGTTCCGCTACCGAAAGAAAAACACAAAAGATACTAATCGTTCCAAACGAGACGAATACTCATCGGAAAATACATCAAAATACGATAACTAGCTTTTCTAACCGAACACTCCTCGGTATAGAAAGCAACAAGACAACATAACCCAACCATCTAGCCACGCTACTGGCGGAGGCTCCTCAACTCCTGCCTCAAGCCATCAAGCTCTCTCCACAATGATCCTAACTCCTCACTATGGGTGTCGCTATCTCTCTTGAGGTCTGCAACCTCTTTCTCTAGCTCGGTATTCCTCTGCCATAACTTGCGGTCGGCCTCTCGAGCTGTGATAAATCCTCGCTGTAAGCTCTCAATCTGCTCATGAATCTCCATCAAACCTCTCCTCATCGCTGTCGTCCTGCGCACGACAGCGGTCATATCAAATCTCAGCTCAGCGATAAACTCTCCAATAACCATCTCAAGTCGGTCAGACATCTGCGAGATCCTCTCGCCCTGTGCAGTAATCTGAGCCCACATCCTACCAGTCTCACCTAACTCTGCATGCTCAGCAGAAACCTCAGAAGGTGCATCCGACTCAACGGGACTACCAGGTGGCAACTCAAACAAAATGGATGATCAGGTGAAACAGGCTCTATCGGATGTATAGGTGAATCAGGCTCCTAAGCCTGAGCTGGCGGCACTAACAAACCATCATCATCAGGCATCTCCTCCTCCTGAGGGTCATCCTCCTCCTCAGGGTCATCATCACCCTGCTCAGCCTCCTGAGGGTCATCAGCCTCATCCTCCTCATCGGATGAGTACGCCATCAATCGTCTTCTCCTAACAGGTGAACCATGTGGTGATGTGGTAAGTGATCTAGGACGACGACGCAATGATGTAGGTGGTGCATCTGACAGGAGAGTGTGAGCATCCAAGTGTAAAGGTGGTGAAGTAGGGCATACCGACATACGTGCCGTAGCTCGGTGGGCAAAACGTGGAGCCACAAGAGCCAAAGCCTGATGAAGAGTAAGCTGTCTCGAAGTACCAGGGAGCCCTAGAGATGATGAGGGTCCCTGCGTAGTAGGTGTAGCAGGCGGTGCAGAAGTAGAAGCTGTTGGTGACACAGTAGCTGAATGCATGGCAATCTTGTAGGGATCATCAGGAGCCATGGTGATCTGTGCTGGGCGTACAGGTGTAGTAAGAATATCTTCAACAACGTCAAACGTACGGGAGGCCATAGTCTGTGACAACGGCGTAGGGTAGGTGTAAGTGTTTCAAAACAACTAAACCGCGAACTCTAAATATCGTATAAAAAATCATCATATAATCCCATTCATATAATTCAAGAAAGATTTAAAATACCGCATTACTAAAACTTTTATAAAACAATTAAGCCATATAGTTCCTCAAATGCCATCATATCATTAAATCAACAAATCTCAAATCCTCAAATCATCTCAAGAATCCCATATCTAATAATCATCTCAATGTACCTCTATATAAACAATGATGCTTCGGCTTGGCGGGCTTGCGGGCAATGGTCGAGGATCGTTTTCTATAAAATCGGTTATAGTTTAGGTGTCTATTTACCTAGTTCTCTATAACCTTGGCTCTGATACCATTCTGTAACACCCCCAAAATTTGGTACAGTGGAAGACTCACAAGCTTTCGGGGTGTTACGGGGATTGGTATCCAACACAAGACATAAAAGAACGAGATAAAGTAAACAAGAGACAAATACAACCACGCGGGGTTTTAAAGTTTACATTTATCCCAAATTCAATCAAAGTCAGGCCTAAAAGAAAATAAATATAGGTCCACAATTATTTATCAGAGTTTTAGAAAAATAGATCCATAACCAGGTACCATAGCCAAGCCTCCAATCCAAGCATCCAAGGGCATCACTTAATTACCTGAGAAAACGCGCTAAAAGTCAGCTTTCGTTGATGAGATCATAAGTTTAAATTCATAACTAAATAGAGTGGACATATACGCAAAAACGCTTGCTAGCTAGACTAGGCCTCAATCATCCAACCAAAACGAACCAATCAAATCTAACCAACCCTATAGGTGCACGCTATAGCTCAAATCAATCCAATCAATAGCTTACCTAGCTCATGTCTAGGACTCGCTCCATAATCAATCCAATAGCTTACCTAGTTCGGGACTAGGCCTCGCTCAACAACCAATCAGTAGCTTACCTAGTTTGGGACTAGGCCTCGCTCTATAACCAAATCAATAGCTCACCTAGTTCAGGACTAGGTTTCGCTCTATAACCTACCTAGTTCTATAAGCATAACAAGTTTTAAATAAACAAGCGATAATAGTCCACATAAAACAATTTGCACGTTTCTCACCCCAAGTATTGAAAACAAAGTTCAAGAGTAAAAAGTGGGGCTATGACTCACCTCAAGTCCAGCAATCCGCAAAAATCGATAGATGAAAGACGTAAAGCAAACTCAAGTAACGACAACTACAGACTCGGCACTTCCTAACAATATCAAACGTGTTAAGAATCATTTCCTCAAAATCAAATATTCCCAAATCCCGAACGTATTCCATTTAACTTTCCAAAAATCCATTTCTCGAATTATCCTCATATTAATTTGAAGTTTGACGTTTGGTATCCATACGGGTGGAGGGTCGACACAACTCAAACCAAGAAGCCACAACGAAAAGAATAATAAACCATCTATAGGTCTAATATTAACCCAATATATTATTTAAATAAATCATCGAAGTTTATCAAATCCGTCGATTTGGTAATCCCCCATATTTATTTACGTAATATATCACTCCAAGATTATATCCAACCTAAATCACATAGCACAAAAAATACTATATGATATATATCGTAGTCCAATAAATTCCCTAGATATATCGTCAAATTTGCCAAATTCGTCAATTTAGCCAACTCCACGAGATATTTAGTAATTCATTATCCTAATACATGTACCACAACCTATGGGCGTCGTAGGATACGATACCCATTAATATACTCATTTTATATAGCTAAATAAACTCTATTTAACCCGTCGATTAAATAAGTTACGTAGTTATAGAAAGTGGATATATTAATCGTCACGTATCCGTGACAACACAAAGTCACATAATAAGATAAGGTCCACTTGGACTTAAGTAACCACAACCCCGTATAACTCGATAAGTTTTCCAAATTTATAAAAAGTCATGTTTTTATTTATTAATTACCCAACGTATTAGATCTCGTCATCATTTATAGTTATTTATTTATAATAACACTCCTGACATTTATTGCACTATTCGCATAGTACAATAATTATCGTTATATTATTATAACGTCTACTCGTGATCGTTTTATTATTAATATACGCATTTATATATATATATATATATATATATATATATATATATATATATATATATATATATATATATATATATATACGTTTATCACGTCTATATACTTATATAAACGATTATATTACTAATAATATTATTACGAGTTTTATTATTAGCGTTTGATTATAAATATTTATCGAGTCATATGAGTTGGTCACATGTCCGAGTCATCACTCTCGGCTCATTGTCCAAGTCCAAAAATAAAATAATCAAGTCATAAATAAGTAATCCAACTCCGTCCAAATCAATCCTAAATCACGTGCTACAACAATAGGGTCCGACTATGGCACCCGACTAACCTATCTCCGTCAATCTAGTTTGACCGTCTCACAATCGGTCCCCAATACCATTCCGTCAACACATCTCCAAAATCAAAATCACAAGTCCAAATATACCACTTCAAGCATGAGGTAACCATGATCAATAATAACCAAAATGACAACATAATAATCCAACAAGTATAAACGACAACCAAAATAAACATCACACATACGGGTTGATTTACCAAGTCAAACCCGAGTCAAAATTAAACCACATGAATCGTGGGTCCCACCCGAGACCTCTAGGGTCTCGGCATGCTCAATACGAGCCAAACCAAACGGACATTAGTGGTCACGACAAACTACAAGGTTGCAACAACATTCGACCGGACCCAAGGGGTCACGGCCTAGCTCCATACGAGCCAAAACAAACCCAAACCGACCCTATGGGTCGTCGGCTACAAGTCAACCCAACCAAACTCGAATCTATCAACCAAGAATCAATCCAAACACCAATTACGAGAACCAATCGAGATCAAAAGAACAAGATATCCGGAATAATCACAAGTCGAGGGTGAAACCCTCGGCTATGGTGTCGACCACGCGAAGAAACAACAACAAAACATCAAAACCCAGATACCAAACGAATTTTTTTTATCAAAACTTCATTTCCCATCATTATTTCACAAAACCCATTTAAGGAAAATCGTGTACCCAAGATTTGGGTAGCACATCGAGACCCACGAGTTGAAACTCGTGGTCACTCACCTTCAAAATGACTCCAAGAATATATATCTTCAAAAACCCAACAAGAAAAAGATGAAAAAGATAATGTTTAGGGGCGGTGGTGATGATTTCGTGGTGTTAGGGAGGGTTTTAGGGCGTGATTGGTTCAGAACAGTCAACCTAAATTAACCAAATGTATGGTCAACTAAGTCAAACAGCCTAGGCTCAATGCTCCGTGGAATATAGGGGTTTCCCCGAGTCGTTATGTCCCGACGAGGTGTGATGGTTATCAAACGGGTTTGTGATCGGGTGAATTTGGACAGAAAGGGGATTGTGATTGATTACAATACTGATTTATACAAGGAAAAACCAGAAACGTTTAAATCCTAAAACGCGTACGTTTAATTTAAATTTACGTTAACGTACGAGATAAAACGCGAGTTTTAAGGAAATAAAATACTTATGACTATGAAAATTAACTTTTTACAATCCTAATGCTAAAAGAAAATTTTTAGAAAAAGAAAAATTATTTTTACACTATTTAATTATTTATTATTAATTAATTACTAATTATTTATTAATTAACTAATTAAACTAATTAGAATTATCAAAAATACTAAAAAGGCTTAGAAAATTAAGAAAAATTTTAAAAATCTAATTAACCATCATAGGAATCCTAAAAAATTATAAAAGGTTGATTTTATGTATTTTTCAACTAATTTACTAATTATTATTCTAATTATTTATTAATTACCAATTAAACTAATTATATTATAAAAAAATAGAAAATGAACAGTAAAAATTCTAGAAAAATTTATAAAAATGTTTTAACTTATATAAAAGCTAGAAAAATTATAAAAACTAGGTGTTACTCAATAAAATCTAATTATGCTATTTAATTATTTAATATTAATTAATAATTAATTAAACTAAAATGAATTCTAAAAAACACTAAAAGACAAAAGAAAAATCTGGAAAAATTTCTAAAATTACTTTAGTATAAAAGAGACTTAATAAAAATATAAAAATGCTATATTGCTTATAAATAAGCTAAAAAGAAAATTAAAATGATAATTTCTATTAAATAGAAGCTATCACTAAAATTAAAATTGGTTTTTTGTGTTTTTACTTTTTGATAACTATTTTACAACTAAAAACAAGGAACTTTTGTAAAAACAACTTTTTTGGAACTTAAAAATAAGCAATGTGGAAGCTTATTGGTGTGATAGTTGACTTATGTTGACCAAAAAGGAAATTAAGCTCAAATAAGCTTGAGTGGGACCCACAAAGATAAATTCTGGTTCACATAAGTTGTGTGGACATGTTTTAACAAGAATCACTCAAATAAGCAACTTGAATAAGCCAAAAAGCATGAATAAGCACTTAACTTTTTGAAGACTGAGACAGAAAATGGGACAGACTTGAGGAGTGATTTCAAGTGGGTCCCAGGGGTCCCAAGGTCAAACTAATGGTCAATATGTAGAGAGGGGTAGGAGGGGGGTTGAGAGGAACCAAGTGGGTTGCTTGTGGACCACTGTGGAGGTCAGAAACCACCACCAAAGGTGGTGATGATGGTTGTGTATCTGCTGATGCAGGGCAGAGCCCAACCCTGCAACTCAGTTTGGGTGAAAGTGGGGCCCTCAATAAAAATCCCAAAAATACAATGAAGGGGGGGGGGGACTCAAAGTTGAGTTGGGGGACTCTGCACCCAACAAGTTTCAAGGTCTAAATCAACACACAAAAATCTAGAAAATTCTTACTAGATTTGAGAAAAATGAAAACATGCTACTTTGACTTTTTGATGAAACTTGAAATTTTGACTATATTGAGATTCTAATGGCTGCTACTGATTGAAATAGATGTAATAAGCTATAATTAACCAAAATTAAGCTAAAGCTACCACTTATGCATTAATATGGGTGAACTTGGATTCTAAAAATCCAACAGTGAACAAATAAGAAGCCTAATATGGATTTTTGACTTTCTGTGCTTATAAATACCTAAGTGAAGGTTGGTCTATGCTCTATTTGCACTGAGATTGGTGCTCAAACAGATTTTACCCAATGAATTCCATAATTACACTGTGAAACAGTTAATGCCAAACACCCCCTTAATCCTACCCCAATACTACAACTATGGAATTTAAAACTAATTCTACTAATTTTAGGCTGTAACTAGATTAAGTATACTAAATGAAAACTGAATGATCACCAATTTACCAAAGATAACAGTAAAAACAAGAATATGCAAAATTCAAGTTTGAGACTTACAAACTGTCTCATGGAGTAGGGCAGTGAACCAAAGATCAAGGGTCATCACCTACACTCCCCATGGAGTTCTGAGCCCACAAAAATCCACATAAGCCCTGCTCCACTGATCCTTCATCTTCTTTTTTTGAGTTTTTGATTTTTTCAATATTTTTTTCTTAATATTTGCTATTTTAATGAAAGTTGAATTACACTGGTTTTCAAGTTTAGGAAACTTAGAAAAAACTTATCAAATGGTTACAGTGAGCTAAAAAGATTAACAAACAATACCTTACAATAGCTTCAAATCAAATTGAGATTTTCAAGCCTAAATTGGTATAAACTGAAATTCAACAGGGAATTTGAAATTATAATTAGAGTAAGTTAAAATTACATTTACAATACTGCTTACAATACTTGTGAATTCAGGAAAATAACTGAGAATAGAAATTTATACTAAGTCGACATTTAAACTACACTACTTAACTACTTCTACTCTACTTGGTTTTTCCTTTCCACTTTTTCTTCACATTTATAAGCCTTGTGGAGTTTCTCTAACTTTCCCATCAGTTTCCAGCCGTTGGATGGCTTGAATTCATCTGAGCCTTCAAATGTGGTTTTGGCGCCAAAATGTATTTTGGCAGTTAGGGGGTGCCTTGGAGCAATTCAAGGGTCTTAATTACACCTTGGGGTTTTGTGAAGGTCAAGGGAACATGGAATGGGTAGATATGGCAGAGGTGAGGGGGTTGGTTGAGTGTGGAAGGGATGTATCAGGCTGCAAGTGGGTGTGGAAGGAAGGGGGTGGTCAAAGTTTGACCTGGTGGAGTAATAAAACGGGGTAAAGGGTTTTATTTTTATGGGAGGTGGGCTTTGGATTGGTGTTGGGCCTTGGGTGTTCATGGATCAGGGACTAATTTTGTAAACTTTTCAAACTTGTTTCAAGGTCCTTTCCTGCCAAGTACCAAATACCCGAGGATAAAATTGCAAATTTTCACTTTTGGTCCTTTAGGGATCGGACCAAATTTGTCAATTGTTGAAATTTGAGGGACTAAATGTGCAAATCATTCAAACATTACACCAAGGGACCATTTGTGTCACTTTTTAAATTCCCAAGGACCCAAGTTGATTTTTTATCCAAAAACATATTTCCTAGGGACCAAATCTGACAAAATTTTAAACTCGAGGGACCAAACTGTAAATTTCCAAAACTTTTCCAATTTTTCACCAAAGGACTAAATATGACAATTTATGATTTCAAAATGACCTTTGGTGACTTTTCTTTTCAAATAAGTACTCAGGGACTATTTTTGTCAATTTTTGAAAGTTGGGGGACTGAAACTGCCAATTTTGTAAACTTTATACGTTTTTCATCTGTTTTTACTCATTTTGCATCTAAAACATATAAAACACAATTTTGAAATATTTTTAGTATTTTGATGCATTTCTGAGTGTTTTTGTATGTTTTGCAGTTCAGATTTGACCAAAAATGATGAGTGTTTGAGCACTCATCAATCCCCCACACTAAACTATTGCTAGTCCCTAGCAATAAACTGTTTTGAAAACTTAATGGATTTTAAACTCTTTACCAAAAGCCATCACTTCTGGAGTAGCCAGATGTATTGATTCAAATAAGAACTATGGTCCACCTGATAACCATGTGGTTTTGAGCAAACCACCAGCTGTCAACGGATTTGAGTTATCTTTACCAAGAGCCGTTTGCTCCTGGATTAGCCAATCCCTTTGTCGGTTAGACATGGCAGACTGATAACCACAAAAAATTTGAAATAAAGTGAAATTTTTTTGAAAATTTTGGCCAAAAACGGGGGTACTAGATGGTAAAATGTGATAAAATTCGCTAGAATACCCCCCCCCCTCCACACTTAGAATGAATATTGTTCTCAATATTCAAAGTCCCGGCTTTTATGCCGACTCTTTGAACGTAAAAGGGCAACATTACAAGCTAAATGTGGAAATACCATTTTGTATTTTCACTTCATAAGTAACCACTGTAGGGGTAACTCCCCCACACTTAGGGTGAAAACCCTATAAGCATGCTACTGTTTTTGTTTACCGAGTCGCTAGCTTGACTCGACCCCGAATTCATTTGTTCATGGGGAAGCAACATGTGGAAGAGGCAATCTCCATCGGACTTTCATTCAAGATGTTTGGACAAACATTTGAAGCACGTGAAAGTTCCACACCGATGAGATATACAGACCCTGGCTTTACCTAGAATGGTAAATGGGAATGCCTGGGTCAAAGACAGTGTCTTCATTCCCGAAGGAGTGAAGAACAGGAGAGGTCAATCGGTAGGTAAAGAATGGAAGGAAAATCTTGATAACAATCAAGATTAACTCATCATCATCATAAAGAGAATTCATAATTTCAGGATTACAAATCTCATCATTTAAGCTCATTTGGTCTAGACATATTATGGGCGGGAGGGATGGGATTTTGATATCAAGCAAATTCTCATGGCTGAGAACATTTCCCCCCGGGACACAAGGATCATCTTTGTCTAGATCAAAGTAGAAGTTATCATACTCCGGTGGAGATATGATATGAGTGAGTTCACCGGAGAACTCCTCAAAGGTGAATAAATCATATTCGGGGAGAGAAATTTGAGAATGAAAAGTGGTACTGCCACTAATCTTCTCTCCCATATGATCAAAGGTAAAGGCTTCAAACTCCGGAATAGGATCATCGGAGAAAATGTCACTATCCTTAATCGGGATAGGAGATGAAATAGGTTTCATATTGAAAGCCTCGATTTTAGAAATGAGGAGATCGACATTCAATAATGTTGCACGAAGTGCTTCATCCTTGATTTCAGTGTCAATCTCATCATTCTCTTCTTCTAAGCTAACTAGCTCAGAAGGTAATTCTTCCATAAAAATGATGTCTCCACAAGATAACGAATCATCATAAGTAGAATGGGAGAACATCTCATCATTATTAGTTGGGAAGAATAGAGGAGGAGGGATATCACACATATGATCAAAATTTCCCTGTGACTCTCCTGGGATTGGGACAAGGATCTCAACACTAGACTTTATTAATTTGTCCGATTCCTTATTAGGAACAGTGCTAAGATGCTCATCCCCTATGTTTAGAGAGTGAGTGTGAACTTCGGGTGTGATAACAGACTGAGGGAGTTGAGAAGGACTAACAGTTATGGATTCTTCAAGTTCCATTTGATCAACGGCTAGTGACTTCGTCACATTATTTTCTCCCTGATTCACCATGGAAGGAATCACAACTGATGAATCTGATGAATCTTTTTGAATAATAACAATGTTATCTTCATCATCATTACTGTCGTCATCGTCATCATATAGAGCAGCATAGCGAAGATTGGCACGTATTTTAGCTTCTCTTTGCTCAGCAAGTAATTCTTCCATGCTCATTTCGTTTCTAGCATCTCGTTCTTCAGCAAGTAATTCTGCCATTGATTTCTCACGAGAATCTTGAAACGATGTAGTAGACAACTCCTCCTTAAATTCTTTAAGTTTCTCAAGAACCTCTAGACAAAGGTCTTGCGGGTATTGAGGAGTTGCTTGGATCATTTGGTATTGTGGAGGTTGGTCTGAATACGAATAGTCGTAATTGTTACAAGGAAATGGATTCCTTGTTTGACAATCAGAGCTAGTGTGTGGACCTCCACAATACTCACAACAGTAAAACTGATGTGGCTGTGGGTTGTACGTGCTAGAGTCATAATTGTTATCAGGAAACTGCTCATAGACAAGCGTGTTGCCTGATTGACAATCAGAACTGTAGTGTGAACCACCATAGTACTCACAACAGTAAAACTGTTGAGTTTGGCTTGGTGTATTTTGATACTAAGCAACCTTGAAATTTGGATAACATGATTCTTGCTCGTATGAATGTGATGGGTAATTGAAAAAATTTGAAGAGTCGTTGAATGAGTTTTGATTAGGATCATAAGCAAATGAATTACTCGACTCACAAAACAAACAACTCCCGTTTTGAATATCATTACCACATTGTACACATGTACACCAACGACATGGCAAACCAAAAAGTGGCTCACCACAACCGACACAAGAAACAAAATCTGGGGGTGGGACAAGTGGTGTGCTCTTAGAGCTAGGAATTTCCACCACTTCCGTTATGGTCTCGGGTTTTTGGTTTTGATAAACGTGAAGATTGGGTAAGTCGTTCTTTTCAGTCACTGTCCTAAGCTCTGTACGTTTGCCTGACAAACTTTTAACCGTAAACCGTGAAAGGTTAGGATCAATTCTTGATGGTTAGGAGCAATTGTGATTTAGATTTTTGGACAACCGTAGGTTGGACGTATTTAGCACTTTCATTGTCAGAGGAAAGTATCGGGTCCTTTGTCACCCTGGTTTCTCGTTCCATTTCCCTCACCAGAGAGGGAATAAGGATCGATGGTCCATCATGATCAACACGACATCTCGATATTTTTGACAAGGCCATAAGTTTTTCAATGTTGCTCTCAAAGGCCCATAGTTCAAAGTAATTGTCATCGAGAGATGCCATTAGAATTATACATGAGAGGGGTATAAGAAGGTAGAATCAAACGGATAGAGGGTAAGGAAAAATATTTTTGGGTTTTTATGAAAAGATATGAACAAGGATGGATAAATATACAGTGAGGTGAATTCCAAACTCACTAATCAGCAAACCGTTTTTAGAAAACGCGCACAACCTCTCCGGCAGCGGCTCCAAATTTTGATTGGTTCAGAACAGTCAACCTAAATTAACCAAATGTATGGTCAACTAAGTCAAACAGCCTAGGCTCAATGCTCCGTGGAATATAGGGGTTTCCCCGGGTCGTTATGTCCCGACGAGGTGTGATGGTTATCAAACGGGTTTGTGATCGGGTGAATTTGGACAGAAAGGGGATTGTGATTGATTACAATACTGATTTATACAATGAAATAGCTTAAATAAGCTATATGAACAAGACTGAAAGTTTGGAAAAACCAAAAACGTTTAAATCCTAAAACGCGTACGTTTAATTTAAATTTACGTTAACGTACGAGATAAAACGCGAGTTTTAAGGAAATAAAATACTTATGACTATGAAAATTAACTTTTTACAATCCTAATGATAAAAGAAAATTTTTAGAAAAAGAAAAATTATTTTTACACTATTTAATTATTTATTATTAATTAATTACTAATTATTTATTAATTAACTAATTAAACTAATTAGAATTATCAAAAATACTAAAAAGGCTTAGAAAATTAAGAAAATTATGAAAAATCTAATTAACCATCATAGGAATCCTAAACAATTATAAAAAGTTGATTTTATGTATTTTTCAACTAATTTACTAATTATTATTCTAATTATTTATTAATTACCAATTAAACTAATTATATTATAAAAAAATAGAAAATGAACAGTATAAATTCTAGAAAAATTTGTAAAAATGTTTTAACTTATATAAAAGCTAGAAAAATTATAAAAACTAGGTGTTACTTAATAAAATCTAATTATGCTATTTAATTATTTAATATTAATTAATAATTAATTAAACTAAAATTAATTCTAAAAACCACTAAAAGACAAAAGAAAAATCTGGAAAAATTTCCAAAAATTACTTTAGTATAAAAGAGACTTAATAAAAATATAAAAATGCTAAATTGCTTATAAATAAGCTAAAAAGAAATTTAAAATGATAATTTCTATTAAATAGAAGCTATCACTAAAATTAAAATTGGTTTTTTGTGTTTTTTCTTTTTGAAAACTATTTTACAACTAAAAACAAGGAACTTTTGTAAAAACAACTTTTTTGGAACTTAAAAATAAGCAATGTGGATGCTTGTTGGTGTGACAGTTGACTTATGTTGACCAAAAAGGAAATTAAGCTCAAATAAGCTTGAGTGGGACCCACAAAGATAAATTCTGGTTCACATAAGTTGTGTAGACATGTTTAAACAAGAATCACTCAAATAAGCAACTTGAATAAGCCAAAAAGCATGAATAAGCACTTAACTTTTTGAAGACTGAGACAGAAAATGGGACACACTTGAGGAGTGATTTCAAGTGGGTCCCAGGGGTCCTAAGGTCAAACTAATAGTCAATATGTAGAGAGGGGTAGGAGGGGGGTTGGGAGGAACCAAGTGGGTGGCTTGTGGACCACTGTGGAGGTCAGAAACCACCACCAAAGGTGGTGGTGATGGTTGTGTATCTGCTGATGCAGGGCAGAGCCCAACCCTGCAACTCAGTTTGGGTGAAAGTGGGGCCCTCAATAAAAATCCCAAAAATACAATGAAGGGGGGGGGGGGACTCAAAGTTGAGCTGGGGGACTCTGCACCCAACAAGTTTCAAGGTCTAAATCAACACACAAAAATCTAGAAAATTCTTACTAGATTTGAGAAAAATGAAAACATGCTACTTTGACTTTTTGATGAAACTTGAAATTTTGACTATATTGAGATTCTAATGGCTGCTACTGATTGAAATAGATGTAATAAGCTATAATTAACCAAAATTAAGCTAAAGCTACCACTTATGCATTAATATGGGTGAACTTGGATTCTAAAAATCCAACAGTGAACAAATAAGAAGCCTAATATGGATTTTTGACTTTCTGAGCTTATAAATACCTAAGTGAAGGTTGGTCTATGCTCTATTTGCACTGAGATTGGTGCTCAAACAGATTTTACCCAATGAATTCCATAATTACACTGTGAAACAGTTAATGCCAAACACCCCCTTAATCCTACCCCAATACTACAACTATGGAATTTAAAACTAATTCTACTAATTTTAGGCTGTAACTAGATTAAGTATACTAAATGAAAACTGAATGATCACCAATTTACCAAAGATAACAGTAAAAACAAGAATATGCAAAATTCAAGTTTGAGACTTACAAACTGTCTCATGGAGTAGGGCAGTGAACCAAAGATCAAGGGTCATCACCTACACTCCCCATGGAGTTCTGAGCCCACAAAAATCCACATAAGCCCTGCTCCACTGATCCTTCATCTTCTTTTTTTGAGTTTTTGATTTTTTCAATATTTTTTTCTTAATATTTGCTATTTTAATGAAAGTTGAATTACACTGGTTTTCAAGTTTAGGAAACTTAGAAAAAACTTATCAAATGGTTACAGTGAGCTAAAAAGATTAACAAACAATACCTTACAATAGCTTCAAATCAAATTGAGATTTTCAAGCCTAAATTGGTATAAACTGAAATTCAACAGGGAATTTGAAATTATAATTAGAGTAAGTTAAAATTACATTTACAATACTGCTTACAATACTTGTGAATTCAGGAAAATAACTGAGAATAGAAATTTATACTAAGTCGACATTTAAACTACACTACTTAACTACTTCTACTCTACTTGGTTTTTCCTTTCCACTTTTTCTTCACATTTATAAGCCTTGTGGAGTTTCTCTGACTTTCCCATCAGTTTCCAGCCGTTGGATGGCTTGAATTCATCTGAGCCTTCAAATGTGGTTTTGGCGCCAAAATGTATTTTGGCAGTTAGGGGGTGCCTTGGAGCAATTCAAGGGTCTTAATTACACCTTGGGGTTTTGTGAAGGTCAAGGGAACATGGAATGGGTAGATATGGCAGAGGTGAGGGGGTTGGTTGAGTGTGGAAGGGATGTATCAGGCTGCAAGTGGGTGTGGAAGGAAGGGGGTGGTCAAAGTTTGACCTGGTGGAGTAATAAAACGGGGTAAAGGGTTTTATTTTTATGGGAGGTGGGCTTTGGATTGGTGTTGGGCCTTAGGTGTTCATGGATCAGGCTTATATTGGATTTGGATTTGTTTTGGTTTGTTTATTTCATGTTTCAAAATCACAAGGACCATTTATGCAAAACTGAAAATCAAGGGACTGATTTTGTAAACTTTTCAAACTTGTTTCAAGGTCCTTTCCTGCCAAGTACCAAATACCCAAGGATAAAATTGCAAATTTTCACTTTTGGTCCTTTAGGGACCAAATTTGTCAATTGTTGAAATTTGAGGGACTAAATGTGTAAATTATTCAAACATTACACCAAGGGACCATTTGTGTCACTTTTTAAATTCCCAAGGACCCAAGTTGACTTTTTATCCAAAAACATATTTCCCAGGGACCAAACTGACAAAATTTTAAACTCCAGGGACCAAACTGTAAATTTCCAAAACTTTTCCAATTTTTCACCAAAGGACTAAATATGACAATTTATGATTTCAAAATGACCTTTGGTGACTTTTCTTTTCAAATAAGTACTCAGGGACTATTTTTGTCAATTTTTGAAAGTTGGGGGACTGAAACTGCCAATTTTGCAAACTTTGTACGTTTTTCATCTGTTTTTACTCATTTTGCATCTAAAACATATAAAACACAATTTTGAAATATTTTTAGTATTTTGATGCATTTCTGAGTGTTTTTGTATGTTTTGCAGTTCAGATTTGACCAAAAATGATGAGTGTTTGAGCACTCATCAGGGCGCGTGATGTATACCAAATGATAGATCGAGACGAGATGGTTAAGATGGTGGTATTATATTGGACGTGGGAGGGGCGGTGGTGGCCGTGGTAGGCGGCGGTGGTGTTAGGGTTTCAAGAGAGAGAGAGAGAGAAAGTGTTGGTGAGGATGGGTGATGATTGTGTTTTGTTTCTCCCAGGTTCACACAAGGATGATTTTATTATTTACTCTTAAAAAAAATGATTTTAATAATAATAATAATATTATTAAGGGTAGAGTGGGTTAAGTGGCTTGGTGTAGAATACACGGACCAAACCCGAACTCATTCAAAGTAAAACAACTCTTCCCGAACCGAGCTCATTCCAAATATTCAAAAATCTCGCAATACGTTCCAAAAATATAAAATTCCCGAACCAACATTTAAAATATATATAAAATTGTTAGGTTAACCTAGTGCCGGAGTCAATGTAGTGCCAAATAAATATTTCAAAATGAATCATCACGAATATTCCATACCAAAACAATAATTCAAATTCAAATTCCATAAATAACGTATGGTTTAATAACCTCGTTCCAACGTTTACAAAACTCATCACGAATAAACTTTTTCCAATATTCCAAAAATCATAAATTTTAAAGAAATGCGGGTTTTCAAAATGGCTCCCTAATTTGCCAGTTGTCACAGTAATTTAAGTAGAATTATATATAATTTTTATTTATTACCTAATGTCGCACGTCTATGATGCGCTAGCAACCGCATCACGCAATGGTCTTTTGGACTAGAGCGCAATAGATTCGCAGCACGCAATTTAAAACCAAGATTGTAAGTTTTCAAACAATAAGAGCACTAGATGCAGCTCGTTGGAGCTCCTCGCCACTCCAACGTGGCAGCTCGCCATCCCTCACCACCACATCGGTGGACTTCGTTTTTTCTCGCCAGTGGATTGTCCATCGTCTGCACAACGAAGATATAAATTGTACTTTTGTCAGATGCTTTTTTTTCCCTTTGTTTCTAAATTTGTAGCAATGGTTTTAATTATGTAAGGGGATGTTTGATTTCGACTTAATTGACTTAATATGTAAAAAACTGAATTAATTAAGTCATATGAAAACTGTTTGTTTGTGACTTAATAGAAAAAGATGACTGAAAATATTAAGTTATAAAACTGAGCTTGTCTGCATTAAGTCATCTTTTAATTAACATGACTTAATGAAAAAAATTAAACAAACAGACCCTAAGTGTTTATATGAATTGTGTGTGTCTGTGTAATGTATGTTTTAGTGTGTGTGTTGCAGGTGTGTAGAAGAAAGAAGAAACAAGTTTTTATTTACAATTTTGGTCCTCGTGTGTTTAGTCCTTTTGATTTTATTTATTTACAGTTTGGTCCTTGTGTGTTTAGTCCTTGTGATTTTATTTTATATATTTATTTATTTTAATTTTTTTTAGTAACTAACATTTTTATTTTTAGTTATTAGTATTTGTTTTGAATGAAATAAATTTAATTTGATTGAAAAATGAATAAAAAAAATAAAGTTGTAAGTGGTGGGCCTCAAATAAGTAAGTTGAAGTTAATTGTTATTGAAGAGGGTTCGTTGTGAAGATTTGTTAAAGTGATGTGGCGGCCCCAAATGACGAACCTTGGTCTAACTCCCCCCAACAAATTATATGAAAGTAAAAACTTTAACTACTTTTGTGTTATAATAAGTTTTGGCTCCATTTAAACCTACCCTTTCGCCTGTTCAAAAAGAAAGTAGCACAAACATTGAAATATAGTTTGAAATTTTCAAACATTTTGAGCTATCCCACCAAAAGACCAAAAGATTGTTCAACAACCAAATTAAATACCAAGCATTCAAGTACCCCCAACTACACATCTATCTTGTTTTTATATACAAAGTAACAAAACCAAACACCCTAACCAGTCACCATTATCGGCCTCATTTAACTCAAATCTCAACATAAAATAGGTCATGGACTATACATACAGTGTACGAAAATTTGCCATCAACTAAAAGTGTTATCCGTGGGTTAGACTACCTTCATAATATGGTTAGTTACATGCTCATTCTTTAGTTTGTTTGTTAATATTATAACCACTCATTGTATTTATAATTGGTTTAACTGTTTATTATAATTGTATTAAATGCATGTGGTCATTCTTTATTAATGTTAATTTGATGTTAGTGTTTAGTCACCTTTGTTTATGAACTAATTGTGATATAATTTACTTGCTTATTGATTATGGTAGTTAGGGATTTAAAGAAAGTTGGAGCACCTGTTTAAATCTGTTTAGGGGGTGTTTATTTCGGCTTATGTTTCATAAGCTCAGTTTTTGTGGCTTATCTCTAAACTTTTCAGCTATATAAGCCGAAAGAGAAACCCCTTAAATTAGTTAATTAATATTTAACGTTAAGTGTTTTGTTAAACTTATTGTTTAATGAATAAATGATTGTTAAAAAGAACTTTCTAAATCTGATGTGGTTGTGAGATTATGTTCAAAAGTAGGCTAAAAAGTGCAACTTGTGATTTGGTTTTATGATATTGATGTTGTGAGTTTGTGTCATCATAGTATAAAAAGAAAAACACAATAGAGTGTTTAATTAAACTTAATAATCGTTAGGTCATCAATCATATTAAGAGTTTCATTTTTGTGTAATTAAATAGGCAGGCTACTATATATTGCTTTGATGCAGGCTGTTGCTAACAGAGGTATACGTACACCTGTTTCTAGGTATGCGCTCTCTCGTACGTTCTCAACGTAATGTTTATCAACATTTTGAATCAATAAGACGTCAAGGCTATACAGACTTTGGGAACTATAGATATGAAGTTGAAGCCTTGAAGGAATCTTTCGTCACAGATACCCACATCTTCTTATGTGCGTGCATGAAGCCATAAAAATACACGCACAACACGATTTTCCGGATAAATATTGGCTAGAGGTGATATTTTATGTTATTGTGGGGTGTAAAATCATTCAACTGAGACGGTTTTGAATTAGCCTGATACAAAGTTGAAGATTGAACCGTTTGGAAATTTGGTGGTTTCAACTTTCTTTTTTTTAGAGGTAATGTGTTTGTATTGTTTAAGAACCAGTTGGAAAGCGTTCGCGCATTGTAGTAGTACTAACAATCTTTTGGGCACTTTCGTATGGTATAGGCTATTAACTAAAGTAGTGGTCCTGAAGTAATGGTCTGTAGCTATTAACCAAAGTAGGGTGTATATTCTTGTAGATCTTACTGCTCTTATGGTTGAGTATGTGGAATGGTTAAAAGAAGTGTATGTTCTCTTATCTTTTGTTAATGAAAAAGTTTTTGTTTTTATTTTCTGTCATTGTGTTGCAATATTTTTTTTAACCATTTTCTTTCTTTGATGTAGTGTTTATCTTGATTTGTATGTTCAGCACTTGTGTATGCTTAGAATATTGTTTGTATGTATTGTGTACTTATTGTGCTTC
Source organism: Artemisia argyi (assembly GCA_030686995.1). Taxonomy (NCBI): domain Eukaryota; kingdom Viridiplantae; phylum Streptophyta; class Magnoliopsida; order Asterales; family Asteraceae; genus Artemisia; species Artemisia argyi. The sequence continues at coordinate 213,944,632 of CM060685.1, forward strand.
CTCGAGTGGTGGTTTGTGATACGTACAAAGATATAACAACTAGAAATCAATGTGAAATGTAGTCGTTATGTGATAATCAAATAGGGAAACATATGAATAAGAAATGTAACCGTATTTGATATCAATGATTCACAAAGTTGTAATGGAATTGAGAGAGAAAATATTACAATCTTGAATTAGTGAATGAATACAACTGAAATGATAGTTGGGTATTTATACAAGTGAAAATTGGGAATACTAAGCTAACAAAATTTCCCACTCTTTTTAGTAACAAACTTTGTCATGTGCCATCCACGTGTCTTAAGCTTGAATCATTTTTAGCACGTATCAAATCCATCCCTCTTAGAGTTTGACTTTCCACAGTCAAACTTGATTATAAGCAGCCATCAGTTGATCAGCTTCAGGGTAACTTTTGAGCAATTCTGAGTACAATTCCCATGTAGCTTCTTCAACACTCCCACTGGACCATTGAACCAGAACATAAGCCACAGCCCTATTATTCATATTCCCAAGTCTTCTGTCCAAAATCTTGGCTGGAAATACTGACATCATACCTCTGTCATCACACATGGGCAAAGGCAAAGTACCAGGTTGATCCACACTTCCTTTACAAAGCTTGAGCTGGGACACATGGAACACTGGATGGATTTGGCTGCCACTTGGTAACTGTAACTTGTAAGCTACCTTGCCAACTCTTTCTAGTATCTGAAAAGGACCATAGTATTTTGATGACATCTTATTGTAAGGAGTTGGTCTATTGGTTGATTGTCTATAAGGCTGCAATTTCAAGTAAACCCAAACTCCCTCTTCAAATTCTCTGTCAGTTCTATGCTTGTCTGCTAAACTTTTCATTCTATCCTGGGCTCTCTTCAAATGAAATTTAAGCATCTCCACCACTGGTTCTCTGGCTTGCATACTTCTATCCACTGCTTCCACATTGCTTTCTCCAGGTAAATAAGGCATATGGATAGGTGGTGATTGACCATACAACACTTCAAAGGGTGTAGTTTGTATAGCAGAATGGAAGTTGGTATTATACCAAAACTCAGCCATAGCAATCCATTAGGTCCACTCCTTGGGATTTTCACCAGACATACACCTCAAATAACATTCAAGACATCTATTCACCACTTCTGATTGGCCATCAGTTTGTGGATGATAAGCTGTTGACATGTGTAATTTGACCTTCAATACTTTGAACAATGATTGCCACAAGTTACTCAGAAAAACTTTATCTCTATCACTTACAATGGTATTTGGCAAACCATGGAGTTTATAGACATTGTCAAGGAACACTTGTGCCACTTGAGTTGCAGTAAAAGGATGTTGTAGGGGTAAGAAGTGAGCATATTTGCTAAGTCTATCCACCACCACAAGAATCACAGTTTTCCCATTGGACTTTGGCAAACCTTCAACAAAATCTATTGAAATGTCACTCCACACTTTCACTGGTATAGGCAAAGGTTGCATTAAACCTGGATAAGCACTGAGATCAGGTTTACACCTTTGACAAACATCACATTCTTTGACCCATTGCTTCACCATTTTTCTCATATTCTTCCAATAGCACAGTGAACTTAACTTTTGCACAGTCACTTGCACCCCAGAATGACCTCCTATAGATTCATTGTGAATCTGTGAGAAAATCAATTTTCTTAAAGCCTCATCATCACCCACCACCAATTTACCATTTCTTCTCAATTGACCATTTGCCCAAGTATACTTCTTTGACTTAAAAGCTGGGTCTGCAAACTTTTGAATTAGTTCAGCTAACTTCATATCATTGACCTAACTTTCTTCAATCTTCTTAAGCAACTCAGGGTTCACATTAGTAGCTACCAAAGCATACAACTGGCCTTGTACTTCCCTTCTAGACAAAGCATCAGCTACAATGTTCTCACTACCCTTCTTATAAGCTATTTCATAGTCATATCCCAACAGTTTTGGTAACCACTTAGCCTGAAATGGTGTTGTCAATCTTTGGTCTAACAGATACTTCAAGCTAAAATGGTCAGTTTTGATCTTAAAGTGCATGTCCATTAGATATCCCTTCCACTTTTCTAAAGCCAAAATGACAGCCAAAAATTCTTTTTCATAAGTAGAAAGTACCTGATGTTTGGGTGAGAGTGATTTACTGAGGTATGCCAATGGATGACCATCTTGTTGCAACACTGCTCCAATTCCATTACCACAAGCATCAGTTTCCACAATAAATTCCTTTTCAAAATTTGGCATTCCCAACACAGGTGCTTGAACCATTGCATTCTTCAGCTCTTCATGTAACACCCCCAATTCATGGACGCAGCGGAATTCGAACTGGGTGTTACTTGACGGCACAATAGTCACAATAATAGAAAACGAACTCCAATTGAGTCATTTTAAAAGATTTATCATTCAATTTATATAAATATCAGAGATTACAAAATGAGGTCCCAATTGGTTCCATGTTTACAAATCACATTAAGTGAGTTTTTGAATGATAATAAAGTTTATAGCCCTCTTGAGTATCCGTGTCCTTCCGTGCCATCCTTGATCGTCATGAACCTGAAATACATGCTTGAGAGGTCCACACAAAGGTTGAGTGGAATTCGTAGAGTTTAGTTAAATCGTTTGAACACAATAATCGTAGTGTGAGTTATAGGCTCACACCAATGTTTGGAAAACAAAATCGTTATTTATTTCACTAAGCTCATGCAACCAAAACATTAACATCGAACCAACAAAATTGGCATTATAGAAGCCCTATCAAGGTACTTTTGCCGTTATACCGCTAAATCTCAAATATAGTGCATTTGTGTGAACTCATCGTTGTTCAACACAAATGGGATCCGTCAATCCCAATAGATCTATTCACAATATTCGCGCTCACTAAAGGTAGTGACTAATGGTTCATGATATAGGGACTTCGAACATGGCAATCGTTACTTAGTGATAATAAAACATCGTCGTGAAGCATACATTAGAAAGCATCGTGTTCGAGTAGAAAATAATAGCATGTATTCCCCCCATGGGTTTGTAAAGTAGTTAAACAGTAGAAAGTGGGGCTACGAACTCACCTTAAGTTATGTAGTGAGTAGTGAATGTGATAGTCGAATCGCGAAGGTTTCTACGAGCAACCTATAATAGAATGTTGCGACTTAGGATCGGAGTAAAGAATATGAAGTAGTGCCAATATATATATCTTGCATTTAGTCCATGATGAGTTATGATGTATTTTTGTAAGTCTTTGAAAGAAAGATTCATGAAACATGTATGTTTGGTATATCGTTCACTACCGTTCGGGCCGACATAATTCAGAAGTCATGTTAGTAAGCGTTCGAGGAGCCAGGACACTTTAATTCGTAAATCCACAACTCATCTCGACGGCTTATGTAATGAACTCCTCACATGAAGCTCCCTACTATTGTAGTAGTTGATAAAGTATATAGATATAAGTTTTGATCCGAAAAAGTTACATGTCCGATATTTGTATAAACTTAGGAAAGTTTATAGTACATGAAGATTGTTATTAGGGGTAGTTTTATAAGTTTTGTATGACCATATGTCTTGGTAAAATCTCATGGTTTCCTTTTATGTGAAGTAGATCCAAATTGCTTGTTCCATATATCGCCAATTTCATTGCTTCATGTTTACGCCTTTGTAAGTTGGTTTGGTCATTTCGTCATGGCCTAGCCATGACCTTTGGTCCTTGTTCCAAGGTCATGTTACACAACCTTGGCTCTAGCCATGGCGGGGGTCTTGGTTATAGGTCATAATACCTTTTATTCCTTTGAAAGTATGACAATAACTTAGTGACTTAAAATATGTAAATAGCTGTTAAGAAAACTGAGAAATATCTCACTCAGAAGGCGTTTTCAAGGCTTGAGCCTCTTTATTCCTGAATGAAAACGTGATTCCGGACAACTTTCGTGTTTTAACTTTTTCATGAATCGGACCAGAAAGGCCTCTTTTTGCGTGTTTTAGGTTCTGTCACAGAAATCACAGAAACATTTAGGCAGTTTTGCCGGAAATCTTTGGTAACTTCAAATCGCCATAACTTTTGACTCGTTTACTCTTTTTAGGTGGTTCAAATTGCTATGGTTTTCTTGTTAAGTCCTCTACTGTAATATGTAATAATCCAATATAAAATTTTTACCATTTTGATCAGGTTATACCAAGATATTCACTAGTTTGCTTGTTTTAGTATCTTGTTTCAATAAGTCATTACAACAACATCTTTTACTCATCATGATTCATCATGGACATAATTACAACACATAATATAGCAAGAATAACATATAAATGAGATGAACATGATAAATAAACAAGAAGCATGTTAGGTTTAGTCTTACAACTTTTGGCTTTCTAATAAAAGAAAGGAGTAACAAGTAAGGAAATGGACTTTGATAGACAAGCTTCAACCCTTTCACTTCAAGCAACCTTTCTACTCTTAGTATTCTTGAAAGATGGATGATAAAGGTTGAGGTGTATTGAGTAGATTTAAACTCAAGAGAAAACACCAAGTATGTTAGGGTTTGGAAGATTTTTGGTGAAATTAAGCTAACTAGGGTTTCTATACTTGAACTTCACTTGAACCTTGCAAGAACTAGGAAGAAAATAAAGCTAAGGAGAGAGTGTTGTGGTGTGTGTTGATGGCCGGCCAAGGAAGGGGGAAAAGGGGGGTATATATAGTCTCATGTGGAGGTTAGAAACTTAAGATCTTTTAGCCAAAAAAATCCACATGTAACACATCTAGATAACAAGCCCTAAGATCAAGCCACCCAAGGGTGTGACTCCCCCCCCCCCCTTTGGCGGTTCAAAGAGGATAAGGGGGGGAGGTGGCTTGGCTTGGTATTATCCTTGGTTAATAGATGCATTTTGACTCCGGGAAATGCCAACCGTAAATGATTAGGCCTCAAAACGTAAAACCGGGTGTCGTAAAATTATGAAACTTTAAAGTATTGTTAGAAATGTTCATATAGTCCATAATAAAATATAAAATGAGTGGTAGGATCTATCGGGTGCCAAAACCCTGCTAAAAACTGGAAATACGGGTCTAAAACGCGTAATTCGCGTAAAACGCTGAACTGAAAAACGTAAAATTCCAAAACTTTTGGAATTGTCATAAAATGATAGAAAATTATATTTCTATTGTTTATGACATTTTATGGATATATCGGGATGCTGGAAGGACGTTTAAACCTAGAAGTAAATCTCGGACACGGCTTTGTGATTTTTGCAGAAATGATCCGACGAGCGTCAAATTCTCGGATTATCGTTAAAATAGTTTAACTTATGAGAATATGAAATAAAAATTTCTGAGATGAATAGTGAAAAGTGAATAGTAAAATTTTCAGGAATAAAAGTTAACCTGAAATTGCGAATTGTTACAGTCTCTACCCCTTACGGGGAACTTCGTCCCGAAGTTCTGTGTGTGTCATATGTTGGAGTGGTGTCGATGAAGAGGTGTGGTTACTTTAGAGTGATGTAGTTTGATTTGTCGTTTTCAGTGTATGGCGTAGTATGAGTTTACTTATGAGAAGTTTGTTCCTAAGAAAACATACAGGTGACTGCTCCCAGCATAACATGATCCCTCCTGAATTAGACATAGGTGATCAGGCTATGTATAATTTAGGACCGATAATGTGATGTTCGGTTTAGTCACGTAGTATTCAATCTTGTAAGGCTGATGAGTTTGCTTGTGGTGTAACTAAGGATGATTTGAGCTTTAAAAGTGCATCAAGATCAGAAAGTGAGCTTGTGGAATTAAGGGTTGTGAAGATGATGATGGTGATAAGGTTAAGAAGGTTTGTGTTCTTCATTTTGGTATGTTGAGATTTAGTGGTTTGTGATGAAAGTTGGAAATGAAGGCATGATATTGATTTATAGGGTGGTATCATCGAAGTGATTTTTCTAGGACGGTGGTAGAATATCTTGGAGTAAAAATGATGTGAAACAATAAAGTGATAACAAATTAGTTTGAAGTAAAATTTGTTGAATGGTTTATAAGATAACTGAGTAAGTCACAAAGAATGGTAATAGTCTGCTAAACAATCAATTTGGTTTGGAGATAGAAAGTACAATAGATGAGAATTATCACAAAGAGTCGTTTATTGAACATTAAGTATTCTTAAGTCATAAAAACTCCCATTACTAGGGATACACGTAGTACAACATAGTGCGTAAATAAACATGACTGCTAATTTCTAAACTTCATCGTTCTGCAGTGTTGTTGAGATTCTGATAAGCTCCTTCTCCTCTTATCATATATGCTCACCCTTGGTTGTCTTCAACTTGTTGACCTTGGTTTTGGGGACATTGGTTCTTGTAATGTCCACTTTCTCCACACCCGAAGCATATAACTATCGGTTGTGTGTTGCTACCGGTAGCTACATCCTTGACTCTACAATCTCTGGCAAGGTGTCCAGTGTTCTGACAGTTGCGACACTTAGCCGGGCAAGGACCTGAGTGGTGGAAGTTACACTTATTGCATAGTGGAGCATTCCCGGTATATCCTGAGCCTCTAGTTGGTGCAGCCACATAAGCCTTTGCGGTCTCTTGTCTTTTGTTTTGCTGGTTGTTGTTTTGAGTTTGGTTGTTGTTGTTATTGTTGTTACTTCCATGGTTACCATCCCATGGTCGCTTGTTGTTGTTCCTATTGTTATTGTTGTTACTGTAGTTGGAGTTGTTGAGGTTATTGGTATTGTTGGTGTTGTTGTTGGTTTGCTTTCGGGTTTCTGTCATTCGTACCACTTGGTCCATGAGGCTGCGGGACATCCGCATAGCTTCATCTAGTTCCGTTGGATTTGCCGAAGTTACATGCCCTTGTATGCTGGATGGAAGTCCCCAGATATATCTTTCCAACAATTTTTCCTTTGGAGAAACCATTGTTGGACAAAGTATCCTTAATTCTTGAAATCGACGATTGTAGGTTATGATATCATGTCCCTTAACCGTATGATCCCAGAATTCAACCTCCAACTTCTGTATTTCACTGCGAGGACAGTATTCCTTGATCATCATTTGTTTCAAATTAGCCCAAGTAATTTTGTAGGCATTCTCAATGCCCATGGGTTGAGCAATTGAGTTCCACCAGGACAACGCCTCATTCAACAGAGTACTCGTGGCATACTGGACTTTATCCTCCTCGGTACATTTACTAACCAAGAACACCGACTCCGCCTTTTCAAACCAACGGGTCAGACCTACATCTCCTTCAGTACCCTTGAACTTGAGGGGTTCACATTTCAGGTAGGAAATGAACGAGCAACCCATTGGTACTGTAGTAACATTGGTCACAGGAGGGGTAGTTCCTCCAAGGTTAAGACTGGCAATTCTGGCAGCCTCTGCAGCTATAGCAGCTTCCGCAGCAGTGGCGGCTTCTACGGCTGCTGCAGCATCAGCAGCTGCTGCAGCATCAGCAGCACCAGCAGCAGTGGTGGCTTCGGCAGCTGCTGCAGCTGCTGCAGCCACGGCTGCTCGTTCCGTGATAAGTGCTGCATTGATACTGTCCTTTACCAGTTTTCGGATGGCGGCTTGCGTCATTGTTGGTGGTGTTTGTTTCTTTGGCGCCATAATTCTATTGTTCGAAAGATACATTGTAATTAGAGAGTTGTGAGATGAGCACAATTTTTGATAGGAAATGATAGAATAATTGTGTTGAAGATTTAAAGGCATAACACATGATAGTATAAAACAAGAGTTTTATTCGTACAACGTTGGTTGATTTACAAAATGGAAACTTATTACAAGCTTCTTCAAAATTTACTAACTGATACTTTCAGTTTAGTAGTACAAAAGTTAACTAGTATCATCATACTAGTCTATTGTGGATTAGAAGGTCCGAGCAGCTCTGATTGATCGGCAACTTCTTGGTTTAGTGTGTCATAGAGGTACGAGTCGATGAAATTTGAGAAGCTGTAGTTTTCATGTTGACTTTCTTGTTCGATCGATGGTGGTCGAGGTACAATCCATAGTGAGTGATCCAATTCATCACATGTAGGGATATCAAAGGGCAGTGATAGTGGTGGTGGTAATGGTTCTAGTACATATTCGTATTCATTATCCTCTTCTTCGTCGATTGAATCTTCGAAAAGTTCTTCTTCGTCATCAGAAGCGAAGGCATTTACGAAGTCAAATCCGAACTCGGGTGAGGGTGGTAAGACTTGGAAGTTATTAGGTAGAGTGGGCACATAATCGGGAGAAGTGGGTATGCACATGATTTCTATAAGAAGAATTACAATGTTAATATAATTCTATCGTTTATGGGGAGTGCTCAAAATATGGCAAGCATATATATAGCAATATACTAATATGTTTATGTAGCCTAACTTGCATAATAAGTCCATAATCGTCTGGAGGATGGAAGACACGAAGAGCGGAAGGCTATAAAATGTTTTTGCTTGTAATTGTGGTTATAGTTTAGGTCTCAATTAGACCCGTTTCTCTATAACCCTGGCTCTGGTACCAATCTGTAACACCCCCAATTCATGGACGCAGCGGAATTCGAACTGGGTGTTACTTGACGGCACAATAGTCACAATAATAGAAAACGAACTCCAATTGAGTCGTTTTAAAAGATTTATCATTCAATTTATATAAATATCAGAGATTACAAAATGAGGTCCCAATTGGTTCCATGTTTACAAATCACATTAAGTGAGTTTTTGAATGATAATAAAGTTTATAGCCCTCTTGAGTATCCGTGTCCTTCCGTGCCATCCTTGATCGTCATGAACCTGAAATACATGCTTGAGAGGTCAACACAAAGGTTGAGTGGAATTCGTAGAGTTTAGTTAAATCGTTTGAACACAATAATCGTAGTGTGAGTTATAGGCTCACACCAATGTTTGGAAAACAAAATCGTTATTTATTTCACTAAGCTCATGCAACCAAAACATTAACATCGAACCAACAAAATTGGAATTATAGAAGCCCTATCAAGGTACTTTTGCCGTTATACCGCTAAATCTCAAATATAGTGCATTTGTGTGAACTCATCGTTGTTCAACACAAATGGGATCCGTCAATCCCAATAGATCTATTCACAATATTCGCGCTCACTAAAGGTAGTGACTAATGGTTCATGATATAGGGACTTCGAACATGGCAATCGTTACTTAGTGATAATAAAACATCGTCGTGAAGCATACATTAGAAAGCATCGTGTTCGAGTAGAAAATAATAGCATGTATTCCCCCCATGGGTTTGTAAAGTAGTTAAACAGTAGAAAGTGGGGCTACGAACTCACCTTAAGTTATGTAGTGAGTAGTGAATGTGATAGTCGAATCGCGAAGGTTTCTACGAGCAACCTATAATAGAATGTTGCGACTTAGGATCGGAGTAAAGAATATGAAGTAGTGCCAATATATATATCTTGCATTTAGTCCATGATGAGTTATGATGTATTTTTGTAAGTCTTTGAAAGAAAGATTCATGAAACATGTATGTTTGGTATATCGTTCACTACCGTTCGGGCCGACATAATTCAGAAGTCATGTTAGTAAGCGTTCGAGGAGCCAGGACACTTTAATTCGTAAATCCACAACTCATCTCGACGGCTTATGTAATGAACTCCTCACATGAAGCTCCCTACTATTGTAGTAGTTGATAAAGTATATAGATATAAGTTTTGATCCGAAAAAGTTACATGTCCGATATTTGTATAAACTTAGGAAAGTTTATAGTACATGAAGATTGTTATTAGGGGTAGTTTTATAAGTTTTGTATGACCATATGTCTTGGTAAAATCTCATGGTTTCCTTTTATGTGAAGTAGATCCAAATTGCTTGTTCCATATATCGCCAATTTCATTGCTTCATGTTTACGCCTTTGTAAGTTGGTTTGGTCATTTCGTCATGGCCTAGCCATGACCTTTGGTCCTTGTTCCAAGGTCATGTTACACAACCTTGGCTCTAGCCATGGCGGGGGTCTTGGTTATAGGTCATAATACCTTTTATTCCTTTGAAAGTATGACAATAACTTAGTGACTTAAAATATGTAAATAGCTGTTAAGAAAACTGAGAAATATCTCACTCAGAAGGCGTTTTCAAGGCTTGAGCCTCTTTGTTCCTGAATGAAAACGTGATTCCGGACAACTTTCGTGTTTTAACTTTTTCATGAATCGGACCAGAAAGGCCTCTTTTTGCGTGTTTTAGGTTCTGTCACAGAAATCACAGAAACATTTAGGCAGTTTTGCCGGAAATCTTTGGTAACTTCAAATCGCCATAACTTTTGACTCGTTTACTCTTTTTAGGTGGTTCAAATTGCTATGGTTTTCTTGTTAAGTCCTCTACTGTAATATGTAATAATCCAATATAAAATTTTTACCATTTTGATCAGGTTATACCAAGATATTCACTAGTTTGCTTGTTTTAGTATCTTGTTTCAATAAGTCATTACAACAACATCTTTTACTCATAATGATTCATCATGGACATAATTACAACACATAATATAGCAAGAATAACATATAAATGAGATGAACATGATAAATAAACAAGAAGCATGTTAGGTTTAGTCTTACAACTTTTGGCTTTCTAATAAAAGAAAGGAGTAACAAGTAAGGAAATGGACTTTGATAGATAAGCTTCAACCCTTTCACTTCAAGCAACCTTTCTACTCTTAGTATTCTTGAAAGATGGATGATAAAGGTTGAGGTGTATTGAGTAGATTTAAACTCAAGAGAAAACACCAAGGATGTTAGGGTTTGGAAGATTTTTGGTGAAATTAAGCTAACTAGGGTTTCTATACTTGAACTTCACTTGAACCTTGCAAGAACTAGGAAGAAAATAAAGCTAAGGAGAGAGTGTTGTGGTGTGTGTTGATGGCCGGCCAAGGAAGGGGGAAAAGGGGGGTATATATAGTCTCATGTGGAGGTTAGAAACTTAAGATCTTTTAGCCAAAAAAATCCACATGTAACACATCTAGATAACAAGCCCTAAGATCAAGCCACCCAAGGGTGTGACTCCCCCCCCCCTTTGGCGGTTCAAAGAGGATAAGGGGGGGAGGTGGCTTGGCTTGGTATTATCCTTGGTTAATAGATGCATTTTGACTCCGGGAAATGCCAACCGTAAATGATTAGGCCTCAAAACGTAAAACCGGGTGTCGTAAAATTATGAAACTTTAAAGTATTGTTAGAAATGTTCATATAGTCCATAATAAAATATAAAATGAGTGGTAGGATCTATCGGGTGCCAAAACCCTGCTAAAAACTGGAAATACGGGTCTAAAACGCGTAATTCGCGTAAAACGCTGAACTGAAAAACGTAAAATTCCAAAACTTTTGGAATTGTCATAAAATGATAGAAAATTATATTTCTATTGTTTATGACGTTTTATGGATATATCGGGATGCTGGAAGGACGTTTAAACCTAGAAGTAAATCTCGGACACGGCTTTGTGATTTTTGCAGAAATGATCCGACGAGCGTCAAATTCTCGGATTATCGTTAAAATAGTTTAACTTATGAGAATATGAAATAAAAATTTCTGAGATGAATAGTGAAAAGTGAATAGTAAAAAGTGAATAGTAAAATTTTCAGGAATAAAAGTTAACCTGAAATTGCGAATTGTTACACTTCAAAAGCTTGTTGAGCTGCCTCATTCCACATGAAAGAATTCTTCTTCAACAATACAGTTAAAGGTTTGCTTATGACTGCATAACCTTTGATGAACCTTCTATAATAACCTGTCAAACCCAAGAATCCTCTCAATTGTTTAACATTCTTAGGAATAGGCCATTCTTTCATTGATTCAATCTTAGCAGGATCAGTAGCAACTCCTTTATCAGATATTATGTGACCAAGATACTCCACTTGTGAAACAACAAAAGTACACTTGCTTCTTTTTGCATACAATGTGTGATCTTGCATAGTCTGCAACACCAACTTCAAATGACCCAAATGCTCTAAAATTGACCTACTATAGATCAGAATATCATCAAAGAAAACCAGTACAAACTTCCTTAGGTATGGTTTGAAGACTTCATTCATCAGTGATTGAAAAGTAGAAGGAGCATTGGTTAAGCCAAATGGCATAACCAGGAATTCATAATGTCCATCATGTGTTCTAAAAGCAGTCTTGTGAATATCTGAGTCTTTCATTCTGATTTGGTGGTAACTAGACCTCAAATCAAGTTTAGAGAACACCACTGACCCATGTAACTCATCTATAAGTTCCTCAATCATAGGAATTTGGAACTTATCTTTGACTGTATGCTTGTTCAATTGTCTATAGTCCACATACATCCTCCATGACCCATCCTTCTTTTTGACCATTACAATTGGGGATGAAAATGAACTTTGACTTGGCGTTATTACCCCTGATTCCAACAATTCTTTCACCATATGTTCTATTGCATCCTTTTGACTTGGTGGATGTCTATAAGGTCTAATGTGTCTAATGTTGACTGGTGGAGTGTTTGGTAAAAGTGGAATTTGGTGGTCATGGGTTCTCTTAGGAGGCAAACTTGTGGGCACTTCAAACACCTCTTTAAACTCATCCAAAACTTCATCAGTCTTCTGTGGCTCAATCAAAGTCACACCTTCCATATTGCACAATAAAATAGGACAAACATAAACAGCCATTGAGTTTAGAGTAGCCTTAAATTGCAACTTAGGGTGCATCCACTGCAAAGCAGCCTGTTATGCCCCTCTCAAAATCACTTTCTTATTACCCACATAATACTCCATAGTCAAATTTGCAAAATTGCACTGAATGGTTCCCAAAGTGGCTAACCATTGTATTCCTAGTACCATGTTCGAACCTCCTAAAGGTAAAATCATTGCATCAATGGTGTATGTGAGTTCTCCTATAGTCAAAGACAAACCCTGACACAATAAGGTACTAATCATAGCATCACCATTAGCCACAGCAACTTGTAATGGACACATTCTTTTAGTTCTACACCCCAACTTCTTAGCAGTTTGTACATCAATGAAATTGTGAGTGCTACCACAATCCACAAGTACATGTACATTCTGTCTTCCTACCAAACCTTTGACCCTCATGGTTTGGTAATTGTACGCTCCAGTCAAAGCATTTAGTGATATTTGTGCCATCATTTCATTATTATGCTCAAATTCACCCATTTGCTCAGACCCACCCATTTAACCCATATCTTCATTAATCAACTCTTCTTCCATATTTTCAAATTCTTCATCAGCTACAATTTCTAAAGAATGTAATTGGCTACTACACTTGTGTCCAGGCACATACTTTTGATCACAATAGAAACAAAGATTTTTAGATCTCTTTTCCTCAATTTCCTTTTGGGTCAATCTCTTATAGGGTGTTTGGTTTTGCCTATAACTACTTCCATTATTGACATAAGAAGCATTATTAGGCCTAGCCACATAAGTATTACTCTAATAATTGTAATTATTCACTGGATTAGCTTTGAGAGTAGGTAAAATAGGAGTATACCTTTGCTTGTTGACTGAATTTGTCTTTTCTTGCATTTTGGCCATGGTAAATAGATCAACCAAGGTGATTGGCTTGAACATTCTTACTGGCATACTAATTTCATCTTTCAAACCCCCAATGAACAAGCTAATTGTAAGAGACTCAGGCAATTCCAATCTATTCAACAAATCTTCAAACTGATCTTGGTAAGCTTGTACTGTACCAGTCTGTTTCAAATTCTTGAGTTCCACCATTGGATCTTCAAACACACTTCCAAACCTCTTCAAAACTTGTTCTGCATAGAATTCCCATGGACAACCATCACCATACTTTTTCAAGAACTGCTGATGCCATACCAAGGCTCTATCAGACAAATGCATTGCTGCTAATTCCACCTTCATCTCTTCCTGCACCTCATCAATTTTGAAAAAATGTTTGCATCTGAACAACCAACTTTTAACATCATCTCCATTGAATCTTGGAAACTCAATTTTTGACATTGTTCCATATTGGTTTGCCACTACACCACCACCATTTCTTCCACCATGAGTATGAAGACCATTACTTGTTCCTTCACCAGATCTCATCCTCATCATCTCATTCTGCAATTGCTCCATTCTTCTTGCCATTTCCTCAATGGTGGTCTAAAGTGACTCCATTGTGGTTTCTTGGTTTCTTGATGTGTTTCTTGTTTCCACCATGTCTACAGGATCATTACCACTCATCAACAATGATTTCTTACTGACCAATTGGGATAATGACTACTAGAACTGTTCTGGGTCACTCAATCCAACTGCTGCTTGCCAGCTTGTTCAAGATAAGAAAATTTAACGAGAATTTCGGCTTATCTTGTGGCCGTACAGTTGATGGACACTAACCAAATGAAAACAGAACAGTGAAATCAGTGGTGGCTGATTTCTAAACCGGAATCTTGGTTTCTTGCCGGAATTTCGCCGGAGAAGATAACTGGAATATCAAGAAATGTCAGTTTAACATTTCTTGAATGAAAATGGTGCCAAGAAAGGGCTCTAGATACCACTTGATACGTATCAAGATATAACAACTAGAAATCAATGTGAAATATAGTCGTTATGTGATAATCAAACAGGGAGACATGTTGGAAAATTTAGTGCACTTGAGGGATCAATTTACACCTGGTAATGGGTTTGGAGGTATGGAGTATACACCCATTTGGTCACTGAATCCCCTGACTCAATAGTGGTTATGTATTGATCAAAGTACTGCTAGCAGACTCTGCTGCTAGTGTTGTGAATCTGCTGCTAGGATTCTGCTGCTAGCTGATCCTGCTGATAAGATTCTGCTGACAGCTGATTCTGCTGCGAGCTGATTCTGCTGCTTATAGCATTCTGCTGCTAGTGAGAATCTGCTGATAGCATCAGCAATTCTGCTGCTAGGTTTTAACCACTGATCCCTATTATTATGGAAATTATTATGTTATAATTAATGGGCCGTTAATTATACATAATACTGTCACACCCCCAAAATCGGGTTCAGCGGAAGCATACATGTAGCTGGGGTGTAACTCAATTGATATCACAACATTAGTTCAAAAATGGTTTTGCACTTGAATCATTTAAAATAAAATAGTTAAATCAAAATGTTGAATTTACATCGTTAAAAGTAATGCGGAAGTAGGCCCTTAAAGTAGTTTAAAACGGTCCCCAAATGATTAAATCAGAGTCTTCTATGACCATGCCATGCCCTGCCAAAACCTCCAGTAGTGTGCCATAGCTTAAAACCTGAAATACATGCTAAAGTGTCAACACAATGGTTGGTGAGTTCATAGAGTTTTGTTGAAAAAGAATGTAATGCATATGTATGTAGGTTTCCCAGCAAAGGCATCGTAAATCCACTCAGTTACAAGTCCCGCCATAAGAGCCTTGTGACCTGTGTGTTTACAACCCACTGCTACAATATATAGTATGAGTAAGATATGTATAAGTTCATAACAACAGTTAAGCAATTAGTAGTGAGTCTACACTTCATCTCCGAAGACCTCACTTAAGTATGTATACTTCCATGGTTGTGCCCAGCAACTTAATCTGGGGCCATAAGAAGTATATATGTGTCTCCATGGTAGTGCCCAGAACTAAATCTGGGGCCATTGGAAGTGTGTATGTATGTATCCATGGTTGTGCCCAGCAACTTAATCTGGGGCCATTGGAAGTCTCAAGAGTACACCATCACAGTTTAGTATAACACAGTTAAGTATAGTACAATCACGTATGTATGACATCAAGTATAATGTTTCCAAGTATAAATGTTATGTGAATTTGTACAAGTAAGCAAATAGTAGCATGTATCTCCCCCAAAGAGTTTATAAAACAATTAAAAGAGTAGGGGCTATGACTCACCTGATGCAACAGCTACGATGACAAAAGTGTATACACAGAAATGAGGTTCGATCTCAAACCGCAACCTAAAATGAATGATGAATGATCTCATTTAGATCGCAAATGATGTTATGAATGTCCATGCTCATGTTTCTATACCACTCTAGTCTTTAGAAAAACACTTGTGTTGTCAAAAATATATAATCCAAGAATTTGGAAAAATATTGCTATTAGAAAATATAATAAGCTAGTTGTAATATATATATACTAATATATATATATCGTATGTTTCCATGTTAGCGTTGAAATACTCGGGTTGTAATCCTTGAAATGATGAAAATATACTCGTAATAACTAATACTACATTAGTTATAAAGCTTGGTGCTTAATATTACTTCTAGCTCAAAAATGTACTTCGTAGTTTTTGTGCCAAATTTATATAAAAGCTGTCAAATATAAAGTGGTTTTAGCCGATATTCAAACGTGAATATCTTTGTCGTTACTTGTCCGTTTTACTTGTTCTTTATGTCCACAGTTACGTCTTAGTATGTAGTAATATATTTTGGAAAGCTCGGCTCCTCCGGGTTAAGTCTAAAGCCTCTTTTTAATCCGTTCTTTCGCCTACGGATTCGTTTTTGAAAGTATTTTCTAAAAATTTTGCCAAAGTTTCCTTGGTGTTTACTGATTTTCCAGAAAATAACAAAATGGGACAGCATGTCTAAAATATGTTCCAAATCAAGTTTTCAAGGTTTATAACTAATTTCTACCATCACCAAACCTCTTGTAATCACCACATAGCTAATCTAATCCTACCATACACCTTCTTAGGGTGCCATGGACTCCTAACCAAGTTATTATAGCAAGGGGATTCATAACTAAAAAGTTAGGGTTTGTATGTTCCATTTTTGACCAAATAAGTGGTGGTATAGCTAGTTGTACATGGTTTTTAGCATGGAAATCATGAAATACAAGTAAATATAAGATGTTCCATGAAAAAATAAAGTTGAAAACTTACTTGATAAAATGAGATGATTATATGATGATTATGCTTGATGTTCTTATGTTTTTGTTGCTTGATTCTTGATTAGGCATGTAAAAGGAACAAGTTTAGTGTTTTAACTTATCAAAAACCATGGATGGATCTTGGAGAAGATTTTGGGTCGTGGGTTTTGGAAGAGAGAAAGAGAGATGAGAAGATTTTTCTATCTTACTAAAAAGTGTAGTTTATGATTTTAGGTTTTTGGTTAAGTAATGTTTTAGAGGTTTATTAGTAATATAATAGAATTCAATGCACATGGTTAAAGGGGTGTTTCATATGGCCGGTTTTGGTGTGAAAAGGAGTAGCCAAAACGGTTTTGATCACTTGGGAAAATGTAGTGTAGCGTTACGTGTTATTCGTTAAAATCGGGTACCGGTTTTAATAGCAATAAACGTTCACGAAGTTAACCGGGATGAAATAATGTTATAATAATGTTAAAAACATATTAAAAATATGTTGGGTACATTTACTGAGTGATCGGGTGATTATTGTTTAGTTTCCACGAAAACCGTCGTTATATTCATACGCGTACGTTATAAATAAAATAAATTTCCAAAATACTGGGTAACTGAATGTTATAACTTTTATGATGTTAAAATGGATATAAAAATATATCGGGACCATTGTGGGAATATTTAGATATATTCGTCATGTATAAACCAGGTGTTAACGTTTACTATAAATACTTATACGTAAAAAACGTTAAATGTATCAAATATATAAGTTTGAAAATCCTGAGAGTGGTATAACATGAAAATGCTGTTATGATGATATGCAGACTGTATCTAGTCCGTATGCAGTGTCCTTAGCACTAATGAAATGAATTCGCACCTAAACCAATCCGGTTACGCGAATTTGAATACCCGTAAACTAAATTTACGATAAAATGAGTAATGCAAGTGAATGATGAAAACTTTTCCGGAAATGAATAGTGTTTAGTGAATAGTAAATTTTCCCAAATGTTTCTCAGAATATCAAAATGACCTCGAAAATGATGAATAGTAAAACGATGAATAGTGTTTTTCCAAAGTTCGGGAAAAGACCTAAAATGACCTGAAATCGTGAGTTGTGACAAATACCATGGGCTAGGGTTTGAGTATTCTCTATTATAAATAGAGATCACATCATTCTGCATGGATAAGAGATTATCATACGATATACTAAACACAAAACCCTAAACACTTCTATACGCATCTAGTTCTTGGTTTGTGCCTAAAGCAAGAACATCACTTGGTCTTATCCCATAGAGATATTCGTGTAACCCAGGCATAGGGTCGAATAGTTTCTATTGGAAAGTGATACCACGATTTCAAGTGAATATCCGATACCTTTATTGATTATCTTAACCCTAATCTGGGAACCGTTTTGCAGCTAAACAACCAACAATCAATAGAAACTATTAGTGATAATCAATGGCTGCTGCTATGAGACAAATAGCTGCTAACTTTTCCAAGTTGGAAAAGTTTGAAGGTGTGGATTTCAGAAGATGGCAGAAGAAGATGCAATTCTTGCTGACCAGTATGAATGTGGTGTCTGTTCTTACTACTGAGATTCCAGAAGATTTTGGAGAAGCTGCTACTATGGAGCAGATGAGAGCAAGAAGCAAATGGGAGAATGATGATTATGTTTGCAGAGGTTTAATTCTCAATGGTATGTCTGATACTTTATTTGATATTTATCAGAATGTTGAAACTTCACAAGAACTATGGGATTCCTTGGAAGCCAAGTATATGGCTGAGGATGCATCAAGTAAGAAGTTCCTTGTAAGTAATTTTAACAATTACAAAATGGTTGATTCTAGACCTGTCATGGAACAATACAATGAACTTCTTGGTTTACTTGGTCGATTCACACAACACAAGATGAACATGGATGAGGCTATTTCAGTCTCTTGTATCATCGATAAACTTCCTCCTTCTTGGAAAGAATTCAAGCATATGCTTAAGCATAAGAAGGAGGAGTTAACTCTTGTTGAGTTGGGCAGTCACTTGCGCATTGAGGATTCACTCAAAGCTCAAGACATTGACAAGCCAAAGAGTAGCACTGCTACTGGTCCATCAGTTGTCAATATGGTGGAGCATAACAACTCCACCAAGTACAATGACAACAAGGGCAAGCGTAAGCATCAAGATAACACCAAATCTGATATTAACAAGAAACCTAAGGTGACTTGTTGGAAGTGTGGGAAACCTGGACACTTCAGGAAAGATTGCAAGGGTGGTAAAGTTGGAAACAAATCCAATGGATCAGGCACAAGTGGAGGGAATGGTAATACCAAGTCTCTGAAAGGTCAGAATCTGTTTAATAAGTCTTTTAAGATTTATTATGTTACATATATATCTGACATTTACTTTGTGCAGGATGATGATGTTGCTTGGTGGGTTGACTCTGGAGCTACAATTCATGTGTGTAAAGATAGAAGCTGGTTCAAGACCTACAAGTCAATGAATGATGGTGCTATTCTTCACATGGGAAACGAGTCAACTGCCCTGGTGCATGGAAAAGGATGTGTTGAGTTGAAGTTTAGTTCTGGAAAGATTGTTTCTTTATTTAATGTTTTACATGTTCCTGATATTAGAAAGAATTTGGTTTCTAGTAGTGTTTTGAATAATTGTGGTTACAAACAGGTTATTGAATCTGATAAGTTTGTTTTATCTAAAAATGGTGTGTTTATTGGTTTTGGTTATTTATGTAATCAAATGTTCAGACTTAATATTGTTCATGATAATATTGATTCTGCTTTTTTATCTACATCTAAACTTAATGATTCAAACCTATGGCATGCAAGACTTGGCCATGTACATTTTAAAAGAATGCAAGATATGTCTAAGGATGGGTTAATTCCAGCCTTTGATGTGAACACTGAAAAGTGTAAAACTTGTATGTTGAACAAGATAACTAAGAAACCTTTTCAAGGAGTAAAACGTGAAACTAAAGTTTTGGAGTTAATTCACAGTGATCTTTGTGATTTACATGCTACTCCCTCTTTGGGGAATAAGAAATACTTTGTGACTTTTATTGATGATGCTTCTAGGTTTTGTCATGTTTATTTATTACATTCTAAAGATGAAGCATTAGATAAATTTAAAGTATTTAAAACTGAAGTTGAATTGCAACAAAGTTCCCTGATCAAAAGATTAAGGACTGATAGGGGAGGTGAGTACATGGATACTCTGTATTTTCAGTCTGTTGGTATAATCCATGAAACGACTGCCCCTTATACTCCTCAGCAAAATGGTATTTCTGAAAGGAAAAACAGGGTGCTGAAGGAGATGGTTAATTCCATGTTGTCCTATTCAGGGCTGAGTCAAGGATTCTGGGGTGAAGCTATGTTAACAGCTTGCTATTTATTAAATAGGGTTCCCAACAAAAGGAACAAAGTTACCCCTTATGAACTTTGGACTAAAAAGAAACCTAACCTTAATTATCTTAGGATATGGGGTTGTAGGGCTGTTGTAAGACTCCCTGATCCAAAGCAGAAAACTTTGGGTGAAAGAGGCATTGAATGCATCTTTGTTGGATATGCTGAGCATTCCAAGGCATATAGGTTTTATGTTATAGAACCTAATGAGTCTGTTTCAATTAACTCAATAATTGAATCAAGGGATGCAATCTTTGATGAGAACAGATTCTCATCTATCCTTAGACCAAGTCAAAGGATTCCAAATGGAACCAATGACAATGGTGTTTCAGAGGTTCCTGCTGATGAGGTTCCTGCTGATGAGGTTCCTGCTGAGGTTGTGGAACAACAACCTGAACCTGAGCTCAGAAGGAGCAATAGGGTGAGGACTCCAAAATCATTTGGACCTGAGTTTCAATTATACTTAATTGAAGGTACAAGGAGTAAGGTCTCTGACCAATACTCTTATTGCTTCATTGTGGAGGATGATCCCAAAACATTTGAAGAAGCAATGAAGTCCCAGGATGTTGCTTTCTGGAAAGAAGCAATTAATGATGAGATGGACTCCATCATGGGCAATAACACTTATGTGTTGACTGATCTACCACCTGGTTGCAAACCTTTAGGTAGCAAATGGATTTTCAAAAAGAAAATGAAGGTAGATGGAACTGTTGAAAAGTTCAAGGCAAGATTAGTTATTCAAGGCTTTAAACAAAAGTCAGGAATAGACTACTTTGATACTTATGCTCCAGTGGCACGTATCAGTACCATAAGATTGCTAATTGCTTTGGCATCAATTCACAATCTGATTATTCATCAGATGGATGTGAAGACAGCTTTCTTGAATGGTGATTTAGATGAGGAGGTTTACATGAACCAACCTCAGGGCTTCATCATGCCTGGCAATGAAAACAAGGTGTGTAAACTGATTAAGTCTCTTTATGGACTAAAACAGGCACCTAAGCAATGGCATCAAAAGTTTGATGAAGTGGTTTTGTCTAGTGGTTATTTACTTAATCAAGCTGACAAATGTGTATATAGCAAATTTGATGAATCTGGTAAAGGAGTCATCATTTGTCTATATGTTGATGACATGTTGATCTTTGGCACTGACCAAAATCAAGTTGATCTTACAAAAGAATTTTTGTCATCAAAGTTCTCCATGAAGGATATGGGGGAGGCAGATGTTATCCTTGGTATTAGGATTAAACATGAAAGTAACAAAATTTATATTTCACAGTCTCATTACATTGAGAAGGTGTTAAAGAAATTTAATTACTTTGATTGTACTCCAGTGAGTACTCCCATGGATACAAGTGAGAAGCTAATGCCTAATACTGGCAAAGCTGTATCTCAACTTGAGTATTCTAGGGTGATTGGCTGCTTGATGTATGCTATGACATGTACAAGGCCTGATATTGCTTTTGCTGTGGGTAAACTGAGCAGGTATACTAGTAATCCTAGTGCTCATCATTGGCAAGCAATTCAGAGGGTCTTTAAGTATTTGAAGAGAACTATGGATTATAGTCTCTCATATACTGGTTATCCTTCAGTATTAGAAGGATATACTGATGCAAGTTGGATCAGTAACATTGAAGACAATTCGTCTACTAGTGGCTGGGTATTCCTACTTGGTGGAGGTGCAATTTCTTGGGCATCCAAGAAACAAACTTGCATTACCAGTTCAACCATGGAATCTGAATTTGTGGCTTTAGCTGCTGCTGGCAAAGAAGCTGAATGGTTGAAAAACTTGCTTCTTGAGATTCCATTGTGGTCTAAACCTATAGCACCTATTTCTATCCGTTGTGATAGTGCTGCTACATTGGCAAAGGCTTATAGCCAGATGTACAATGGGAAGTCTAGACACTTAGGTGTTAGGCATAGCATGATTCGTGAGCTTATCATGAATGGGGTGGTATCTATAGTGTTTGTTAAATCTCAACAAAACTTAGCTGATCACTTGACGAAGGGTTTGGCTAGAGACTTGGTTTTGAAGTCTGCTACAGGGATGGGTTTAAGTCCAACTTAGTCACTGAATGCAAGGATACCCAACTCCCTTCTAAGGAAACTTGGAAGCTGAGTTCAATGTGGAAAGCTGATCATTTGGTGGACTGAAGCACATGTATTACAAACATCCCAAGGTTGTGCTTGTTACCTGCTGAAAGGAGGATGAAGTCTTCACTTCTTAATGGTTAATTTTCTTTGAAAAAGTGCTAAGCAGGAGCATGAATTAAAGATGAACCACCTATGTAAATGTTGAAGTTTTGCCGCTTCAGGAAGCTTTGGACTTTTAGCTTTTACAACATTTATGAATTGGATATGGACACATGCCTTGTATAGTGTCAGGAGTATTTTAGTGTTTGAAAACTTGTGTGTATTTATCATCAGGTATTCAAATGGGTTGAAGGGTTCAATTCTTAGAACACTCTGATTCTCGAATATTTGAAAGTATATGTACTAATGTGGAAATTCAATCCTCAGGATATTTTCATTTATGCACTTGTTTTGGTTTGTGTTTGTTTTTCATGCAAAGGAAGTGAACTAAATTTGGGGAGGATTGTTGGAAAATTTAGTGCACTTGAGGGATCAATTTACACCTGGTAATGGGTTTGGAGGTATGGAGTATACACCCATTTGGTCACTGAATCCCCTGACTCAATAGTGGTTATGTATTGATCAAAGTACTGCTAGCAGACTCTGCTGCTAGTGTTGTGAATCTGCTGCTAGGATTCTGCTGCTAGCTGATCCTGCTGATAGGATTCTGCTGACAGCTGATTCTGCTGCGAGCTGATTCTGCTGCTTATAGCATTCTGCTGCTAGTGAGAATCTGCTGATAGCATCAGCAATTCTGCTGCTAGGTTTTAACCACTGATCCCTATTAGTATGGAAATTATTATGTTATAATTAATGGGCCGTTAATTATACATAATACCATGGGCTAGGGTTTGAGTATTCTCTATTATAAATAGAGATCACATCATTCTGCATGGATAAGAGATTATCATACGATATACTAAACACAAAACCCTAAACACTTCTATACGCATCTAGTTCTTGGTTTGTGCCTAAAGCAAGAACATCACTTGGTCTTATCCCATAGAGATATTCGTGTAACCCAGGCATAGGGTCGAATAGTTTCTATTGGAAAGTGATACCACGATTTCAAGTGAATATCCGGTACCTTTATTGATTATCTTAACCCTAATCTGGGAACCGTTTTGCAGCTAAACAACCAACAAGACATATGAATAAGAAATGTAACCGTATTTGATATCAATGATTCACAAAGTTGTAATGGAATTGAGAGAGAAAAGATTACAATCTTGAATTAGTGAATTAATACAACTGAAATGATAGTTGGGTATTTATACAAGTGAAAATTGGGAATACTAAGCTAACAAACTTTCCCGCTTTTTTTAGTAACAAACTTTTGAGTTGTCACATGCCATCCACGTGTCTTAAGCTTGAATCATTTTTAGCACGTATCAGTTTGATTGTCTCTGTTCTTTGATTTAAGGTTTGTTGTCAATGGTCTATTATCAGCTGTCGTAGTTATTTGATCTAGGTATGGGCATATCTTACATGTGTTTGTGGCTTATGGAGTTGTTTTTTTGGGTCTTTAGAGTTAGGTTTATCAGTATGCTGTTATTGTAGTTCTGTAAGTGGTCTCTGTAATGTTAGTGCTTCGGTTCGTTTGTGCAATGACAATGTGGTTTATGCAGACCTTGTTATTTACCTTTTTCTTTTGGTTAGTGGCTTGTGTGCGCACATAGGACTAAAGGACAGTAGAAAAGTCTTTATGCTTCACTATTGTACATATATAATATGTGAAAACATTCCTAGACTGCCTAAAGCGAGACACTTAGTAACCTGGAAGGTTAGCAAGTGGTGTCGCTACATGTGACGTAAGTTTCTACCGGAAAGTATATGATTCTAGTTATTATACATAAAATGGTACAACTTCCGTAGGCCACTGCAACAATAGCTTCCACTTGCAGTTTCTTGAGTCACTCATGTTTTTGTTTCTTTGAGCTGCCTGTGGTATGGTCTTTTTCTCCTTCCTTGAACAACTGCTGGCGTACCGTTGTGGGGACTTTAGTGTCTTTGCCTTCTGTTTTTTCTGTGGAAGTTATCGGGTCTAAGACTGGTGTTGAAGGCGTGTCTGCCTGACCTGTGATTGCAGCTTCTTCTGGTGGTGTTTTTGGTGCTGATGAAGTTGCTGCTACAGCTTTCGTAGGAGCGTCCAGGGGTAGTAGCATGGGTGTTGCAGGCATTGTTTTGTCTAAGACAAACTTTGGATGTTTTTTTTGCTCCCTTTTCCAAAATGGAACTGAAATATAGGGCGTGTGTTCTCTAGGTTCTGTAACGCTGCCAGTAATATGTAGGGGTTACTGTCTGGGGTTTCTAGTAGGACATAGTCGCAGCTTTTTTACCATGGAGTCACTTTCGGGGCTGAAGCAGGTGACTGTTATATCTGCAGCGCCGTCCGTAATTAATGAGCGCCTTGAAGCAATAGCTGTTAATTTGGCATGTGCAAGTATGTGTCAAGTTGCAATTTTAATTCTAGTTATATTGTGTCAGATGGATTGCATGTCTGAGCATGTTGTAATACCATTGTTCTGGTACTAGGCCGGCACATAGTTCCTGGCAATGCCAATGCGTATGACCGTCCGCTAACTTTGTTCCACATGTTTTGCATTTGTTGAAGTACCATGCCATTTTACTGTCGATTTTCTTATCAGAGCGTTTGTTGTGAATCCCCTGAAGCAATAGGCTAACCGTTATGTCTGTATGTGTATGCAGCTAAGTTTTTTTTTAATAAAGGTAGGTCATACCACTTGGTTCCACATCATTTCTTCTTCCAGGTTATCGCGGCGCTGTGTGTCTACCTCAAATGGCACTCCTGGTCCTAGAAATTGCTCGTACCTGGTAATGCAAAAAAAGGGTATTTCAGAATTGGTATTGTAGTTGTGGCCAAAGATCTGAGTGACACGCGGATTGAAGTAATAGTGCATCGTGGGTGTGGCTGACAACTGTATCCTACCTGGTTTTGCAAGGTGGTTATAAAAGAAGAATGCGGTTCTAATTATATGTGATAATGTTTTTGGAATTACGGCTAACACAAACCTCCATTTCTTTTGACGAAGCATGAGCTAACAGCAAGGATGACTGGCTGTGGAAGGTCCGCGTATGTGGCTTCCTCAAAATCATTAGCCATTTGGTTCCATAACGTGAACACCACTGACCCACTGTGTTACCACTGCAGATTGAGATATTTGTTAGTGAAGATAGTGTGTGGTGTATTTATTGATTAAAGAGTGGTACTAACTTTAGGTTTTGGATGTCGATGTTCCTCACCAGCACCCTATTTGTAGTTGGATCTCCGTATTTTTGAACGGATCCTATGTAGTCTGTCTAACAAACTTAATGTATTTAAGTGTATCCCTGTGTTGGTGTTATAAAGTTTGAATTGAAGTACCTGTTAAAATTGATTCCTGATTGTTTACTCGGCCTCCCAAGTATGCTGCGAATTTGAAGTAATGTTCTGGAATGTCAGTGTCCGGGGGAGCAGTGAAGTGAGTGAACCTACCAAACAGCAATGTCGTGTTGTTGTCTAGAGTCCTCTGAAGTTGTTAGCTTCCTCTGAAGTTTGAAACTTCAAACTAAAGAAAAAGATACATCAAGTAAAAGAGTAAGTTATGATGGCCATGGTCGTGATTGAGCTCCCATGCATACATCACACAGAAAGGCGTTTTTGTAGTTGTACAAGAACTAATCAAACTTGGAATGATGCATTAAATTATGGTGATAATATTTGTACTTCGTTACAATATTAATGTCTTTTGCTCTTCTTGCCTTTCTGCTCAGAGTTTGAAGCACAATCCAAATGGGAGGTTTGTCTTTGTTTGTGGTGATGGTGAGTACATAATATTTAGAGCTTTAGCATGGAGAAATAGATCATTTGGTTCTTTATTGCAGTTTATTTGGTCCACTATATGCTTAAAGGGAGAGCACATCTAAGGTCAAGATTTTTAGTAAATCAATCTTGTACACTTATAATGCCTGATAGTTCAGTCAACAAACTATATTCCCTGGCCTCTTATGTCTCTTTATAGTCAGTCTTGGTTTAGGCCCCTTTCTTTGCCCTCCCACCCACACACCTGCACTTGCCGGAGGTCTCATTGGAAGCCTCTCTCAGCCTCCGGGTTAATCCTGGGCTAGGGGTACGATTTGTCTACATTCTGCCTCTCTCATACCCTGCCCCGGCGGGATTGGGTTTTGTTGTTGTACAAAAATATACATTGATAAAAAAAAAAGTAATTCTAAGCAAATTTATAGGAAGACTCCGTTTTAGCTGTCGTATTAAACATGAATACATAGATAAATGAAAATCCTCCAATGTGAACACACCACAAGAAAACATAAACCTTCAAGCATAATTACGTTTTATTCTCCAGGTGAACGAAACTCAAAGTAAAAACGAATTTTAGCAAGTACAGGAAAAGATCTTTTACATTGGTCGAAACTCGAGACCACATACAATGAGGCCATACATGATTCCTTCATGACTTGTAAATTTCATATTCATAGAAAGAGAGTCATCTTTGAATTCATGAGTTGAGTTAAATTTCCACACTTGAATCTCCATCCATCCATCTTCCCTTTGTATCGGAACCCGAGTTATATCATTTATATTCGATGGGCTCGGGGTAATAAAATAGAAAAAATCAACCTCATTGTTTTCTTGATGGAGTAAATCTCGTACTTTCACCGGACAATGAAGTCCCTGGCATTGTTCTGAAAGCTTGAACCTAAGGTAACACACATATTCTGTGTCGGGTGACAACATTTGACTTTTAATTGTGCAATTGATATGAAATACTTGTTGTGGCAAAAGCTCAATCACCACTGGAAATCTGCATGTACGACATATTATATGATTACATTTATACTTCTCAAGAACAAAATACTTTTAAAGAGAATTAAATCGAACACGTGAAACTTTTGTCGACCATTTAGTCATGAATCTTTAATATTTAACTAGAAAACAGTAAATATTTGGACCTTGAATTATCAAGTATAGTTTTTCACGAAGCGTCTTTGGGTAAGCGTACAATTAGAATAAGTTTAGCAGTTAAAGGAAGATGTAACAAAGTTAGTTCAAAAAAAGAGAAGAAGCAAACCTGGACAGAGTTGATGGTTTTAAAGTAAAGAGATCGACATTAGAGTATTTGTATAAAGCTGCCTTTGCGGAAAGCATGAGTAGTTTTTTTCCACTGATTTCGCCCAACCAGAAGAAATCGTCATAGTTTCTGCATATCTTGAATATTTCTTCAAAGTTAGTTGGCAAATGTTGCAACTGATCCACATTGAAGTTTGATTTCAAGACTTGTTGGACTTCCTTCAATTTTTTGATTTCTTCATGTTTCACCTGTGTACAAAGCATAAAAAATTATGCAACATAGAATATGGTTTATTTGTATTTTTATTTTTTGGTATGCATCCAAAACCTTTATATAATATAAACAAAAAAATATAAAATGGAACTAAGGGATGTAATTTCAAACTTACTTTGTCAATTGCTCGAAATTCAATGCCTTCAACAATAACTGCACTTTCTCCACAATAGTATGATGAAAAGCTCTCAAGTAGAGATTCAAAAACGACATCTTCGTTCTGATTCAAGAACTGGTACAACTCAATCATCATCCAGTCCTTGTCTCTCCATGTTGCGAAATATGCATGTAGACTTTCGAGTCCCTTTCGATACTTTAGGTTAACATACACAGGTTTACTTGAAAAGTTTCTTGAATCACAAAATTTAAAGACTAAATAGACCCCATAAACAACATTAGGAGATAAAAATTGAGCTCTTGTCTTGATTTCGATGTTCAAGTTGGAAATATCTAACATCTCGACTACTGTCCCAAACCTGCACATATTATAAACATCAAAGTCTAAATCAGTCATAGCCTTTATTCCCATACACTTCTACTTTGAAATTTCATAATTTATTGGAACAAGAGTTTATATTCTTTATTAGAATTTAGTGTAACAAACAAATCTATATTTAAATAAAGTAAGAATATTATAAACAGGGCCGTCTCATGGTTTTCGGTGGCCCTAGGCAATAACAAGAAAGAGACCCTATTATACTTGTAAACCAAAAAGAAATTGCATATAAACTTGAATTCTAAGACTCATATATGTTTAATACTGTATGTATATATATGTGTAAAGCTAATAAAAATGTGGCCCTTTTTAAGTGGAGGCCCTGTGCGATGGCACCTATTGCACACATCTCCGAGACCCGTCTGATTATAAAAGATAATATCAAGAAGCTAGAAAAATTTGTAATTCACAGTCATGACCTCAACTACCTTATTAAAACCTATTTTGTCATGTACAACATAGTACTCATTGTTGATATGTATGTATGGGGAAATCACTAATCCACAACGGAATAGGGCTATTCCTTTGTTGTATTACAGGGGCAATATTTGAACTTAGTCAAAGGGGTTCTTAAGTTCGATCCTATTTGATCATAATTATAAATAAATGTTTAATAATCATATTATGCTACCGTAAACAACTTGTTATGCATTAAACGTTAAAGAGAATAACCTTATACTTTAACATTAAAAATAACAAAGGTGGAGAGGTAGAGAGAATAACCTTGATTCTGGAAGAGATTTCCACTCATGTGGACAACTGTTTTTGTGGGAAAACATTGTGGCTGAAACCATTTCATTCCTTTCTCCATTACCAATGAATGACAACAACTGTTATACATCCGAAATACAAATCAGACTAAGTATATATGAAGTAGAAATGCATGTGTGATTTTGAATTCTCAATAAGGAGAAAATATATAAAAACGGGAAACATCCAATAAAGGAGATATGAAAATGAACTGGTTACCACTTTGTCCTGTTGAAGGAGGATTCCCTTACAAAAAATGTTGTAAAGTTCCTCTTTCTTTATGGTAGAATAGAGTTTAGGGCACTTTGACATTTGGATTATTTCTTTATAGTCTGTGGGTAATTTGGGCTCCCATATCTCAAAATTTTCCTGTATATACATTAATCAGTTAATAAACTCATGTTTCATACAATTAAAGGCTATTGTGTAGATATATATGAATTTAAAGTTAGCCAGTTTTGTCAAAATATAGAAACTTACCTGCAATTCCAATGCTTTCTTAAGTTGTATGACCACTTCATAAGCGGTTGGCCGTCTTTCTCTCTTGTGATGTATGCATTGATAGGCAATCCTTGCAAATGTAATAAATGACTGTGGCTCAATTTGTTCCTTTATACCCTCAAACACTAACTCATCAAGTTTTCCTAAATGATATTGTTGTTTTGCCAAAAAGGGTAAATAAAGATACTCGTCATCTAGTTCTACGGATGATAGTTTCCCACACAATACGTCAAAGAAAACCGCGCCCAATGAGAATATATCGGATTCTTTTGTTATGAAGCCAGTTGTTTCAAATAGTGGGTCACGATAGCCAATTGTGCCTCTAACACTGTCAACGACATAGTCTACATCCTGATTTCTTGGACATACTAAGGAAAGCCCAAAATCAGTAATTTTTGCTTTCCAATCATCAAGCAGCAGAATGTTGCTGCTGTTTATGTCCCGATGTATCACCATTTCTGGACTTGAATGAAGGAACTCCAACCCAACTGCAATATCGATGCATATTTGAAGTCGCATCACCCATGTAAGACAATCATCACTCAAGTACTTATCAAGACTTCCTCTGGATGCATACTTATATACAATAATTATCTCATCCTCGTCATCACAGTAGCCTACAAGACCAATGACATTTTCATGTTTATACTCCATAAGGATTTCCAGCTCTGTCATAAATTTAGCTTCTCCAGCAGACTTCCTATCCAAACGCTTTGCAGCAATGATATTATGTCCATGAGCGTGAGTAACTATTCCTCTGTAAACATTCCCAAAATCTCCATGCCCAATGATATTGTCTTGCCTAAAGTCTTGCGTGGCTAACTTTACGTCTTCAAGTGATAGTTTAAGGCTGTCCTTATGGTTCTCCTGTGAATCATGGGTCAGTAAGTAAGTTGATTTGATAAGTAAAAAAATAAACTGAAACTAATACTTGCTATCTAAAAGTTTCATTGTGACTTACCTGACAGTTTAACGCTTTTTTGAGTTCTTTGATGACGACATCTATTGTTGGACGTTTCTTTTGAGTTTCTGCCACACATTGGAATGCGATTTCTAAAAAGATGTCCAAAGACTTTTTGTCGGGACCTTTACAAAAGACATGTTCATCGGTCTCCTCCTTTATCTTGTGATCAACAATTTCTATTATTGTCTGCTTTTCAAAATGATCTCTTGCAATGGGTGCTAGTCCCTTCTCATTCACCTTGGTGTATACAGAATCATAGGCCAACCTCCCGGTCAAGATCTCAAGCAACACTACTCCAAACGAGTAAATGTCTGATTTCTTATTTAATCTACCATACTTCTGATATTCTGGATCCAAATACATATATGTACCTGCAATGATATCTGTGTAGATAGTGCTGGCCACTTGATCTTTTGGGTGGAATTTGGAGAGCCCAAAATCCGCAATCTTTGCCTCCCAGTTATCTCCCAATAGAATATTATCACTCTTGATGTCACGGTGAATCATCTTTTGTTTGCCATGATCTGTGTTGTTGTGAATGTAATTCAAACCATGTGCAATATCAAGACATATATTCAGACGTTGCACCCAAGTAAGAGTAGTCATTGTATCACTGCTTCCCAAATAGTTTTCAAGACTTCCTTTTGAAGCATGCTCATAGACTAGGATCATGGCATCATTACCATCATCACAAAAACCAAGAAGAGAGATTATATT